>RSEE01000079.1:0-323656 GCA_003971905.1 Moniliella sp. 'wahieum' | reverse complement strand
AAAACCCTCAAGCCCAGCAACCGCTCAATCGAAATCGCTGATGGAAAACATATTAAAGCCAGTGGACGCGGAACATGTAGCATCGGTATCAAGTGTACCGACGGCAAATGTATCCATGTAGACCTACCCGGCAGTCTATACGTCCCCGGCATAGCAAGCAATCTCACGAGCGTAGCGCAAATAAGTGACGCAGGCCACGCATCCTGGTCGCCCCCCACCGAAAAGATATCTGGTTAAATGACAAGCATGGCAAATATCACCAAATCGCGGATTCCTCATACAAGCTGAACATCGTCCCGAAACCGACACCCACAACGAACACGCGGCCCAAGCTGCCGTCGCCACCCAACACACCGCAGCCAACACCATCGAGCACGTCATGTACGTTCACCAACAGTACAACCACGCCGCGCTAGACCTACTCCCGACACTAACCGCCAACGCGCGAGCGAGCCTCCGCGTCAGCCCTGCCCAAATCCGACGCATCCGCCCCTTCTGGCATTGTCCCACCTGCACAAAAGCTCTGGCCAAAGCGCCCAGCCACCCTTCGCGCCACGGCCGCCGCATTCGGAACGTCCTTTCGAAGTACTGCACGCCGACGTAGTCGACCTCCCTCGCATCACTGGCATGGGACATGGATACGCCCTGGTCGCGGTTGATGACTGGAGCCGTTACACCTTCGCTGTTCCCCTAAAGACGAAAGGACAAGCCACGGCGGAGCTGAAAAAACTCATCACCCGCGAGCAACGCATCGGAAAGGACCGTTGCTTCGCATCTTGAAGACAGACAATGCCCCCGAGCTCACCAGCGCACTCCGTCCGTTCCTTGAATCCGAAGGTATCACGACGGAAACCACCATACCAGGCCAAAGTCAATCAAATGGGGTGGCCGAGCGAGCCATCCAGGCAATCACCACGCGCGCGCGCAACTCATCATCGCCTCGGGCCTCCCGACATCAAACTGGTGGCAGGATGCCTTGCTGGCAGGGTGCTGGACGCACAACTCATGCCACCGACATCTCCACGCCAGGGCACACAATCTCGGGCTGAGCTGTACAAGGGGTCACCCCCACCGCTGCCAATGCACGCCTTCGGATCCTTGGCGTACCTTCACCTGGCCAGGACCAACGTGACCATAAGCTCAGTCAGCGGGCTGTCGAAGCCATGCTCGTCGGGTACGACGCAGGTCGAGGTACAAAGGGTTGGCGCTGGGCTGGTACGACCCGTCCATGGGCACGTTCCGATCCCAATGGGCAAAACCATACAAGTGGACCAGCGCCAATATCACGAGGTTTTCCCCGACCGCTTCCGCCTGACGTATCTCGCTTCCCCGCTCAACCCCTGCCTGACAGAACTATGACTGACACAGAAACCAAAAGGGAGAAGAAAAAATGAACAAAATTGAAGTGCAAATCCCAACACACCACCGAGAATCAACACTGATACTGACGCGACCATCGCAAGACAAAACGACACCCATCCAACCACCCCACCACCAGACGGTACCCCGCCCGGACCCACCAGCGCCGTTTTGACCTTGACTGGGCACAGCTCCCCGTAGCGGACGACCCTCATGATGGTGACTTCCACGCACACGCTGCCGCGCTGCCTCCGGTTCCCCTCCCTGACGGTAGTCGTAGTCCTGCGATCGGCCTACGCTTCCCACTGCCCGACACTGCCCTGCCCGCGTACAGCGACGGTCTCCATCCGCCTGAATACAAGGCGATGATCGCCCTTAGCGAGCCAGGGCCGCACGAGCGCATCCAGCTCACCAAGGACGGAGTACCTGTTGCACCCAAGACATGAAGGGCCTCCAATCAACACCCCTCATTCGAACCAGTGCTGGAGGCGATGCGCACGGAAATCGACACCCTAGCCCGCTACGGCACATTCGAAGTCGTCACCGCCCCCTCCAGACGCGCAGCTGCTGATTGGTCTGTGGCGCATCAACACCAAAACGGACGCGGACGGAAATTTCCTACGCTACCGAGCCCGTCTCGTTGCCGGGGCCACCAGCAGGATGCTGACACATGGGGACAAACATTCGCCCCTGCCGTGTGCACTCCTGCCATCCTCAGCCTTATCGCACTTGCTGGAAAGTTCGGCCTCCACCTCTTCACCGCTGATGTGCACTCTGCCTATTTGAACGCTCCCCTCACGGAAAAAGTGTACCTCCGCCCACCCCCATTCTTTCCCGAGGGAAAAGGCAAGGTCTGGCGTCCCGGAAAAGCCTATATGGCCTCCACCAATCCGGCGCAAACTGGGCGGTATCATCCGTGACTTGCTCCGCGGAGACATGGGTTTTGTACAATCTCTGGCTGAGCCGTGCTTGTTCATCCGACCCCGTAAAGGCGACCCGGTCCTCCTTGCCGTGCACACCGACGATCTTCTCATCGCCTGCACGTCTCACTCACGCTACGATTCCTTCCTCACTGAGATCAACACCCATATCGAGGTGCGGGGAAACGGCCCCCTACACTACCATCTTGGCTGCCAGTACGACACCATAAACGGGAAACTGTACCTCAGCCAGCCAAAATTCATTGAGGAATCCATTGCCAAACATGAGGTTCCGCCACCCCTGGTTATGGGCCTCCTCCACCCCAGCAAGATGATCCCCGCGCGCACCGACCCGAACCGCCAGCACTGCCCGCCGAGAGACGCGACTACCAAGCCAAAGTAGGATCTGGGTTGTGGGCTGCCCGCATGTGCCGCCCTGATGCGCTGTTCGGCATCTCAGCTCTAAGCCGAGCAACTGCCGATCCCTCCAAGGCCCACCGCGCTGCGGCTACAAACTTCCTCCGTACCTCTACGGTACCAAGGGCTACGGTCTCCAACTAACACCCGAGCCTGACGCACCCGCTCTCGCGCTATACACGGATGCCGACCTGGCTGGAGACCCTGACCAATGGCGTTCCACGTCGGGATGCCTGCTTTCGTCTACGGAGTTCCAGTGTCCTGGAGGAGCGTGCGTCAACCCAAGAGCGTCACCAACACTGCTGCGGCCGAATATACGGCGGGATATGAGGGCCTCATTGATGCGAACTATGTCAAAAACATCTTAGTGGAGCTCGGTGCCATCACTGAGACTGAGACGAGCCATACACTGGTACTGCGACAACATGGCGGCACTTGCCTTAGCCGAAAAAGTAGGCAGCACGGGCAAACTACGTGAGCTGAACATCCGGTACCACAACGTACGCCAGCATGTCGACTCGGGCGAAGTCAAAATCGCGCACATTGCTGGAAACGAGAACCCGGCCGACATCCTCACCAAACCAGCCACTAAGGTCTCACTCCTGGCCAACTTGCCTCGCCTCAAGCTTGAGGACGTTACAACCTTCCACCGTGCCACCGAGACCTCTGGCCAGTGGGGGTGTTGACCACCAGTGGTCTAGAGCCCATCGGCCTTCAGTGACACGTGGCCCGATGCACACAATGCACCGGGGCAGTGAGTTCCGGTCCTTCCACGGGTTTCCACTGGCCTCCAGGCCAGGAGCCTATCAAGGCCCATAGCTCTAGCTCTCCTTAGCTCTTGAATGCCATCTCCATCCATCATCGTCAGCATCGCTAGCTAGGCCTGTGACACTCCCTTTGTCCTCCCATCTGGCGCATCCCTTCGAAACCCTCATCGTGACCCCCGGGCGTCTCTTCAGTCGGCACTTGGCTTTCCTTTGCCATTCATGTCGAACAACCATAGAGGCTACGACCTACTCGTGTGGGTATCATTTGTCCGGTATTCCCCCTTCCCTCCATAGGGAACAGCAACAGGTGCTCTCCACAGTATACATGTTGGTGGTTTATAATAGGGGATGGGACAATTGAGAAAGAGCCATTAGTACAGAAGGAGGAGAGCAGATAGGAGCGAAACGAAATATGTGATGAATGCTGAGTTCCAAACAGGGGAGCCAGATAGTTGATAGGGTGGGATGACAGGAAAGGAGTGTCGCCTCATGATGGGTCACACACAGATACACACCGGCTGCGCGTATATGACCCTGTTCAAGATCTTCCTTGACTGGTGACCCTACTAGCTTGACCCATTGTGTTTGTGTCTCTCATTACTCATTATTTACTGTGTGATTAATGATTGCTTCTCCTTTTTTCTGGATATAAGGCATCATTACATATGCAGCCTGAATATCCTGAATGAATACCATGGTTATCGGAATCCAAAGCAATTCCCTTCCTTCATTCGCTTACTAGAAAAATGTCATGCATCTCAGTGTGAGAGACAAGTTGTAGCTGGCTAGTTTCCTCCATCAGTGGAAGGGGGGGGCGCAGCTCATAGTTCTGCTTTGCCCAATGGTCTGCTGAAGCCGACTCAACCGTATACTGCTCTCATTCTGTTGCCCTTCCCCCCCTCCCTCTGGCGGAAGAGATAATGGTATCTCATCCGTAGACTGGGGGCGAAGTTTCCACCTCGTCGTTATCCACCTTATATCCACCTTGGCATATTCAGTACTATACGAGTGATACAGTTGACACCACGCATTACGGTGAGATATGTGTACTCCTGCCTTAGTTTTGTGGTTCAACGTCAGTTTTCGCCACGGTGCACAAACGCCTCGTTCACTCTGTTGTTCGGTCTTACCACTGGTCCCGCCGAATGTGTGCTAAGCCGACTGCTAGTGGCGTGTGGTTGACGTACTTTACTTGATGAGCCTGCGCGAAGTCCCACCCGTGCTATATTGCACAGCAACCCGAAGCAGCCGAAGAAAAAGCCGAGCCGAGAAGACACGGCCCGGCGGCATATCATGTAAAGCTGACACGGAAGGCAACTTCCACAGTGTTTTACTAGATGATCGATGATCGATGAACGACTGGCAATTCTCCGGCACATTCATGTATATATGACTCACACTTGTGCCTCTCCGACCTCAGCTCTCGGCCTCTTTGTCCTTTTTTGTCTCGTGTCAACATGTCAATAACTGTAAGGCGCACCGACGTCTAATGATTAATGATTCACTTGATTCCCTACGAACGACCACCTGTGTGCAAGAAAGCCGAGTTTCTGAGCCGACTCCCAGATCTCAGCTGGTCTAGGCCCTGACCCGAGTGACTAATGAAACTAGTGACTAGTGAGGCTCAGGCATCGTGTATTTATGTCCTTTTCAAGCGTCAAGCTCACTCATCGATCATCGATAACCGGTAATCGGTAACCTGCCGCCGTGTGGTATCCTACTCAGTTCAGTAGGGTTATATAATTCGGAACAAAAGTCCGGTATTAAGCGGCTGAGAGACATTAGTTGCACAGCCTATGGTCGTGCCTCTAATGTACTATGGTGAGACCTCAGGCCTCACATCTGAGATTTGGAGAATCTGAGATACGAGAACCGAGGCAGTCAGATCGCTCTAGTCACTATAGTAGCCACTTAAAATGTAAGTCTTGAAGCAAGCTTCAAACTCATCAAGGGGGTGTATTGGGTCTGTGTACTCTTCTGTGTCCCTATGAGAGCTAAGTATATACACAAGCAAGATACATAATGTTATGCTTGTTGCATGATGCATATGATGCTTGTTCAGGGCGGGTGAACCGTCGGCACTGACTACATAAAAAGAGGTAATACATCCCAGGCTGTATTATTGTACCACCAAGGAAACAATCCTCCATCTTCATTGTATTTGACAAGCTTTTAAGCTCGTTCACCGCCCCCCATATCCGACGACATTTGCTTTATTCATGTTTATAGGGATCAACAGCTAGGAGGGCCCGAGGAGGCAACTAAGAAGTAGAAGAGGCGGAAACGGACAATCCTTATGTAGGAGAGAGAAGTGAAGCCACACAAGCGTTAGTCGCTGACAAAAAGGACAAAAAAAGACAGGAGGAGTCTTGGGCGGCAAAAGACGAGGAGATGAGGGAAGAGAGCCAATGGCGCGCATAGAGTGTCCGTCTCGTCTGTTCTAACCTTCTGTCAACAACCGTAAAATTGAGCACAGGCACAACGCCCCCCTATAAAGAGCTCCAATGGAACCATTACATACGCCATTGTTGTCAGGGAGCGTTTGGGCCCGACAACGCCTAGTGTGGCCTCTCATCCCAGGCCCTCAGGCCTCAGTCATTCCTTATGCAGGTCCTCATTAGCCAGGACGCGCTAGGATATTGGGTTCAATGTTGGCGACAACGAGACCCACGAGAAAGAGATGTTAGCTTTTCTTTTTGGTTTTTGTGCTGAAGGAGAGAATGGAGGATGTGGGTTTCTATCAAAACCACTGGAAGACAAACCTGAAAATACAAAGAGAGAATGGCTTTTTACCTGCTCCGCGTACTCTCTTGGATCATTGCGAGCCTTATGCGAAAGATGTTTTACCAATTGAAAACACCGACATGTTGCAACACAGTTCATTGCATGTAGGGGGAATTTACTATACCATTTCCCCAACGTATAGCTTCAATGGGTTAGTGGTATACTACATCGTTGCCATTACGGCCGCTTTGCCCTTAGACATCGATGTGACAGGGTTCGATTCCCCTTTGAAGCAAGCACCAACTTTTTGCTCAAACTCTGCTGGATGGATGGGACAATTATGTAGGGGTTTGTGTTGTCGGGCGTCTCTTATCGTTTTTGCCGGCACCAGTCTGCCGCCTGATCACTTCTGCGCCCTCATTTTTTGGCACTCGTTCGAATGCCGAAGATGACCTTTTCACGCTGCGCTTGTTGGCACCAAACCCGAAATAGTAAATCATGGGGCCACCAGCAGAGCAGGACCCTCCGGCGCCCGCACCACATCCGTTTCCATCAACTAACCCAAGAGAGGTAGAACGCGTTTGTGGGTCTTTAGACGGTTTTAGGGTGTGGTACGGTGGAGACGGTCGCCCAACACGTAGACGAGCGGAGGGAAGAGTATGGCCGTGAACCGTCGCCATCAGCACATAAGGACAGACTGGGCCGAAGCCCCAGCGGACCGGCCCGTAGACCCCCGGTGGTCCCCCAGTGTATATCATACGCTCCGTGTAGTCCATGGCGCAGCGCTCCCAGGCCAGGTCAACGGGGGACAGAGGAACGGTGGACAGGGAAACGGTAGACGAGGGAATGGTGTCCCAGCACCCACACCGGGCCTAATATATGATCAACTACTTTACCACCTATATATATATATATCGCATATGGATCTGAACTAAAAGATGTGGAAAACCTATAGTATCTATCCTCTCACCGCGAGATCATTTAGCTTGAACCGCCATCAGGTAGTGACGGCAGAGCCAAGAAAAGGAAGATGTGTGGGAGAAGAGTCAGAAGGAGCTAATACTCAAGAACCTCTCAACCCAATATGTTTGGTTGGTTGGTTCAACGTTCAACGATGACATGTGACACTTGAAGCTTGAGCTTGATGGCTTCCCTTTTGATATGTCAGCAACAGCCAAAAGCGCCTCGAGCTCACCAAAAGGCAGGCCCATATTTGTCTCCAGTTCGGTGTGTGCCGTTCCTCACGAAGCAAATTAAAAGAAAGTGCACGTGGGGACTGTTGGCATGGCTTGAGCACATATTGGCTTTTGCACCCCCGCACCCAATCCAACTGTTTGACCCCCGTTGGCTAACTAAGGCTGGCCGGAAGTCAATCTTCAAGATCGTGGGCTCCATCCGGGACACAATGAGTCGGCTCCGGAGGAAGAGGGCGAGACGCGACGGTTGAGAAGGCCAGAAAGCGTATCCGGGGATCCCCGAGTGATAGTACACAGCCGCTTCGGGGTGGCGACGAGTCACAGACACATACTCGTCGATTGCGCGTAACACCCTACTGTTCTAGATTTCCTTGACCCTTCATGTCTCTCTCTATCTCATCACTAGCTCATCACTGCGCCTTGTTCCTCGTGTGATGGCTTCTCCGATCTCTTCCCTCTGTTGGTATATAAGGGTTATAATAGCTTCAGGACTAAGGCCTAAGGCAACATTTGTTGGCCTAGGGAGCCGGATGGGAAGAAGGGGTGACCGGTGCCGATGAGGCCCGAGGAGAAAAGGTGATGGATCTTGAAGCAAGACATGGGTCTGGGTGCAGGGGCATCTCGGACTAGGCACAGACCAGTGAGACTACAGGAGAGAATGCACAGGCAACAGGTGCAGTGCCACGCTGGGACGATACTCGCGGCGTGGAAGCAGCGGAACCGAGGCGAACTGGTCTACCGACTGTAGGACCAGAGGACCACAGTCAACACAACCACTCTCATGTAGCCTGAATATCGAAAGAATATGAATACCGATCAGCGCCCAGCATCCAAAGCACTCTTCCACCCTTCATGGGGAATCCGGAATGGACGTGGACTACAGCCTGAGGGAATCAGGTACAAAGGATGCTATTAATAAAGGGGTGTATACCAAACTGTTGATAGACAGAATGAGCAACACCTGCTGTGGAGCCCCATAATACGAAGCTGGCTGCATGTTGGGCTCTGGGTTGCAGTGAAATATACACTCTCTGTGCAGGACCAGAGCAATTGGAAAGCATTATATGGTGACTAGAAGACCACCGGGCCAACGGCCCGGTCAGCTGGGGCTTCGCCCCAGCTTGGTGCTTGGTGCGCCGTCGCCACCTTGCCACCGGTCCACCTTCGCCACACCTTAGCCACCGTTCCCCCGTCGCCATCGTAGCCACCATTCCACGCTGGAACCCTTCTACGCTGGAGAGGGAAATAATATCACCGATACTCTGGCTGCGGGTGGTTGGGAACGTGGCACGGGGCAGCTGATGTAAAAAGTGCACAGGCGTTTCCCATCGTAATATGGAGATGCCACAGTATATATGCGTCTATACTGGCATCGATGGCCTGTGACATTGTCGCATGTCACATGTCACATCCAGTGACTAATAGTGACTGTGCCATATGTCAAAAATGTCCAACTTTTGTAAGTCACATGTCATATGCCTGATGTCTGTCACATGTCACAGGTCACCATGAGAGCGGCTCTGCGAAAAGAAGTAACGAGTAACGGATGCGGGGGTTTCACAGGGACTTTTCGAAGAAGACAACGCAACCCCCCAGAGCGCGTGGTTAAGGTGTTGTGCGTTAGGGTTATGGGAACGAGCGGTTGCCGCCGACAGCGGCCATTGAAGCCTTCTGTGAGGCTCTGAGGTCTCTCAGTTCAGTACCCTCAGCCCTCAGTTGAGGCCTTAGTCTCCTCAGTCACCACTACTGAACGTACTGAACGTACTGAATGTTGAATTCAGTCCTCAGCCTCACCGCGATCTCCATAATAATACAGATCTGTACATGTATCCGTCCCCCTCATTGCGAGGGAGCTGATAGATGTGGGCTAGCGTTTCCTATCCCCAGCGTTCAGCGAGCGTCAGCAGAGCGGGTAATAGGAATTTTTATGATCAGAATGCACAGAAACATGGAGAACAGAACAACCACACATGTTGTGAGATCGACAAAACTTTTTTTGATAATCGATAACAGAAGGATAGTGATAACAAAAGGATAGTACACAGCTAGGAATTCGTCGTCTTTCATCTGCTTCAAAACAGAAGGCGGGTGAAGCTGTGATCAACTATTATTTGTCACGGTCCCGAAGGAAATGCTATGCATGGATTCTTTAGTTCATATAAACTCCTCGGTAACCATGCCAGGGAGACCAGACGGGGTTTTGGAACGAAGAGAGCGTTCCATGACCTCACAAGTACGGAGCATGTCCATTAACATGCCTTGTACGCACCTCTCCGATTCGTCAATCAGTCCAGGTGGCATTGAGCTGCTCTGCCTTCACCAGAGGACAAATCCAAAGGGTTCCCTATTTGGGTAGAAGTGGGGGTGCCAGGAGATGGATGAACTGTCTCACAACCCAACCGGGAAATGGAATCCCGCGACTCTTGCGCATGAGTAGTGGGGCGAAGTTGAAGCCAATGCTCCCGGAAGGGTCGAGACGAGAATTGAGACGGCATGTACGAGTACCTGTTGCAGAAGGGACGGAGTCAAGGCTTCCCTCCGGAACAGAGGAGAGGTCGTTCTTCGTTGAAATGATAGACTTCATGCTCGAAGGACCTCCGTTTTCTTCTGGACTCAAGAGGGGCACAGTCACTAGTAAAATAAGGAAGAGTCAGTCTGCAGCTGGATATGATAAACCCACAAATAAGTACAAGAGGACAACGCACTCATGCCCGATCGTGATGCTGCAGATTCAAGGCGCGTAATAGGATAAGCCTGCAAGTCTGTAAATGAATGGGGGGCCGGGTTATTGCGTCTACATCGAACGGTAAACCGTGGTGGAGTATATCCCTGTTGGAGGGCATTGTATCGGGCTGGTGCAACGGTAGGCGTTGAGGAAATGATCGGGAGAGTAAGTACTCGGGATATTTTTTTCTTGACAGTAGGGCGGCGGTTATACCAGCACATCGTGAACATTGCTCTAAGTCAGAGCAGTTCATACACGCTGTAAAGTTGCGAACGTGGTCAGCGCTCAGGTTCGGGTTCTTAAAGGGACCAGGGTTCATGCAAAAGCAGACGTACCTTTGTGCTTGTGTAGGGCTTTCGACACAAGCTTACACCTTTTTTTTGCAGTGCAAGCGCGCATGACGGACCAAGGAGTCTTGACGTGTGAATGACTTCAGATGAGAATATCTTACGTTAGTTCTAGGATAGCACCACACCAGCGATTTATTCACTTACCTTAGGACACCAAGGGCATTTGAAAGGCTTCAAGTCCGAATGAATGTACTCGTGACGCTGAAGGTGGAGGAGTCGGTTAAAGTTGCGAAAACAGACAGTGCAAGTAAAAACTCGTGACTCCTCTTGATCCCCATCACTCGCACGCGTCTCGGGCGAAGCCGTGTAATTTGACGAAGGATTTGGATAGGTAGGCGCAGTGAACACGCCGAGGAAGTGGTGCTCATTGGCTCGGGGGGGGCAAGGTACAATGGTCTCGGGAGTCTGTGGCGATCTTGCGAAGATGAATGATGCAAAAGTGCGTATTGGTGAGCGCTAGAGACTGAATGTAGTGAAAAAGGGGGGAAGCCGGAAATGGTGCAGATTTGGTGAAGCAGCAGGCGAAGACGCAGGAGGATGAGACAAGTGACGTGGAGAGAGTGGGTGTGTCTGTGGGCACCCTATGCCTCCGAGAGAGAGTGATGGAGGTAATAGGCCTGGCTGCAAGGAGAGGAAGGCAAGAAAGGGTTGCAACGGCGTGAGTGTCTCCTATAGAAGCAGACGAGGCGCCCTTATATATGTTCGCTAGAGACGGAAAAACGGTGGATAGCGTTTTAGATGATGTGGGCACGGGCACTTGCACAGAGATGATATCTGTGTGTTCTGTCAGAGTTCTCAGTCAGATTGCCTCCTATTCCTTTTACACTGCTGCCAGGTATATCACAAAATCATTAGACCGTCTTAGACCGTATGATCAGGGTCATCGATTGGTCCCCCAAAGTGCTAGCGCTCTCTCAGATCTCGCACTTGTCAATATAATCATGATGCATGATGCGTGATGCGTGAGTCCACATCCGTTGGGATCACTCGATCACTAGCTTCACTAGTCACTAGTCACTGGTTCCAAGTAGTCTGCTCTTCTCCTGGGGCCTGGCATAGCTCTGAGTCTCAGACCTCACAGGTAAATCACTTGAACGCTGAACGTCAGCGCGTCAGCTTCAGCCTGAGATCTCACGCACAGCCTGAGCGTAGAGAATACCCTTCTCTCCGTTTGCTGGATACTTCGTTGTGATGCGCACGCAGTCTCGATGCATTGAAGCTGGAAGCTTGAAGCAAGCTTGACCGGCCTGAGGCCTGAGGCTACAGGCCTGAGGCTCCCAGTCAGGCCTCGGGGCTTCAGGGCCTGACATTTGTGACAGGCACCATCAGAGCGCAAGAATCGCGGATGGCTACCAAGGTACCAAGTGCTATAAACGTTTGCTGTGGTACATGGTACGCCAGAATGGATCACCACGTCACAGGTCACAGGATGCATGATGTATGATGCATGATGACATGTGACATGTGATTGTCACCGCTCTGTCATAATATCAGCGGTCACCGTCGTCACATGAAACTGCATGGTGCATGGTGCATGGTGCATGATGCATGGCATCCGATGTCGCCGGTCACCCTCAGGCTCAGGTGCCTTTGCCACAGACCTCCCAACGCCTAAGACCCAACTATAGCTACCAAAGGAAGTATAGTGGTGGTACTTCGGGTAACTAGGGTAACTATAGTAACTAATAACTAGCAACCACTAACTACTAACTACAGCTATAACAACTTCAGATCTCAGATCCTGCACAGCTAATCGAAATTTCTTGCGCACAATCTTGTGGGCCTTGCCCACCTTGAATTTTGTACGTAGTACTCACATATCTATCCCGAACCTTGTAACCAGCATTTTCGATTAGCTATGTGTAGATATACTATGGTTCATCATGTAGTTCATCGATCGCGCACATGTGTGCCACGCTCATTCGTACGGGGTCGCGCTACATCCGGTTTGGAAGCGAATGGCGGGAGCCAGAGGGTCCAGACCTGCGGCCGAACTCATTCGCTGGTCTCTCCTGTGGATTGGGAGCTGGCACGAACTAGGATATAATAGCAGCACACACGTCTCGGATGAGTGAGCCCTCCGGTAATAGGAGCAGAGCCTTTCTTTGTCCCTGTCTTGAGCATGAAAAATGATTAATGATTAATGATGCACGAATGCCATACCAGATCTCAAGAGCTCAGGCCTCGGGCTCAGGGAAGCACCGGAGACTCACATGTCGCTTTGGGGTTAAAAACGTTAATTTAAGTAATCTTATACCGCAGGCAAAACCCGCAACGCGTAACCCGCCCCCGGGTCACGCGGTCACGGGGGTCAACGTTCAACGTTCAACGTTGAAGCTTGAAGCTTGAAGCTTGAAGTTCAACACGTTCTCAACAGGGACAAAAATAAATATCGCTGACTCTACTGACTACCTTGAGGCTGGAAGCTTGAAGAGCTTGAAGCTGGACTAACTCCTGACTATCATTGTGGCTATTTTAACTGTTACTAGTTACTGTGAAGCTTGAAGCTTGAAGCTTGAAGTCCTGTGCAGCAGGTGTAGTCTGAGGATCCGAGATTAAATGATAGTGATTATGCAAACTATGGTGATACCAGTGATAGTATGGCCAAAGGCCGACCGTTACCTGACGGTGGCCGCTGTCGTAACATGTAACTGGTCGTCGTTTCCCCACACAATGACGCTTTTAATGGCATGTGATAGCAACCACGGCTAGTAACAACTAGTGACTAGTGACTTCGCTATACTTGGTACTTTCTAATCAAGCTTCAAGTAGAATATTAGTTAGTAGAGTCGTATATCACATGCCACATGTACCCAAGATGTCATGCTTCCAGGACATATCCTCATTTTTCGGTGTCGGAACTAAAGATTGATCGGAGCTATAGACGGAAGGCAATATGATGTTTATAGATACCAGATGGATTTCCACCGCGGGAGCTGTAGACACCTGACTTTTTTGTGCGTATAGCGTGGCATTATATTATGGAGTACTGTGTCACATGACTCAGGCCCCAGACCCCACGGCCTCACCGTCGGCCTCAGGCTTCATCAATGCATCATGCATCACAGGCCCGAAACAGTCTGTGGAGGTTGGGGTATCCTGTAGGATCGAGGACACCAATGGTCAGGCGCTTCTGGTAAGCGCAGAGTTTCCCTGTCACGAATGCAAGACGGTGGATATTTGCCAGAATCGCGGGTGCAGCGAAAAGTAAATAAAATGACAGCCAATGTTGGCCTCAGATGTGGACAATACAATTAGTAGGGTTATGCGCGTCTACTGTATTATAGTCCGACACATGCTGGAATGCGCTTTCAACCATCACTTGCAGTCCACAATTCTTGGCTTTGTATTTCACCCGACCTTAATGACATTTCTCGTCGTGGCGTGATATATGCGGAACCACCACCGCGCCGTGTGATGGAAATAAATGACCAGGGACAGTGACGTGTGATGTCACATGTCGCACATGATGCATGACGTGTGACGGTATTGCAAGTACTGCATACTAATGGCGTTTACCGTTTACCGGTTACCGAAAGGAAGACCGTGTTTAACATGCTCGAAATGAAACACGGGGAAGGGCGACATGAGCTGATCGAAAGGGGTGAAGGCGAAAGTGATGCATGATGGAGGCGGGTACTATGGGATGTTGATGAAGGCACCGGGAGGGGGGGAGGGATCATAACTCATAGCTAATCGAAATTTCTTGCGCACAATCTTGTGGGCCTTGCCCACCTTGAATTTTGTACGTAGTACTCACATATCTATCCGAACCTTGTAACCAGCATTTCGATTAGCTATGAACCATGTTTCGACCATGTTATCCCATTTTTGTTTTCGGAAAAGAAACTGACCTTTTCTATTAATACCAACACATATGAGAACACATTTCTTGCTAGCATTCGTGCCATATGCTCCCTCTCCTATCCGTTTTACAAATGTTGTACGGATTCGTATAAACTACTTAGCCATCGTTGCTGTTGGATGCCCTATTCTGGTTGTTAACGATCGGGATGAGGCCTGAGGCACAGGCCTGAGTGCGCGAGCGAGCAGAGGAATGAGGCCGGAATGAGGGAGATCGAATCGATTATGACGCGATGACGGCTCTCTGCAGGTTTTATTACTTTCATCGGTGGTTTTCTTACACCCTGCATCAGTGCATCATCAGCGAGATTTATGCATGGTGGCGTAAGGGAATGAAGGCTGCAGGTAAACGAGTCGGGAGAACGCATTACTTTGAACAGCCAAAAGTTACTATAACATAATCCTGTTGAGAGGCGCATAAAATGATGTGGTCCAAGTATTTTGACGTTCACATTCATGCATTATCATGTGCATCATGCCTCAATCATGTCATGCATGTCATGGCCGTCTGTATGCGAGAATGATCGATTATCTGCTCAGCGAGGGGTCAAGATATTGCTGTCGATATGCGGAAGAATAAGAATGAAGATCACACAGAGGTGCAGCGACGTCCCGATCCACTCGCTCGGATAATGGAGACCGCAATGAATGCTGAGCGTATAGGACAGTGTTTATTATTAGACGACCGATTGCGGGTCAGAGATGGGGACTTTTTGGTGGCAAACGGGAGGACGAGAGTAGGACTCCAGAACAACTACTATATTGGTCGCTAGCTTACCAGGCTATACACACGGGCTACCAAACTTCGGAGCCCGCGGAGCCTCGGAGGCTGTGAGGCCGAAAGAGCTTAACGGGACCGGTGAATCTAGTCACCATTGCAACAGTGGGTCGGGTGGTAGCAACAAAAAGGGACACCAGAGAGGAATAATGACCGTCAAAAAGACGTGCTGCAGTGGAAGAATGGCAATCGGCAATTCTCCATGAAGTTTTTTTAAGGAAGAGGGTGTGGAGGAGAATCCTTCGTCAGTTTAGGATGAGTGAGGCCTTAGAGGCCTGAAAAATATATACTAGGAGGCCACCGGGCCTACGGCCCGGTCTGCTGGGGCTTCGTCCCAGCTTGTTGTGCTGGGCGCGGGCCACGGTTGCCACCGTGGCCACCACTGTTCCACGGTTCCGTCGTCGCTACCGTCGCCACCGCGGGCTATTAGGGGAAGTGCTAGGTGCCGTTCATTCAGCGGAGTCCTCAACGGACTGGTAGATAGAGGGGGGGAGGGAGACGGAGAGAAGAACAGAGTGGGTACGTGAGCGATGGTTCCATCATCGCCACTGTAGCGACCGTTCACCGGTCCACCGTTCCACGCTGGAGGAATTTTCTCAGCCATACACTGCATGCGGGTGCACTAAAGGTGCCAGGTGGCATGCTGCCGTCAGATTTTACGTCAAGTAAAAGGGTGGTCTCTTTTAGCACCTGAGGCTCAGGCCTGAGGGTCTTCCCTTGGTTCTCTAAATGGGGTTGGCGCTATTAACAAGCAACACTCGCCGGTTCGATGAACGGATCGGTTTAGTCTCAACGTCTCTTTGTACCAGCCTTATGCTCTGTCAATGATATGGTTACAGAATAGAGATTTGGTTGTCCATGAGGCCGGACTCTGATGAGTCTTGGAGGGAAAAAATAATGCCCTGCATAGTGTATGGAGGGGGCGGGCACACACTATCTCTGGAACAGTTATTGGGTAAATGTGGTGCTGATGAGAGGAGACCATAATACCATTATTGGTACAACAGCACAATGAGAAAGCCGGGGTCAGGCACAATGGGAATCAGGAGTTTCTCTAGGCATGAATCCCAGACAAGAGAACCTATGTCAAAGGGGGACACCCGGGGGTTTAGGGGTACAATGCCTTGGAGATCCTAAAGTTTACTCACGGCAGACCAGACTTGGAACAGGGATTGGGTACTTGGATGCTCGGCACGCCCCTCCTTCCTTCGAACGTCGGGGGTGCGAGCCAAAGCCATCTTGGGAGCAGGGAAACGGAGGAGGTAGAGGCGCTGTTGGCCCGCCAGCCAATGTTCGCCTCTTCTGGGACTTGGGCGAGGGTAAGAGCTCCGTTGGCCTGCCTCCCAACGTTAGCTCGCACGAATACAAGAGCCTGAGGACTGGACAGGGGATCGGCGCGCTCTGCCGGCTCGTCAGCCAGCGTTCGCCCGTCACAACCGATACATAGTTGGAGGGGTTGCTCTCCCTTGGGGAAAATCCGGGGAAATTCACAGTATCTCTTAATCATTTCACGGTTCGCCCCAACAACACATGTAGACACAGAGACCAGGATGATTTTTTCAACTGTTCCTCAGTTATTGGGACTATCAGCAAAGGAAACCCGTCCTAACAAATCACTTGTGTGGCGTCGGATTAGGCCAGCCTTAGGTGTCACAATGTCACGCAGTCCACACAACAGATTAAGGCAGCGTGAAAATACTAATAGCACACATTTTCCAGTACTTCCGTATATATAACTAGGTAGATGCGGCCGTCCGTGCATAGTACCTGTATAAGCTCTGCCTCACGCATGTGAGGCGGCTATCCTTTCAGTTATCACCACAATTTCGTTGATACAACAGACTCTCATCCGCACGGTGTGGAAAAGAGTTTACACCGGTTTTTTACCACGGTTCAGCTGTTGGTCGGAAGGCTGAGGGCGAGGATCATCGACATTGTGATATAGAAGAGGAGTGTTGGCAAGATCTATTCAAGAACCTCAACCATGAGGCGGATGGTCCCAATGTGTTGGTTGAGCATCACTGCAATGCGTTCAACTACACTTCGTTTTTTTCTCAATGCCAACCTCCATAAGTGTCTCGAGCTCATGGACAACCAGAGGACCAGCTTGTTCTCCAATGAAACACAGTTCTGTGCGTGCCCCCCCGTTCCTCGCGTAACAAATAAGAAAAAAGTGCGACAATATTGTACGGGCACTGGCCGTTTTGGAGCAAAAGTTTTGGCTTACAACTTCGGAAAAGTGAAGGCGGGCTAACGGGAGCCCACAGTTCAACAGAACGAGGAGAATAGTCAGAAACTATACATATCATGAACGTGCATGAACCGGACTGTATATACTAGGGACAAGAACGTATAGCCGGATCATTGTCTACGCCAATTATAAAAGGTGTGTTGAAAAAAACTATCGCCCACAGACGCGGAAGAGTCGACCGGCCTGTCGGTTTTATAACGAAGCACAAAGCGACCGACTAACTAAGTAGTGTAGCACACAATATATGTGTTGACATGTTTTTAGTACCTCTTCCCTTTGCCGTCCGTCACATACTTTCTCTCGTACTGAGGTGTTCCAGGCTCTTATGTAGTCCTGGCGCGCTTGGTCCCACTTGTCTTCGTATTTGTAACGGATACACAGCTTCAATTTGTACTCTAGTTACAGGGATCCGCCCACACATTGGCAACACCCCCTCCGATGCTCTCATCATTTCGCACTGATGCGGAGGTAGCTGTTAGACTCATCGCTCCGTGCCAGGGGCCCTTAGCCCACTAGTAGGCCCGTATGGGCACGATGTCGTGGTTCCTATATCCGTTGGGAGATCCTGTGTGTATCTCTCGCTGTGCCCCCTTTTCCCCTTCTGAGGTATAGCAGACACCTCCAGTCCGTCTCCATCGATGTACCAACAAATCCATCTCACGCCCTTTCCTCTCCACCTCACGACTCCAGACAGTTTGTTCCGCCTCAGCATCAGACCCCCATAATATAGTAACACTGGGGGTATATAGTAGTAGTATAGTGGCACCGGTATAGCCCAAGCCCGGTTCCCTTCGGTGAATTACTTGCGATACTCTCCTTCCTGGATTCAACCGTTCAAGCCTCAAACTTCGGGGGTTGATCAACTGATGAGCCCTGGAGTCCGGATGGTCCTCGAGGGTGATGCAATCGTACTGGTGGTGGTGTGAACTAAGCCAGCCAGCAACGCCATAGTAAAGAGGAACATCAAACAGCGAGTCTCCACCAGGGGCTAAGCTGCCCAACTACAAAAGGAAAAACAGGAGAGAGAAGAAAACGGAACTCCTAGGCCTGAGGAGGAAATGTGTTACGGCTGCGGTGGACCCGAGACGGCCCGACCCAAGCCAAGGCCCGCCTGCTCTGCACATGCCCAGTAGAGCGCGCTCCGCAGGCCAAAACCAAGTGTGATGATGGTTGGCTAAATTAGGTACCTTGGTCCGAAGGGCCATGCGTCCGCGCGACAATAGGCGCCCCCGCCTATTAAGTCCAAGACGGCTGACCTAAATAAGGCCACTGAGCTTCCAGTGTCGTTGCGACGACTCTGTCGGCTCCGTCCCTGTTTCCTTTTCCTTTCGGTCGCGCCTGCGACCACCAACCCGCTTTGACGTGTCTTTTCATTTCTAACCCCTCTTGTATCCGTTTCCCTTTTGATCTTGCCTGTACCCCTGTGGTTGATGGGGATCCTTTCCCCCACCTTCCATTCTCGTCTACCCTCCATTCTCGTCCTTTCCCGCCTATCCTGTCCGACTCCTGCCCGTTTTCCAGCCAATTGATCCAGTACAGGCAGCCTCTTCTTGTTAGCGTGACTTTTCCTCCGACCTCGTCCTCCAGCAATCCGTCAGTCCAGTCGCGCGAGCCCTCCTTTGGCCGCGTCGATTTCCAGTATCTATTCAGTCTCAGTCGAGGCAGTGTTTGTCCCCCTCTGCCTGCCCTCCCGTCCCTAAGTCCCGGAGGCTTCAGACACGTTACTACGGCCCAAGCCGGTGCAGACGCAGCCTTGCCACACGTGCAGCCGCCCCACCAAAGGCCTCTCCTCGTCCCTATCTCCGCTCGGATTCACCAACTAGCCTGAGCCCGAAACTACCGTGAGTCGACGGCTACCGTCGCCTAAGGGATCGTATTACCCCCAAACCCCGGGTGTGCCCCCTGGTGGGCCCGCCCCGTGACAATACAGGGACATTGGCCAAAGCACGAGCCACCGGGTGGCTCAGAAACGCCTCAATGTCCTCAACCGTTGCGTTGACGGTAAACGTTGATGTCAACGGACAAACCTCAACGTTCAACGGCCTCAACCTTCAACGAGTTGGTTGAGCGTTGTTGAGGTTCAACGTTCAACCGATAGCATTTTGGCTATATCTGGCGATTCTTCGCCAGCGTTGAAATCGAAATAGCCCAGAAGGGTCCGGTGGTCCCGCGCATCAAACTTCAAGCTTCAAGTTGCCACAACGGGCTATACACACCAAACAGATCTATGACCGATCACATGTCACAACCCGAGAAATGGCCTATTCTGCTGGAACAATCTTACTGTGCTCGCTGCGACGGAAAGTTCCTACGGTCTAATAAGGCCAAGGCCTGATGCACCTGATGCCCCCCCAGCGCCTCCGGCCTTTCTTCTCCGCTCGGCTCACCGGCACCAGCGATGGTCGGATGTGCTACCAGAGTGCTGAGCGAGGCATGCAGAGGACTGATGGCCACTTGGGCAGACACTGTTCCTGTGCTTCCGCACCCCGGTCCTGAGCTGTTGTAGCCACAATAATTAGAGGGCACTGAGGGGATGCTGTTGGGGATGCTGGGTGCCAAGCCACCGGCGTCAGAGTTGCCGAATGGATGTGGTTGGTGGCCGCAATTCCGCTCAGGCCTCGCTGTGACATGTGACATGTGAGGCCTGACCTGAGGCTTGAAGCTTCAAGCTTCAAGCTTCAAGCTCCAGGCTTCAGGGTCACCGGTCACCGGTCACTGTCATGCATGTCACTTTAGATCTTAGATCGATCCTTCAGATCTCAGACCCTACTCCGGGGAGGTCACGCGGTCACGCGTCATTGCGTCATGCATCATGCAGTCACTGTCACATGTAACATGTAACATGTAACTGGTCACTGACCGGTGACCTTTTAAATTTTAGCAGCCACCTAGTCACCATTCAACTAGTCGCCACCGCTGCGTTCTTCGCTCCACGTTCTACTCGCAACGAGTGTACCCCCGCTCAAGCGCTCATAAATCATTGCGACCGCACCATTTAGTTACCCTGGTCACCGGTGAGGCCACGGCTCCCTGGCCGGCCCTCTCGCAGTCAGGAGATCGGAGAGTGCTCTGTGCCACGGCGCAATAGTAGTGCCACACGACCAGCACCAGCTCCACCTGTTCGCGGCGGTCCAACGTTTGCGCGGCTCAGCCTGAGCACTCAACTTGAGCGTTCCAACATTCAAGCTGCTCAATATTCAAGCTTCAAGGAGCGTTCAAGGTACGCTCAAGTTCAACAACCCTCGAGGGGCCATCTGGTTCAACCGAGAAATACGGGTGTTGCAAGATGGATTAGTCGATTAGGTTTTATATTGGGCCTTGTCCCTGGGCCAGACGCAAAGTGGCGGGCTGCGGGCGCGCGGGTGGCTGGCAGCGCCAGTGGCTAGTGAGATCTGAGATCTGAGATGATCGATGATCTCGATGATCTGAGATCTGAGATCAAATTTCAAAGTGAGAGAGTGTTTTTGTGTGGCAGATGTGGCGTGCGCCCCTTGCCTGCAAAAAGCTCTGGTGTGCTCTGGCCCGCCGACAGACACACTGCTGGGTTGCGCCACCTGCAAGGCTGCAGCTTGGGGACTGGCACTGGGCTAGCCTGGGCTAGTAGTTGAAATCCCAGTGTGAGAGGTGCCGTCTAACCTTGCGCCTGAAGCCCTGAGCGCCTGAGCGCTGAGCGACTGAGCCTGAGGCACTGAGCCTGAGGCCTGAGCACATGGCTGTGGCTTCCCCAATCGTTGATCAGTGCTTTCAGATCTCACAGATTTCCCACACTCGAGTGATGCATGATGCTCGGTGCCACCAGCCAAGCCAGCCAAGCCAAGGCAACGCAAGGTAATGCATGGTGTGTGATCGATCATTGGCTGGTAGTCGTGCTGCAGCGCTGCATGCTGGCACAGGACAACACTGTACTTTCGCAGAGTGGCAACACCTGGCAACGCACCACGCTGGTGTGCAGCATCATGCATCATGCATTAAGCATCAGCATCGGCGATCATCGCTCAGCTAGAGCGCGGTGCACCAGGCGTGTCTCCCTCGGAAGCTGCGGGGGGCGCAGAGGAGCTTTTCGAGGCGCAGCCCGGGGGATGTGGTCGCGGGATCGCTGATGGATGTTGCCGCAGAGCACGAGGCACGATGGGGGATCTGGGGCTGCGCGAGGGTGTGCGTTGCGCGTTTACGGTTACTCGATGCCGGTTGTAGCGCTGTGCGGGCACAGGGCTGCACACTGGCGCTGCGGCGCTGCTGCTGCTGCATGCATGCCGCCTCGCGTTGGCCGCGTTAATACCGCCCGCCCGGCGCCAGTGTCCTGCGCCTTTCATGCTGGCGCGGATTTTGATCGCCCGGGGGCCGGACGGGTTCCGGCTCAAGTTGAAGCTTGCGGCGTGAAGCGCAGGTTCACGCTGGATTTGATTAGTGGTTCGCTAGCAGGCCTTAGGCAGCCCAGGCCCAGCCGACGCCAGCGTCTGCTCCCGCCTCCGTGCGCCCCACCCCACCCCCACCCCCACCATCACCATCCCCTCTCCTCTCTCGCCCTGCCCTGCTGTCCTCCATGGACACTCACATCCCTTCCGCCCCGCCCGTCTCACCCATGTCCCCAGCCGCTCCGTGCTGCTCGGCGCACTGGACGCGAACCACATTCCACCGCATTTTCTCGCCTCCCCGGCTGATTCGGCCGATGCTCCTTTCCAACCTCAGCCCCCCTGCCCCCGCCGCTCCTCCCTTGTCGGCTCCGCCGCCCGCCGTGGCTCGTCGGCATCGCTCCGCCGCGCCAGCCTGGCTGGTGCCAGCGCCAGCACCAGTAGCATCTCGGCTCCTGGCAGCGACCCCCCCCCCCTGCTGCTGGCTCTTGTGCCGGTACAGGCGAGCGTCAGTTCGTGTGTAGAGAGTGCAATCGCTCCTTTGCACGGCTCCTCCACCTCCAACGCCATGAGTACCGCCACGTGGATACCGTCCCTTCGAGTGCCCTTGCTGCGATAAGACGTTCAGCCGGCACGATTCCCTTGTGCGCCATGCGCGCCTGCACAAGGACCAGATGCCCGAAGGCAGCCAGGCAGCGGAGATGCTACGCAAACACAAGGGTATGTTCTCCTAGTGCACATACGCTTACTGGTTCCGCGGCCAGATGAACTAACCGTGCTCACCCTCCTCTCGACAGCCTGCATGACATGCACCGAAACAGCCAAGTGTGAGAGGTGCGCCAAGTTTGCTCGCCGTTCCTCAACAGGCAAAACTTCTCGCAAGAGCAAATCGGCATCAATCAAGGATGGCCGTGTTGACATGCCGCCACAGCTGTCTACAGATGATTCGGTAATGCCCAAGGGCCTTGTCCCCGGTGAATTCGGCGCTTCAACTCGGCGCCAACCGTCGCCTCTCGGTCCTCAAAACCACGGTGCCCTTGGCCTGGGACAGAAGCGTGATAGGAGCCTGGTCCGGGTCCCCTCAAATTCCTCTCTCACATCGTCCCGAAGTCACACCACAACATGGAGTTCGTTATCGCGGGCATCTGTGCCCCCGACGGCTCTTGGTGTAGACCATGGCCATTCCTTCAGCCCGTCTCCTCACTCGGCCTTCTCGGACGATCCACTGCAATGGCCCCCCAGCCCCGCCCGAGCAGCTGCAGCCTTGTCTGCCCAAGCACAAGCCACTCACCTGCCCCATCCTGCCCCCCTGGCCCTGGCCAATCTCATCTTGAGGCACAAACTCAGCAACCCTTCGGTCCCCTCGATGCACTAGCCTCGGCAGAGGCGCAAACACAACTTCAATCGTTTTCGTTTGCTCCGGACTCCCCTCCCGGCATTAGTATGCCCGTGGCTCTTTCTCCAGTGAACCCGTCTTGCCGAGCCAAATGCCCTGCCCTTCCAGGCCACCAATCCCCCTGCCATGGGTATGCTTGACCTAGCCACTCTTGCGGAGCAAGGCACTCTGGTCGACACATACCTTCAGATGCAAGTACAAATGGCCACGATCAGAAAGTTCATGCACGAAAATATGGTCGCCTACCTCGCACGCCGGTTGCCTCCCATGGCGCTTGATGGGATGCCACCGGATTCTCGAAATCAGCCCAGCCACTTCCCTGCACCGCCTCATGGGCAATCTCTTCCCCCCACGCATCCCCCTCAGTCCGACGCTCGCTGGGGTTATGCTCCCTCTCAAGTGTCCGACGAGTCGGGCACGAACAACGATGAGCATGCCTCCACCTCGTGCTGAAGCGGGTGACCACCGCGGACAATCTGCTGTTGGACGCGTTTCCACGACGTTGGTACCTGAGTTGATCGGTCTTGGTCTGGGAGGAGAGGGAAGGCCATTTGGCATGGGTTCTTCCCTGCTCCGCCTGGTCCCATTTTCCCGAGTGGAAACGATTCCAAGCCTGAACCTTCGCTGCCTGCCCCGACAGACAATGAGTCCAACTCCCTTTCCGAACTATTGGAGCGAGTGCAAGCCTTCCAATCGGTGTTGGAGGACACTTCGAACTCTCCAGGGAACCAAGAAGAGACCCGTACTGAGGTGGACAACGAACCTGACCATGGACCCATGCTTGATCCCAACGACGTGTACAACCTGGAGGGGCTAAGCTAGCCCTTTCAAGTTTTCGGATATACCAGGTAACTGGCATCTTTGATAGCTAATACTGTTTCTTCCCTGTACCGAAACACCAACAGGGTTCACGTTGTTGGCGTTTTTCTTGTTTCCCTCCTTCTCTTCGCTGTCTTCCTCCCCAACTCTCTCTTCAACTTCTGCCGTTTGCACGCATTTGGCACAGCGGATGATGCTGATTATACCCAACGCGCGCTGCGTCCTTGCCCTCACGCGAGACGGCAAGGACGAAGTGCATACTGTTCCCCCAGAGCTCTACTCCGTACGCATGTTATGCGAGGCCGTCTCTGTGCATCTTGATCTGTAGCCCACCCGCTGCTTCACAGTCGATCGATCGACTGCGGCGGTCTGTAGGACTGTTGGTCCTCCATCTGTATCATGAAATCCACATTATGCCCCCATTCCCTCTCACACTGCAGGTCTCCATCGTCTGTTTCACAAACACGTCTTGGGTTTTGGATGTACAAGTTAGAAACCCAGGCGGGGGCGAAGGTGCAACCTTTTTGTCAGCACCGTTCGAATACACGATACAGATCGGCCATCGCCGCCACCTTGAACACGGATGTGGGCTGGACACGGGAGGATGGAAGGTAAGCACCGCGCCGTGCGTGCATTGCGGGGAACCAGACGTGTTGGATGGCCCACTGACTCATCCCGTCCCCGTCCCCGTCGTCCCATCCTCTACCTCGCTCGCCTCGGGGGGAACACACGCCCGCCCAATCTCCCGGGCCACGCCAGAGAGACAGGGCTGCTCCTCGCTCCAGTTCACCGTGGAGGCCAGGCGGACCAGGAGGGAGGCAATGTTAGCAGGTTGGATTCCGTGCCCCGCCACGTGCCTTTGCCAGTCACCCACGGCGCCGGGGGGGAGGGGCAGCAGGGCGGGAAGGGCGTCCAAAGTCCCCTCGGTCCCCTCTGTGGCGGGTGGGGTGAGGCGAATGCCGAAGTATTCGTCCAAAAGTTCACTCTGCTCCAACAACTTTTGCACCACTTTCTTCGCCATCTGCCTTTGGTCGAGATGGGAAGGGAAGGTGGTATCTCGTGCGATTGCCGCGCTCGTCAAGGAAACCAAATCCAAAGGAGGATCAAATGCGACGGTTTCAAACGCACCAAATTGGCGGAGGACAAGTTGGTACCCAAACTCGGCTCTGTGTCCATTCCGTCAACAATTGCACACAATAAGGGGGGGGGGGGGGGGGGAGGCACGCACATAATCTGAGCATGGTTGATTAGAAAGAGTTCCGTCTTGTGCTGAATCAAGCTGAGAGATCGGGTTGGATCGACGATACCGACAAATGTGTGGTGCTGGATAATTTCCGTGAAAGCCTTGTGAGCCAGCTGCCGGACTTCGTCTCGGAGAGAAGCTACGGTCGCAAGATCGTTGTCACTTTCTCGGATTTTGGTCCAGCCGATTCGAGGGCGTTTCCGTGGTCCTTCCTGTTCCTCATCGTTGGGTTCCGAGGAAGGCATGAGCACAGGATCACTCGAACATTCTGCCATCGCCCCACTGGCGCTGGACCCGAACCAGGCTGGGTTCGGAAAAAGCCATCGAGCGTTTGGGCGTTGGCATCGGTGCGAACCAAATGGCGGGGCTGGGTTTGTTCGGAGTTCGTTCCATAGTAGGTTCCTCCAGTCCAGGGAGGTGGAGCTGGGTAAAGCGGAAAGACCGACTGCGGTTTGTTCCTCGGGCGGGGACAGCGCGGAGGCGGCATGGGCGGCGACGGCTTCGATCACCGCATCTTCATCAACAAAGTGGACTGTTTGCTTGGAAGGATGAACATTGACGTCTAGCGCCTCTGGCTGGATGGAAAGCGAAACGTACATCCATGGATGCCCTCCGCGGGGCAGCAGTGGCGCATACAACGCTTCCAACGCACGCTTGAGTCCGGGGCAATCGACCAGCCGATCGTTGATGAAGCACAGGAACACTGTCTTCTTTCCGGACCAGTTTGCTCCACTCAACCATCCTTCCACCGAGAATTGGGGCCCATCGGGCAGGCCTGCTCCACGTAGCGGAACCAGTTCCCGAGCCACTTGCTTCCCGTACAGGAGCTGGATGACGTCGGGGTGGTGGTGGTAGGACTGGAAGGGGTGCTCAAGTCGACCGAGTTTCCCCGACTAACCCAATAAGGAGTACAAGGGGGTTAGTTAGTTCCAGTTTCCCCACGAAGTAGATAAAGACGTACCCTCTTGCACATCAGTCCCACACCGCGCCCCCCGAATTGGACCGCATATTTGCTTGCCACATCGAGGCAACGATGGTACTCGTCCGCATCCGAACCGAGAGCACGGCGACGATGAGGTTGGTTGTAAAACAAATCCTCAGCCTGAATCGAGGTACCGCCGGTCGCGGCAGACACTTTGGGTGGCGTTTGGAGATGCCATCAGAGTAGATGGCGCGGTACCCCACCTCTGCCTCGGCAGTTTTCGTCATGACAGTGACGCGAGCCGCCGCGTACGACAGGGACGCAAGCGCCTCCCGCGGAACCCAAAGGTGGCCATATGGGACAAGTCGGCGACACTGCGCAGCTTGGAGGTGGCAAAGCGCTCACATAGAAGCGGCAAGTCCGCATGCTGGAGCAAGCGAGGAGGAGGTTAGTCTCGGCGGGGGCGCACACAGAATCGGAGATGTTCGTACGTTGATTCCAGAGCCGTTATCTTGAACCTGAAGCATGCGCACTCCTCCTTGAGCGAGGGTGATGCGGATCGTCGTGGCGCCAGCGTCGAGAGCATTCTCAAGGAGCTCTTTGAGGGCATTGGCGGGCCGCTGCAGAATCTCTCCGGCGGCAATTCGGTGATGACAGTCGTGTCGAGGCGCTTGATTGGTCGTGCGTTCGCTCGGTCTTGCAGTTCAAGCGGGCGTGCGGGCGGCGCAGGTGTCTCGATCGAATCCGTCGCATAGCCAGACATTCTGAGGACGGATGGACGCAGCGTGGCGGATGCGGTTCGCCGTGGCGGCGTGGCCGCTGGCCGTCGCATCGAGACTTTCATCCCCGAACGCGTCACGGAGACCGTCACGCTCTGACATAGGCGGCCGGTGATCGATGATCGATGATCGACCGAAGCTGAGCCTCAGCGCTCAGGCTGAGCGAGCACTGATCGATGATCATCGATCACTGATCAAATTTCAAAATGGGCCGCAACAGGAAAGCTGTCAGGCTCAGGCTGATCCCCTTTTTGACCATCGCGCAGGACCATTTGCGCCACCGCCAGCTGGGGTACTGAAGTTGCAACCTTGCGACGTATGGACACTGCCCCTGTCCCAAGTTGTTGGCGTTGGCTCTTCCCTTTTCGCTGTCCCGGCACTGCTCGGCAGATCCGGGACACCATCTCCACCAACCACCCCCCCCAACAGCAGCATGTCCTTGCCACCACCACATTTTCCTCCCTCGCTCCCCGAAATTGGCCTGACCGGGACGTAGCACCCTGTCGCATCCATGCTGCCTGCCTTGTCGGCCTCCCTATGGCCCCAGCACGCTCCACCAGCGCTCTTTGTCTTCTTCGCTGTGATGCAGATGCCTCCGCAGTCAAACACGAGCACGCTACCGTCGGTCTCATCTTCGATGCTCTCCAGGATATTAGCGATTCCCGTCGTCAGGATGCCGCCCAGAGGCTGCGAAAGTCTTGTCCAGACCGTCGTTGCCTCGTTTGCGGACGAGAATAGCTCCAGAGATGGCTTGTACTCTCAAGAATTCTACTCTATCTTGGCACAGCAGATCCACCGTCTCGGATCATCTGGCAGCTCTACTCAATCCCGCCTTGGCGCAATGACTGCCGTTTCCAGCATTGCCGACCTGTTGGACACCAGTTTCCTATATCGCCAACTACGTGTCATCCGCATCAGTCTTGGAACTCGCAACCGGAGCGTAATCCATGCTGCCAACGCTGCTCTCTGTATGTCCCCCTCTTGTATCAGAACATAGTATACTAATCATTCGGATTCCATCCCCAAGGTCATGTACCCTCAAGTTTGATTCTTCTCTAGACGCTGGAAGCATCGTGGACTACATCGGAGGCTGGGCTCTCGAGCGGTTGGAGGATCCCTTAACGACCAAGTATGACCGTTATGGTGCTGTTGTCGTTATGGGATCACTAGCCAGCATCATGCCGAACCATTCTCACACATTTTGACTTCCGCCATCAACAAACTCTGGCCAGCCCTCATTGATTCAACAACCTGGTTGCGAGAAGCCGCCAGTGAGATGCTTGGCCAGTGTCTCCAGGCCCTTCACGAGCGATTGAACGCCATTACTTTACGCTCGTTGGTATTGCAGTTGCACCACGCTGCTGAGACGTGGCTAACCGGGTCAAGAGATGACACGGTTTTCCCAGCACTCCATGGGAGTCTATTGTGCATCAAGACACTTTTCGAGGTTGTCCCCGACTTGATAATGCACAAATACGACTCGACCTCACCACCATGGTCTTTTCCTTAACTCAAATCGAGCACCATCACTCCATATGGATCACCATCTTTACAGATCTTGTCCCCATTTTTGCCCGTTGTGACAAGGTCTCCTTTGCTACGCATCATCTGGGTTATGTGGTGGATGAATTGGCCGCAGCATTGCAGGAAGGCGAGAAACGTGCCGGGCGCTTTCGGATTCGGGCTGAACATGTGTTTGACACATTTTCCGACGTGGTTCAGGCGGAAGGCTCTCTCATCCGGGACTATATGGTACCTATCATGTTGTGCATCAAAGAGGTTATCCAAACCAATCCAAGGCGTCGAAGGAGACGGTTGACTCGGCCATCAGGACACTCGGGTGTATGGCCCAATCCGATAGTGACTATTTTGGGTCACATCTGGATGGGTGGCTGCTTGATGTTGTTGGATGTGAGCCTGAGCAGGAACTGGGCCGACGCTCTCAACAAAATTGTTGCTTCAGCTCCTTCGATTTTAAACAAGGCTCAAAGCCGTGCGCTCACCAAGGTCTCGTTGGTTTTAGTAGGGAAACCGTTCCGACCAGTTGGATCTCCTTCGTCTCCCAATGTGGAAGTGGGCAGTACAGCGATGAAAAGCAGGAATCCTTCTCATCTATTCGACCCCGGGTTGGTTTGCGCGGCACTATATTCCTTACGAGTATTTGACCTGTCAGGTCATATTTTGGCAGAGTTTGCGGTACATGGGGTGCTTCCATACCTGAGCAGCGAAAACAATGCTATTCGAGAAGAGGCCCTGGAAACTTGTTCGGAAATGTGTGCCAAGATTCCGGCAAAGTCGGGGAACAGCCTACGCCTTACCGAGATCATCGACGACGCCCTCGACAAGATTATGGCCGTCGCGGTCATGGACCCTGAGAATGATTACGAGTAAAGGCCCTTCAGCAACTAGGTCCCCAGTTTGACATGTACTTGCTGCAACCAGAATTTGCCCGTTCAATCCTCATTCTTGTAAACGACCCGAACTTCGCTGTGCGTGTGGAGGCGCTTAAAATCATGTCGCGATTGGGTGCCATCAATCCTGGCGCTATTGCCTCCATGACACGCAGTACCCTTGCCCAGCTCCTTACCGAGGCTGAAGTATCTCCACACCCCACGAACCAAGAGGAGGCGATCATTATGCTCACCATGATTATCCGAGCTTCTTCTCCGCTTGCACGGCGGTATGTCAACACAATCATACCCGTGATTATGGCCAAGTTTGACCATCCCGTCTCCCAAGTGGCCTGCAATTCCCTCGTCTGTATAGGTGAACTGGCGCGCTTATGTGGAACCGAGCTTGCTCCAAACGCTCGTCCCTTGATGACGGGAATAGTCCAGAAGATAACCAAGAGAAGAAGCAAGGAGAATTACCGGGACGCAATGCCGCTATCGCTGCCCTCGCTGGATTGCATCTAGCACAGGCTCCATGGTGCAGCCTATAACTCAGTATAAGTACCTCTTGGGTGCTCTGGGACAAATCCTCAAGGCATCAACTGATACTACAACACCTCGTGATATCAGCCGTGCAGTCGGCTTTCTTGGCGCGGTGGATCCCAACTGGTTGAAGGTAAGTCGGCATAGCTAAGGCTATCACACAGTCCCCATTGATTCCACTAACCTATCATATTCGATACAGGATGAATTGGAGCTCCAGACGACGAGTTCGTGATGCCCCCCGACCCCGGCTCCGACTTGGGGATCTTTGATGCTGGGGTTGTAGATGGATTTGACAGTCCAGACTATCTCGAACACGCGGCCGTTTCGTGTTTGCTTCGCATTTGGGACGACATGGCTCTGGCCAACACCGTCCACCGCGCTGTGGCAGAGACACTGATGCTCATGTTCCGCAGCGGAGGAGTAGCCATTTCCAAATTGAACCAAGTTGTTCCCGCCTTCCTTCTGAAAATCTCTACAGTCCCTGGGAGGGCAAGCTTTTATTACGAGCAGCTAGCCAACTGATCTCAGTGGCGAAGTTGCATACGCGGGCATTTATGTCCAGCATCGTTGACAGCATCTCTCATGACTGGGACACAAATATCTCCCGCCAATCTATGTGTCGTGCATCGAGGCTCTCTGCGCTTCCGTTGGCCGAGAGATCAGCGAACATATGCATTGTCTATTGCCCCTTCTTCTCGGTGAACTAAGCACGGCGACTGGAAACTCCCCCAGTGCATCAAAACTGTTAATCAAGATCCTTCACACCCTCACATTGATGGGCGCAGCGGTGAACGAGTACCGCCTCCCCGTCATAACGGTGCTTCGCAACATGATCAATGATGTTGGCCTCTCCTCATCCAGTGCGCGAGAAAGCTATTGTCACCTTGAATCAGCTCGATCTGTCCTCGATTGGTCCCTCATGTCGGGAGGTCACATTCATATGTTGGTACGTGTCTTGGCAGACCCGAACTCAAGCGATGGGCTAGGTTGACTGCAATGGATGCACTGTCGACCATTGCAGTCATCTGGGTCAAGGCTACCTAAGTTCACCCAAGGTCGAGCAAGCCAGAAGGAACCACTACTTCAAGCATCCACTGTACGAGATGATAGTGGCCAAACTTCTCAATGGGGAAAAGCCGACCCGCGACTTCTCCCTAAACCCTTCTGTCCCCCCAAGAACTGCCCCCGACAAAGCAACCGGTATTGCCGAATGCAAATCGCCTCCGACAAGCGTGGCAGGTTGAACCTCGTCACTAATGAAGACGGGACAGTGGATGAAAGGTATGGCTGAGGCGTTCTTATGGAGCGCCTTCCCTTGCGGTGCGTGCGTGCCTGCTGTCGCTGCTGTACATCCTCCATTGGCTATTCAAATGCTCCAATGATCTTTGACGCTTGCCACAGTGCCCTACGAGCCTACGTCGATGACTTTCAGCAACTGTCATGGGTGTGTTCGAGTCCAAACGGCACCGGAACACATTATACACATCCTCCTCCAATTGGCTGAGTTGGTTGAACGCCGGATCAAGCCGTCCCCTCGAGACCTATACCTGTGGGTTACTGCATTTGATAACGGCTACTACGCTCAAGCGTTGCATTTGGCTGAGTCTTTTGACAGTCCACCAGGACAAGTCGGTGTTGGATTCGCTCATCGAGATCACCGCTCGGTTGGGCGAGACAGGCAGTGCGGTGGGTGCGATCCACCTGGTCCAAGATGAACAGGGAGGCGACCTGCACGAAATGGGGAAGTGGTATGAGAAGCTGCATGAGTGGGACCAAGCCCTGACTGTGTATCAAGGGCGTGGGGACGAAGAGGTCGAGACTCATGGGCAGTGCAGATGTCTACCCAATAGGTAAGATGCGCTGCCTTCAAGCATTAGGCCTGCACCAAAACCTAATCTCAATTCAGCAGGCATGCGAATATGAAGATGTGAGCGGAGAGCAGATTCAGGAGTTGGCTCGTCTCGCGCTGCGAACTGCTTGGCTTCAGCAACAATGGGATGCATTCGACAATTCACCCAGCATATGCCCCCCCACTCCGAAGACCGCTCTCTTCTACCGCGCCATTTGTTTTCACACCGGGGACAATCCGAGAAGGCTCGCAAGCACATTAACCGTGCGCGTGACTTGGCCCGATCAGAGCTCGGACTGATGTTATCCGATGGGTACACCAGTCATATCGTTCAGTGGTACGCACCCAGATTTTGGCCGAGCTGGAGGAGGTGTTGATCTACAAGGCTGTGTTGGCGATACTGAACGGCAAGCGGCAATACGTCGTACCTGGTTCAAGCGTCTCCAGAGGTGCCAACCCGATGTGAGATGTGGCAACAGTTCTATCCGTGCGCAATTTGGTCGTTACTCCCCAGGGAGGATCCAGTGGCCTGGATCAAATTTGCCAATTTATGCCGGAAAAGGGACGAATGACTTTGGCTCGCAGCACCTCTTCGAGTTGATGGGAGTGGAAGAGGATGCGACGGACGCACACATCGGATTGGACCTCTACACGTCTTTAAGCGTACCCCCTGCCGTGTCATATGCCACCTCAAATTACGTTGGTCCGCCCACCCTCAAGAGCGCCTAACCATCCTCTCCGATCTCTGCACTTTTACCACCAACTTGGAGGCCCGGATCCCCGTTCTTGGCCCTGAAGCATCACCCAGAGTCAAATTGAAGGCGACCCGCCCTTCGGTCTCAAGCAGCCAAGAGGGAAATCCTTAACTTGCTGGCACACTGCTTTACCAAGCAAGGCGTGGAAGAAGACCTTTGCGGAACCTGGGAAGTGGGCGATAGAGCCAGTTATGAGTGATGTGCTGGGTTCTTTCCGAAGAGCGACTGAGCTGGACGGAGGCTGGGAAAAGGCGTGGCATTACTGGGCCGAGGCCAACATGGAAATCCTCCAGAAGCGGATCGAGGAAGGCGCGGAGGTGTCCATTGCTACAAGCGTTGTCCCTGCAATGACCGGGCTCGTTCGCGTTATTGCTCTGGGAAAGGATGCATTACAAGACCGCCTTCACCTTCTCTCACTGTGGTTTAGCTGGGGGCAAGAGGTAATGGTCGCGAGAGCCATCATTAATGGATTCGCTGCCGTCAAAGTGGAAACCTGGCTGGACGTGATTCCTCAAATCGTTGCTCGCATCGGCACTAGCAAGTGGCGCATCAGGAACCAGATCAAGTTACTCCTCTGCAGTATCGGCGTGACTCATCCACAAGCATTGATTTACTCCCTTTTGGTGGCCACCAAAAGCAATGTCCTTTCCCGCACCGTGGTCGCTCAAGATGTGATCGACTCAATCCGCGACCGCGACCGCTATCCAGAAATGGTGAACCAAGCTGCATTGGTCTCCCATGAGCTCATTCGCCTTGCTGTTTCTGGTCAGAGTTATGGTTGGCCAATCTCAAGACCTTGAGTATCTTGCAGTTGTCTAAACAAGACCCTGTGAACGATTTGCTTACTTTAGAGGGGTTGCATGCTATGATGGATAAGGGTTGCCAAACCGATGACGAAGAGCTTTTCATTCGAGCCAATGGAAGCGACCTGGAAGAGGCGCACCTTTGCCCGTCGCTATCGCCAGTATGGGGACATACGAGACCTAGAAAACGCAAGGTCGTTTTACCGTCGAGTCTTCCACCGCATCAACAGGTGGACGGATTCGTCGTCCCTCACCCTGAAGCTGGAAGTGCGCCCCCTCCCTTCTCAGGCTAAACTGTCTCGATCTTTGGCTTCCTGGACGAGACAAGCCTGGCAAGTCTTCGACTTTGATTCGTCGATTTCACCATCTGTGGACATTATTCTCTCGAAGCAACGCCCTCGCAAGATTGAGTTGGAGGGTAGCGACGGTGTTTCTTACTTTTACCTCCTCAAAGGGCATGAAGACATGCGCCAAGACGAGAGAGTGATGCAGTTGTTTGGCTTGGTCAACAAGCTTTTGGCCCAGAGTCTTGAGACGGGAAAGAGAGGCTTGCGTATGCGCCGCTTTCCCGTCATCCCTCTTTCTCCCAGTACCGGGATGCAAGGATGGGTGGGTAGCACTGACACCTTAACCACCGCCATCCGCCAATACCGGAAAAGAGCCCACATTCAGTATGATATGGAGCCTCGGATCATGATTCAATTTGCGCCTGATTACGGTAAACTACCTCTACTGCAGCAGGTGGAGGCCTTCAATGAGGCTATGTCCAGGACCAAAGGGGACGACCTATACAACATCATGTGGCTTCACGCACCCAACAGCTCGGTCTGGTATGAAAGGAGACTGAACTATACACATTCCCTCGCTGTATCTTCCATGGCCGGATACATCCTGGGATTGGGAGATCGGCACCCGGGTAATCTTCTCCTTGATCGCTATACGGGGGAGGTGGTGCATGTTGACTTTGCTGATTGCTTTGAAACGGCAATGCAGCGACCTCACTTGCCGGAAAGGTTCCCATCCGTCTCACCCGTATGCTCGTCAAGGCCATGGGCATTGGTGGTGTCCGAGGCACGTTCGGTATCACGGCCGAGAAAGTGATGAAGGTGATGCGAGGAAGCAAAGAAGGCGTGTTCACACTGCTTGAAGCATTTGTCCATGACCCCCTCGTGGGCTGGAGGTTTGTCGATGGGAATGGGGCAGGGCTGGATGCGGTAGGGATGGACCGATACAATGAAGAGGATGTTTTGACCGGTGCTGGCTTGCGCAACGTTCGGGCCATGGAAAGAATATCCCGCGTGGGGAGCAAGTTGGAGGGGACTGAGTTTGATACCGACGGGCCTCTTCCAGTCGAGCGTCAGATTCAGCTCTTGATTGCACAAGCGACTTCTGTGACCAACCTAGCGGGCGCATACTTTGGGTACGTGAGCTCCGTGGTTGATGATGTCCGAGATGTAGAGCAGCGTGTGCTGAATGAGTGCGATCGTTTGAGTCGAGCTCGCTAACTGTCTTTTGACATTCTGTGCTTGAACGGATGCACAGCTGGTGCCCTTTCTGGTAACAAGGCGGAGAGGTAGTTATCGAGATTCTCGAAACCGCTGAATTGCGTTTATCCACCTATACAGCACCTAAATCACAGCCTTCCCGAGTACGAAAAGTCCATCTCCCACTCCATCGCTGCGCTCCAGAGGTCACCCCCAAAGGCTCTCCATCCCAAGCTTTTCAACCAACTCGCGGCCCCGCAGGCTTTCTCCTTCTGGCCATCAATTCATCCACCAGGCCGGCATTCCGGCTTGTGCTGAAGAACTTCAAGCAAGGCGCGCAAGCTGCTCCGTGCAATTCGGTCGCAAGTGCTTCCCCGTCGCTCCTGGTGTGTCCTTTTGTCACGCTGCTGTCAAAAAAGCCTCGCAGGGGCCGCCCTTTTTCTGTTGATGTCGTCCGTTCGACTCTTTGACCATATCTCCCACGTTTCCTAGGGGAACGGGACTCCATGTCACCTTGACCCTAGCGGAATGGGATCCTGCTCACAATAACAATTTGGATTTGGATCGGTATCGCACACGTCAAGGATGCAAAAGGGCAAGATGTGATTATAATGATGAAAAGAAACTCAACTATGCGCCCACGGTATAGTTGCGACGTCCGTCCCCTCCTTTTGGCTATACCTTGAATGTCTAGACTTTAATTGGTCATCCCCACTCAGGATTCAATATTCAGGACTCCAGGCCCGAGTCACTAGTTGTTAGAGGGTACTGCTACTAGGATTCTCCTGCGCGGCCCTCAATGGATCGGTGACGCTCGCCTAGCCGAGCGGAAGAGTTCCGCTCGCAGGCCACGCACGCCCTGCTCGCTCCATCTCTCTTCTCTCTCTCCTTTTTCCTTCCCTTCAGACGTTGTTTGAAGACTTGTGGCTCACCACTTTGCCTTCACGCCTTGTCTGAAGGCTGCTTTGCAGCTGATCATAGGATCGCGAGTGCTCCCAAGTCGCACTCTAGCACTAGTCAGGCCTCAGGCCCTCAGGTGTTACAATAAGGCCAATCGGGTTGATGGGAAGTAGGGCGGGCGCGTAGGGAATGCCTGGTGCACGTGATGGACGGATCATCGATGATCGAGACAGACGAGGCGGGGCGGATTTTGCGCATCTATTCGCCCGCGCCCCACCGAATCTGGGGTTGGATGGGGGGTGGTGCAGCAGGTGCAGCCCAGCCTTGCAAAGCGTAAGCCCTTGGTTACACGCATGCTCTGCGACCAATGATCGATGATCGATGATCGGCTGAACCTTCAACCTTCAACCTTTAAGATTCAACCTTTAGCCATCGTCTGCCGCAGCTCCACGTCGTCCCAGCCATCTTGGCAGCCGTGCCCGCCATCGCCTGCGATGAATGCGGCGTACAACTCGGCCTTGCGCGATGTGACCAGCATCAAAAACGACCTTGCTCGCATTGAGTCTCGCGAGACTCTCCCCCGCCCGACCTCGACGCGCGCTTTGATGCGTTGGGCGCCACACTGGACGAATACGAGCGTCTTGCTAAGCGTGAACTCGTCTTTTCCAAACAGCAGAAGGCGCTTGCCCGCCTCAAAGAGTTTCGCCGAGAAGAAGATGAGCTGCGAAACCGCGTATCCGCGCTAGTATCAGCGGCGGCCTCTGCAGCCCGGCCTACACTGCTGTAGCGCCACTGCCCTTGGTGCTGCCGCCCCCACTGCGAATGCACTCCATGCTCGCGTTTGTCAACATCGGAGCAGGGGCAGGAACCCCTCCCCTGCTCCTTCCCCACACCCGGTCTCGTCCGTATCGCAGATTGGAGGCACATCGTCTCCGTATGGGTACGGGGATATGCAGGCTACTCCCCGGCAGCAGCTATGTCGGGTACGGCGGGTATGGTTCCTACGCCGCTGGGACGACACGCGCGCCGCCTACAAGATGAACGCGTCAGCGGCGGCCATGTTTGGAAATGGATCCGCACGTGAGGCACATGCTTGCGGGAACACAGCTTCATTGAGCAGACCGAAGCTCAGTTGGATGCCTTCATCTCCAGGGACGAGAAGGTGGGAGAATCGACCGAGCAACGGCATATTCTTAAAGGCACCGCAGGCGTCTCTTGGATGCAGCCAACACTCTGGGCCTGTCACGTAAGGTGATTGGTTACGTTGAGCGGAGGAGCATCCAAGACAACATCATCTTCTTTGCCGGCGCTATCTTCACCCTTGTATCGTTCTATCAGTCCATTTTTCCATGCTGGCGAGGCCCTTATACTGACCATGGCTCCCAACAGATTACATCTACAAGGTTTGGCTAACTCTGGAAGTGCAAAGCCCTTGACTCGCTTTTGGCACTATACCTCCCTTGCTTTCTTTTCATATCATCCAACGCTGGGCTCCCGGGGATCCCCATATCCCTTCGCGATCTTCTCCCACTCACACTTTCTTTCAACGCCCATCCCCCATCCGGTGTGAGTGCCACCTGCAGGGTCTTTCCTCCCCTCAATCTAACCCTGCACACTCGCCAATGATGTACTTGTACCAGTTGGGTGCTGCATGGATCACCATAGTGTTGAAAGCGCATGCCGCAAGGTATCACTGCGCCTCGATACCAGCCTGCAGCAGTGAGTAAGTGAGGTCATCGTGTAGCTCATTGTGGAACGAGATAGGCATGGGGCCTCTCTAGATTGCATGCGCCTGGGTAAAGAACTGGCGAGGACATAGCTAAGTTTGGGAGGGTATCATCATTCAACATGCTGAGCTGGTTCCCAACTTTAGCCTAACATCGGTGCCAAATCTGTATAACCCTGCGCGTTGAAGCAGCTGAAGTTCTGGGAGATGCTATAGGTGTACCTGATTGTCTTATCGTGCGGTTCGGAGAGCGGCTCCTGTAGCACATCGTTGTGAGGCTTCGAACATTGTGTCTCCTGGGTTAGATTATTCACGTTTTCCTCAAAGAGAAGCATGTCTAAATCCTTATCAGTCACGAGCCTAATAGTCAACAGTGTTGGCGCTAGGCTCGCTACGAAAGGGAGATAGTATTCCGGAGCTACAGAGAAACTGCACCTGTGGGCTGGGGGAAGCTCCCACTCAGGCTGGAAGCCTGTGGAAGGTCCGGAATGCACCGGCCGGATACACTGAGTGCGTTTGCCCGATCACTCACACATTAAGGCTAATTGGATCTCTACCGCTGGTCGTCGTCAACGCAATCTATAGAAGCCCAAACAACAGGCAATCTAATGAGTGTGTATATCTCCATGGCATTGTACATGAGCTACAGAGGCAAGAGAATATTCTTGTCCTCCTGGATGAGATTTGGACAGAATCAACAAGGGAATTAACCATTGCAGGTTTGGGCTACCTGTGGAACTAGCCCACGGGGTGGTGCCACATTCCCACCAGCCCAACAACAGTACGGATGGTTTTCCTCAGGATCTCGAGCTCGAACACTATTCCCAGAGGAATTAGTACCACATCATCATGAGAACAAATGGCTTCTCAACGGTTCAGGGACAGAAGTGGATTTAATATATGCATTTTATATTCATTAGATGTCAGTCTTGAACGCCTTGGGCTCAAGCTCAAAAGTCTCAACGCCTCATACTTCATCAGCCTCAGAGTCGGATAATATCTACCGGATATGGCTGGTCGCATTTTGTGTGTAGACCACCTTTGTCATGGGCGGGTAACCCCGGACAGATGGAACCCGACCCGTAGTTTAATAGGGGTGATTCCTCTCGGAGGGACGAGGCCGGTCCTGAAGGGTTGGCCGGAAAAGACTGGCGCATCAGGCAAATACCGAACAGGACAGGTCCCATCTAACAGACCATCTCAACTTTTCTAGAATCTCCTCAGGATCCGTACAGGAGAGACTGACTAACGCTGGCAATCTATTACGGCAATAGATGCCCAGGCGAAAGTATACGGAAAAACCAGGAGGTGTGGTTGCTGGAAGCAGGTCGGAGGGACTGTGCTGGTGACCGATATAAGAGTAGCATGGGAGTTGCCTGGTGGATCAACGATGGATTGGAGAAGGATCTTGCACAAGGACGAAAAACGGGAGGAAGGACGAAATGTGGAATAAGACGAAGACGAAGTAGACGAAGTAGACGAAGGATATGACGAGGAAATGACGAGGAAATGACCCGCTCGGGGGAAAGGAACATTATGGACCGTGGGTGATAAACCGCGGTCATACAGGCACAGGATCTATAAGGGATAGACAACCCAACGCAGAAAGGGGAAAGGAATCGAGATCAGTGGCTTCCAAAAAGGTGCACAGACCAAATAGGGAAAGAATCCCTCACTCTGCCAGGAACAAGAACAGTCAAACGCCCAAGGGAACGGGCACAGGCTCTCTGCCCTCAGCTATAGAAACGTATATAAGGCTTGGGGAGAGAATCTCACACGAGACGCTCACAGATCAGAAAACTGTGTGACGTCCAGATCCGGAGACTCAACTTACGGCTCACTTGCGTCCTAGACCAAAGACCAAATAATTCAAGTAGGATACGAAATCAGGAACTCAGAAGCTCAAGCACGGACCACATATAGCCGCACGAAAGTGATGTGGACTAGTTACTTAGATCGATGGGAAGAACATGGCCCATTTGCACGCAAGAGTGCATGGGTTTGTTCAACGTTTAGATCTCAGTCGAGCCACCCTACTAATCTTAGCGTAGACCTTCCCCAGGCAAGGGAGACAAGGGGAGAGGATGGACTCGGGCGGGCTCGGCCACACTCCCGCCGTCGCCCGTAACAGTCTTCATCGATCCTCACTACGGTTTCACCCAATTTGGGGGCCAGTGGAGTGACTAGTGACGGAGAGAGCCCCCAGGAACAGACGCCCATTAGTGGCGATACCAATCGGCGTGGGTTTTAGATGGCACTCTCTTCTAAAAGACGACGGATCGAACTTGCTGTAATATTATGGCCTAGAATGCCTTGGATATATGGATGACTTGTGGCATGAAGCTTGAGTATCGGGATAAAGCCGAGGCCTTTCAAGCTCCATGAGACCCCTCAGCCTGAGGCCCGAGGCTCAGCAGGACTCAGCGCGTCAGCGGGACGGATGGCCGAGAGATTGATATTGATGACCCTCCATGGAGTGGCAGGTGACCGGTGAAGCTTGAAGGGTGAAGCTTGAAGCCACAGGGTACACCAGTCCCTAGTCACCTAGTCACTAGTCATCCTGTTTCTACCCACGTTTGATGTTGGCCACGACTGTAGCAAAAATACTTTTCATTATAGTGAGCTCACCACCAAAAGTGTGCGGAGACGCAGATTGAGGACGAGTTGCTGAGCATCAGTGTTCGAAAGGAGGTGGTGCATAGTCTTGCCAAGTGTAGGGCTCAAATTGGAAACCAAAAGGAACGCCGCTGATGGTGGGTGCTGTTATGCCGTGATCCGCGTGATCAACGTGATCACGAAGTCGCCTAAGTAACGTGTAATCGGCATTCGTTGACCTGCTGATCGATGATTGATTGATGATCGCCGATGATCCGATGGCTGCGGCCGGGTTGCCGGTGCAATGTGTGCACGCGTGCTCCGCCGGATTGAGTGAGACATCCGTCTATGCCGAACAACACGTGATGCGTTATATGGCGCATGCTGCTGGTGCATGCGTGGCTTTGTGAAACACAGCACGACACTGGCCAACTGGGGAGATGTGAACATGTGAAGCTTGAAGTGAAGCTTGAAGCTTCAAGTCGGGCCGGGGTACCTGTTACGCATGTTTAAGCTTTAGGTTAAACATTAAGGCCGAAGGCCTCGGCCGGGAAAACAGCCACATTCACATCCACCCACCCCGGCCGCTTGCGGGATGGCTCCATCTTGCCGCTCTTCCTACATTGGATACCATGCACCACCAGACACCCCCGGCCACCCGCCTCCCACGTCACGCGTCACGCGTCACGCAGTGCCGTACTACAGCAGGCTACTGCCTGCTACTGCTGCTCTGTCACATGTCACAGCATCCTCGCCGTAGCAGAACCCACGTGTGGCTGCGGTGCGAATAGTTCCCCCACATCCTCTGCAACACGGGCATTAGGCAGGCGGAGAGTTTGAAGCGGGCAAAACTGGGGCCCCGGATGATCTGTTGGTGCTCCAACATCGCGTCCGTGTACCTACCCACTGCCGTAGTGTAATAGGAAATGTGCAACACCGTCGGTGGTACCTATACCAGCGGGACGCTGCAATATCTGAATATGACCACAAGCATGAACGTACGGTAGTGGCGGCACCTGGGGGTGGCTCAGGTTGAAGCTGCTGGGGCCTGCGAACACAGATCCGATGCCTCTTCCCAGAAATAATATACGGGAGTGGTAGGTTATATATACCAACAGTAGAGGACCGTCCACCTCCTTCTCTTACTGTCACAACCTCAGTCCGACTTTTTAACTCACAACCACTCCCCCAAAACCCTCCAAAGCAACTTCTCCCTCTTCGAGAGGCTCTTCCGCCCTCCTTTCCCTTTTCTTCTCTTCACCCTCATCGTCAATTACTTAAGGCTACTATAGGCTCTCCCCGCACCTCGTCACGATGAAAATCGGCAGCACGTCTGTTGGTCCTATGACATTCCTGGTCGCACTGGTGACTACTGGTGCAGGTCTTAACGTACGCACTACTTCTGCATTATAGTCTACTAGCAACCAACCAAAACATGACAACATATTGACCTATCAATGAGAACAGTTCGGATATGAAACCGGTATTATGGCCGGCTTATACCCCATGGAGGACTTCCAACGCCGTTTTGCGACTGGCGCGGTCACCTACATGCCAATGGCACATATTCGAAGGGCTGGTCGCCCTGGCTACAGGGTCTCATCACCGGTTTCATGTCAATTGGTTGTGGTGTCGGTGCTCTTACCGGCAACGTATGGCAAGACCGGGTGGGCACCAAGTACAGTGTCCAGATCTCTGCTCTCTGGATTATAATCGGATGTCTCATCAAGGTCACGGCGTTCCATTCTTGGGTTCAGTTTGGTATTGGGCGCCTGGTGTCGGGCTATGGAATTGGCATGTCCTCAGCCCTAGCACCAGTGTACCAATCCGAGCTTATGCCTCAGCAGATCCGTGGTATGATGGGTGGTATCTTCCAGCTTGCCATCACCCTCGGAATCTTGTTGGCCTACGCCATTGCCATTGGCACTCGGCATGCGGGCAACAACGACTCGGCATCATGGCGTGTATTGGTCGCTATCGGCTTTGTTTTTGCACTCCTTCAGGGTGCTGTGCTGTGCTGACGCCCGAGTCGCCTACCATTAGCGCTCAAAAGGGCCGCTACGACGATGCAAAGCATGCCATGGTGATGCATGGCGTAAGTGTTGAAGATCACGACCCGGTTGTCGAATCCGAGTACAAGGACCTCATCCAGGCAATCGAGGAATGCAAGCAAGCCAACGCATCTGACGCCACCTGGCTTGACTGCTTCAAAATGCAAAACTCAACTTGCTTCCGGACATTGATGGGCATGGCCCTTCAGATGGGGCACAACTCTGTGGCGGAAACTGTGCGTTCACTTTCTTTCCCCTTATATACCCCGCCGGCACCACTGTCATCAACTAACCCTTTGATCCTATAGATTTCTTCTTTTACGGTAACCAGGTTTGCGAACGCCGGTCTCAAAGACTCGTATGTAACCCAAATTATCCTTGGCGCTGTCAACTTCGTTTGCACTGCCCCTGGTCTCTGGATGGTGGAAGCATGGGGCCGTCGTAACATGCTGTTCTACGGTGCACTCGGATGCTCATTTGGCTATTCGTCTTTGCCATTGCTGGTGTCGCTGGTAACGAGAGCGGTATCATGGGCAAGCCTGTGTCTCTGAGGGCGTTGGAGACCTGATGACCGTTGCTGGATGCTTATTTGTCTTCTGCCTTGCTGCACTTGGTCTCCCGCCGTGTGGATCTGGTGCGGAGAGAACTTTGGATCGCGTACTCGTGCCAAGCAAGCTGCACTCTCTACCGCCACTAACTGGGGCTGGAACTTTGCTTGGCATTCTTCACCCAGCCGATTACTGGCAACATTGGATATGGTACGTCTTTTTTGTTTCTCCTCTCCCCCTCCTCACGGTGTATACTGAGACATACAAACACCTTGCTAACACACACCTTTGTCAATCTTAGCTTATGGGTTCATCTTCGCTGCTTGGAACATTGTCAACGCTTTCCTGGTCTTTTTCTTTGTGCGGGAGACCCAGGGCCTCACTCTTGAACAAGTGGACCTGATGTACCACGACCCAAGCTGCAAACCGTGGAATAGCCGCACGTGGTGCCCTCCCGGTTTTACGTCGCGCCGTGCTCTCGTTAAGGGCGAGATTGCCAACCTCGTCACAACTGAAGACATGGAAAAGATCGGAGAGGAAAAGCTACAAGAGACCAAACGAAACCAAGATGGCGAGTCTACTCTTGGACACAAGACTCCGGAACCTCCGGCGACTCCGGAAACTACTAGAGTGGCAACTATGCAATGCTACATATACCCGGCTGCCCTTCTCCTTCCCCGCATTTTGTCCGAACGAACTTGTTTGAGTGATGATTTTCTCACATGTATACGACATCGTGCCCTTTCTCTTTCTCGATCATCTTGTTTTACGGGTAAACGGCACTCCTTGCTGGGTGCCTCTGTCAAAAGGCTCCTTCCAGGGTCACGACCTATTACCTGCCCATCACCTTTTTTCTTTTGGTCTAATTCTTTTTACCTTGTCATATCCGCCTGTCGTTTATCGTTTATCGACCAATTGTATGTCATGACGAATCGGATTGTGCTACATTATATGCCAAAGAGGAGACGCAACTATAGGACGATAGGCATGAGATGCATGAGAACTGTACTTCTTGCCTTTCGCATATTTTTTGATCCGCACTTTAGTAGTAGGTACTTTTTCACAGACGGAGCTTATAAGGCCAGAGGAGAACGATGTTAATGAACGATGAATATTGATGAAATAGCACGCGCGTGATGCGGTGATGGTTCTCTAGCTGTTACTACTCTTGACCAGCCCAATCTATGAGATGTGTACTCTCACACCATCTGCGCTTTAATAATTGTCTTTTTGTCACTGGTGCGAGATGCCCGGCCCACAAGCAACCTCTGCTCATCAGCCTCATCCCCCCGTCCCCGCCCCTCAATGACTCAAACTGAATGACGCGGCCGCGAGCTGGTTTCCAAAACAATGCGCGAATTAGGAAGGAGGGTGAAGACGGACGAACGCAGATGGAATGGCACGCAAAGGCTTCGGATCCTCTGAACATGATAGATGGATCAAAGGACGCCCAAGATGGGAGAGGAAGAAACGAGATTCAATATGGGGTTCGCTTCATCGACCATCAGTGCATGAAGTGCGACGGGAGACCTGGCAGGCAGGAGCTTAGGACCCCAACATCATCTAGTGGCGCAACACAAGCTTGCCGTTGGCTCTGGTTCCAACGGAGGGAACACAAGACCACCAGATGCAAATAGGACGTCATTGCACTCACAGTCGGAGGGAGCAGAAGGCTGGGAGGGGGGGCAGGTAGGGAAATAGAAGGAGAAGGAAGATACATGTCGGTGCCGACATGGCTACGTCGTAGCGGGGAATTGCGTGTGCCACTCCCTGTGCGTGGGCGCGGATGGCCGCGCCCATGTCGGATCCAGTCGGTGACATGTACCCACCCATCGGGTTGAACATGCCCGGCTCACACATCGCATGTAGGGGTTGTATCCAGCCGGTGACGCCGCCCCCGATCCGCCCCCAGGCGGCATCATCCCCATACCACCAGGCATACCACCAGGCATGCCACCAGGCATACCAACCAGGCATGCCACCAGATTGTGCCGGGCATACCAGGCGCAGCTGATCCAGGGCCGCCGACGCCTGCATGAGAGGGGCCCCGGACATGGCTTGAGCATACGCCACTGGGCCGCTTGCATGGCCTGCATTTGCTGCATTTGCTGCATCTGCATCATGTACATCTGCTGTTGGCTTGGTGGCCCATCCCGCCAGCCCCGCCAGCCCACCGAGAGCCGAGCCAGGGGCGCTCGGAGGCATCACTCCGGGCATCATCCCAGGCCACATCATGTAAGGATTAGGCATGTACCCCATCATCGACGGCATCATTCCACCATGCCCGCCGCCCCATTGACCGGGAGTCATGAGCCCCGCAGCTTGGTTCTCGTCTCCTCCTTCGATGACGCTTCTCCATCGCAATTCGTTCCCGTTCCCGCTCTGTCAGGGTCGCTCCGAGCCCACCTGCCGCTTTTCGTTCGCGCTCATGGGATGAGATGGCACCCAGCAGCCCTACGCTTGGCGGGGGCGGTTGGTTCGGTACCGAGACCAAGCCGGTACCATCCTTTGAGCCTCGGCTTCTTGCGCTTTGGCCGAGCGCTCGGCCTTCTCCGCCGCACCAGCCTTCAGGAGCCCATGAGGTTGGAAAAGTGCAGTCATGCTCCCTGGTGCGTCATCGCCCAAGTCCGCGGATGTGTTGGGGTGAGCCAAGCCCGTGGGACCAGTAGAGGAAGCGGCTGTGCCCACCACTAGACCCTGGGGCCCTGCTGCTGCCGCTGCCGTGTTGGGCTGAGGATTCGCTTGGGCTTCAGCATGGGGAGCCGCAAGGAGGGTGTTGAACATGCTCTTCCGAGCGTCTTGATGAGCAGTATGCTGATCCACAGCCTGCTGCTGCAACTGCCGCGTCGAGGGACCAGCGCCAACACCCATCGCTGTCCCCGGAGAGGCCGACTGCGAACGGGCATAAGGGGAGCCCCGACCACTGGCATTGTACACATAGGGCGGCTGCGGTATCCCATACACTCCCGGCGCCGAAGGATAGCCCTGCATTGCTGTTGACTCCGCCCTCCAGGCCATGTTGGGTGTCGCCTGCCCCGAAGTTGGGTTGGACGAGTAACCCTGCTGAGAGGGATTTGGCAACTCACCGGTGGCCGGGTTTTCTTCCTCCTCATCTTCCTCCTCCTCTTCGCCCTCGTCCTCCTCAGAAGAGTCCGACCCCCAAGGGTCTGAAGCACGTGGACGGGGCGCAAAAGACGTACTACGCTTACCGGCCCTTTTCCCAGGAGCTTGGAGGGCAGCCTGATGCGCTTCAGCTTGCTGCGCCGCCGCGTCCTTGCGCTCCTGCGCTCGCTTGTTTGACCTGAATGAGGAAGGGAATGCAGCTGGCTGATCGGGGGGATCCAACGTCGACGACGCCTGCTCAGCCGGCGGTGGGGATTGGACCTCGCGTGAAAGGGAACGAACCTCGTCCGGCCGCTCGCTCCCCGAGACAGGCGTCAGCTGCTCCGGACAGAGCTGGCTTGGTAAGATGATAAACCAGTTCCAGTAACCGTGCCGATCGGAGGTGAGGGAGGGCGGCTCAAAAAGTTGGTGGCCGCCAACACATCATCAGCGATGCCATCGCTCCTATTTGTGGTGCTCGATGGCGCGGGATGAGACGCAGGTGAGGAGGGATCCACAGGCTGGGGCGTGGGCCCACAGAAGTCGGCCGCTCCTGCTCCACAGGGGACTTGGAAGGGATACGAAGAGGGGCCTCAGAGTCCACCTGTTTGTGTCCCTCGAGCGAAGGAGCCTGATCAGGCATGGACCTCATATAGGAAAGGGCACCTTCGTCAAAGTCGTGCATATCATGCTCAACAGCGACACGAGAGCTGGCCACAGGGGGCGGCGTCTGGCCATTGGAGAAATTCCCTGGAGTAGAAACACCCTCTGTGGCACCTTTTCCAGAGGGGCCAAACGCAGGGGGTTGCGAGGCAGGGGGAGGCGACATAGCAGCCGACACGGATGAATGGACAGGGGACACCAGGTTGGGTGCGATAGCTGGCCCCAAGCGGTCCGTGTTAGCTGAATCCATAAAACTTTGGCCCAGCGGGCCGAATCCCCAGGAGAAGTTGAGGGAGGCCTGGGATCGTCCTCGGGAACAAGGGACATCTGAAGGTTGGAGAATAATTGCTGCTGCTGCTGCCGCTGCGGGGATGTGGCCAGTGCAGGGTCAGAGTACGTCTGGGCACCCGTGTCGGGAACAGAGTGCAACGACAGGCCGCGTGAGTTGGGAGCAGTGGAAGAAGCCGCGTAAGCTAGCTGCTGGTCTTCATAGGGTTTCTGTTGCAAGGAAGGGGAGGCATACGCCTGGTGTTCCACAGGGAGATACGAGGTGGTCGGAAGCGACGCATGATCCTGTTCCCCCACCATAACCCTGCATCAGGGACGGCGATGTGTATCCATCAGCTTGTTCGCCTTGAGAAGGAGACCAAGGCACAGTGGGAGAGTCTGTCACAGCTTGCTGCGCAAAGAACTGCTGAGAAGGATTCAACTGGGGCTGCGGGCTTGTCGTGGGGTGTCCCGCCTGATTGACATCAGGCGTAATAGCAAGATCGGTGCCCAGACCGACCAGTTCCAAAGAACCGAAGTCCGACGTAAGCTGCGGAAGCTCGGATGGATTAGGATCACTCTGCGCAGCATCGGGCAAAATTTGTCCGAGTGCATCATGAGATGAAGGGCCTCGCTCCTGGTACCCAGGGTGGGCTTGGTTCTGGGCTTGAAGAGCTTGGGAATGAGCGGCTTCCGCTTGCGCTTGTGCCCGAGCCTGGGCCTCCAGATCGGCCTGCGCTTGTGCCTGTGCCTGTGCTTGAGCATCCGCTTGTGCCTGTGCCTGTGCTTGAGCATCCGCTTGTGCCTGCGCATCAGCCTGGGCTTGCGCTTCAGCCCCAGCCTGGACTTGATGCTGCATCATCTGTTCGGCGGCGGCGCGTTGCTGCGCAGCGGCAGCAGCAGCTGAACCAGCAAAAAACCCAGTTCGGGTCATGCCCTTTCCAGCGTTGAGTACGGCCGTGGCCGACCTGTTCGGCTGAGGCAGCTCCCGCATCAGCGGCGTGTCTTGTCCGTGCATCCTCATTGCCATAATCGAATGGAGATTGGTACGGTGGACGAGGTGGGATTCCTCCTTGACCTTGAGATACTCAGCCAACTCGCGATCAAGGAAGAGACGATCCTTGTATTGGCCAATGGGATAAGCAAAGAAGGCCGACACAGGGTTGCGTGGGTCAAAGTCTAGGGAGGTCGGGCGGCCATAAAGGTGGAAAGCATCAATGAAGCCTAAGTAAACAAGAGTGGTTCCCGATCAGTATAGAACGCACAAATTTCATGCCTTGTGACGTACCCAACAGCCATTTGACCATCTCTTTGATCGGAGCCGTCCCTTGGACTTCAGGCTCAGGCATCAGCATCACCCAGCCCGATTGGCGGGGGGTTCCCGAGGCCGAAAGAACTGGGCGGCCATCAGGGGGTTGGGATAAGACGGCCTCTAGCTTCAAGAGTGCCGAACTCTCCACCAGCTCTGGCCGAGAGGGGTACACTGCATACACGTGGGCCACATAAACGACCGTTGCAAACGGTGCTGCGCCCGACTGGTACGCCTTTTTGGATTCGTAAAAGTAAGCCACGCCATCGGTCGGAGTCATTCCTTGTGGGGGAGCGACATTAGCAAACGGGTCGGGTGGAGCCCCCCGCCACCCGCGGTAGGGCCAAAGTCAGAGTTTGGGGCCGCATTTCCATGGTGGCCCGTGAGAGACAGAATACTCCCGCGGTTGCCTGCAGAACCGATCTTCCAGAACTTAGGCTTGCTGGTTTGCTCAGGTGTGGCATTTTGGGGCGAGTCGACAAGAACGAGCCAAGAGTTGCGCCATTCTGTCGACCCCATGAATCGTGCCTTAACGGATCCTTCAAGTCGACCCCTGACCAGTGGGGTGCGCAACGCACGTTGATCGTACTCGCTGGGGTCGCCAGGAGGGGGGGTGCATTGTCCACATCATCGACAAAGGTAGAACTGGGGCACAAAGCAAGATTTCCCTGGTGATTACTATCCCAGAGCGTGTTACTGATACCTCGACGTGAATCGCGGCGCTGAAGCCCAGGTGCTCCGTATGCACCTGGGACCGAAGGCTTGATGAGAAGGGCGCGGATAAGGAGCCGGTGTACATCTCTTCGAGACGCATACGCTCCCAAGAAGCCAAGCGAATCGCGTTGACCCAGGCTTGGATCAAACGACGCCCAACGGGCCCTTCAACACAATAGTAAGATCGGTTGGAGCCGGCTGTTTCAGGGAAAATACGTTCTCGTACTGGGCCTTGCTGTTAGGGACCTGCTTTGGATCTTCGGTAAGGGTGCCAATGTAGTCGACAAATGCGTCCGTGATGTTGATATAAGAGGGTGCGACAGTCTGCCCAGCTTTGGTAGCCTGCTCGAGTGCTCGCACCGACCAAACAGCGAGCACAGTGCCAACAAGCTGGACGAAGCAGAGCGTCCAACTCTTGCGTGGGTCATTGGCGCAGAGGCCGGCCATCGGCGGCAGTGTCATCGCGGCGGCTGAGGTACCCCTCCATATAGAGCTTGAGAGCCTGGGCACTGTGGAGGTCAAGAGACCGGCGCAGATCATGGTGACGGAAGACTGGGGCCTCGCGGGCGGCAGCGCCGACAGCACCAGCACTGGTGTGGGCATGTGCCTCAGGCGAGGTGGCTGAGGGCAGTGCGGAGGCGGGGACGTTGCCCGAGGCAGAAACGACGTGGCGCGAGGAGCGCACGAAAAAGACGGGCTCGTCGGCCGCTGGGCAACCATGTTGCAAGCCGAGCGCTGGTGCCAGAGGAGGACGAGGAGAGCGCGGCGGCGAGGGCGCGGGTGGTGGCGTGGGCGAGGAGGACGGGGGCGTGGGCGTAGGTGACGGTCACGCGTGACGCGGTGAACGCGGTAACGGCCACACCGACCGGAGCTCCAACCGAGCTGGAAACGCCAACGCACACTGGCGCCCCGCTTGCGGCCGAGGCGCCGCACATCCGCCGCCCATGTATGGCGGCAGCGTGCCTGATGCACTGCCGCCCCGGGGCTGGGCAGCCACGCTTGGGACGAGTGACTAGTGACTAGCTAGTGACTAGTGACCCTAGTGACCCGCAGAGGCAATCGTCCATTCGCAGTAGGGACCAGTGACTAGTGACTAGTGACTAGTGACGCGTGACGAGTGACCCAGTCAGGGATTGCCCAATCTCCAATCGCAAATCGCCCCGACTGGCGCCGAGCGCGGGGACAACGCAACAACGTACTCAGCAGAACATTGAACCTTGCCTGGCCGCCAGCATCATGCACCCAGCATCATACATCAGCAGCCGGCAACACCCAGCCCACCCAAGCCATCCCAGGTGCGTCCCATGGCAGTTGGTTCGTTAAGAGGGCAATATATATATGGACACGAGCAGGTGCTACTGAATCCCCTTTCTGTACAATGGGGTACCGTCTGCGGGGGAAGGGTGGAAGGACCCTCAAGTGGTGGCGCCCAAGGTCGGATCGCGGGATCGGTGCCGGTGACGAAGCTGTTGACTGAGCAATCGTTTCGGATATGCATGACTGGCGTTCCAACCTTGAGACAAAGCCTGTGAGGGGGGATGCTGCTGGGATGGTTCTTCATAGTACCTCGGTGGAGACATTCTACAATGAAGATTTGGCTTTATTCGGTTCATCACCACTCAATGGTGAGCATCGTATAGACCTCGCGTGAGAAGAGATCGATAGACTGATGATCATTGATGTTTTTTACAATGTGATGCGCCGGAAGGCAAAGATACTAACATGGTCGAGGTCTTTGAGGTGGAAGCCTGGCTTGCGCCCTTCCTGGAACAGAACTGCATGTCATTTGTTGCAAGTGGCCGAAGTTTCATGCGTCGACGTGGTTCCAGGTGGAGGACCGAATAAGTTCCAGGTAGGCGTGACGTTATAGAGTCGTCCTGATGGGGTTGCAGGCACATTTCGGACATGTGACCTCAGGAGTGGCATGCCTTCCCGCACAGTTGATGAGACCTTGATAGCGAGTGTAATCGACGGCACAACAATGGTCGTACTGCCAGTAAACACGGCAGGGATGTGTTGATATGTTGGCAAGCGCGCCCCAAGAGTAAACGGGGCGGTAAGAGAGAAGCGTGCAGGAGCGGTAGTGTCGCGGGGCAAAGTCTCTGGTCCGTCCAATGGTACATAAATATGGACAGCAGCATCGCCACACCAGTCAAGCTCGCTCAACCTGAACTGTTAGGGTATGATGGATAACCCTCGCAGATGGCAGGCACTGTCATCTGCTTCTGGTGACACCATCCACATGACAGGAATTAGAGATAGTATGCGATCGGCCAAACATTCCAACCAAAGCCCTGTTACGCAGTCGAGCTGGACCAGTGGATGGCATCTTGCTTGGCTGTTAGCGCGATCTGCTTGGCAAATGGTGAATGGTTCCGCAACCATGGTCCCGCTTTGAACAGCACGATGGGGATCAGTGCCAAGGGCAATGCAATGAAGGCCAACACGCAGGCAGCCCACTCATAGGTAGGCAGGTTGTTGAACATGGGCTCGGCGATGAGGGACGCACTACCTGAGATGATCTCGCGGGCAAGCGATTGACCAGCGACAGCACTCGCTGCATAGTGCCCGTACGCCCCGACCGTATAGTCGCTCAAAAAATAAAAATGACGTGCGAACTGTACCCAAAGGCACCGAGGGCCAGCATAGAAACAATCCAATGGACCGATGATTGAAGGGTCCATGCAAACCAGCTGAATAAATGTGAGTTTCTTTGGCCTGGAATAAGCGAGACAGATTAAGGAAGTACGTACAAGAGGCTTGCAGGGAACAGAGGGGCAATGAATAAACCCCAAATCAAGTACGACTCGGGCTCGGCATCCCCCGTAGGGGAGCGACGCTGGACACGACGGACGATTGCCTGGGGGATAAAGTATGTGGAAAAAGCAAGGATGAAGCCAATGCCCATCGCGATAAAGGGGAAGGTTTGGTGCGGCAAAGAAAATCCGTGATGCCGAGAGTAAATCATTGGGACGGCCTCGAGACAGAGATAGATAATGCTGTAGTTATACCCGTCAAATGCTGCAAAAGCCGAGACGATCGGTTCCGTAAGGAGCATATGCGCAGGACGAACAACCACTTCACGGAACGTGTCCAAGTGACTTCTTTGGGCACGGATCCTGTCATGCTCTGCGTAGTAACGGTCGTCACTAGTTTCCCGGCGCAGTTTACGCGCACGACGGGACAGGAGCACTCCGTCGTTAGTTTCAGGCACAGTGAGCAGCGCAAGGACCACCAAGAATCCGGTTACGATCCCAGTCACGCCAAACAACCAGCGCCACGTCTGGGTGCGCTGCACTAAAAAGCCCGAGTAGATTGAGGCGATCACCACCCCAAGTTCGGCCGAGAGTCCAAATGAGTTGACCCCCACCCTTGCTCCTCAGCAATCCACAAATCGGCCACAGTTCCAATCGAGTTGAAGGTAGACGCTGCAAAGAATCCCGCCAAAAAGCGCGCAGCGATAAGAGAACCAAGTTGGGGCTCAGAGCGCAATGCAGTTGGAAAATGCCCATGCCTGTTGAACCAGCTAAGAGAACAGGAAGCCGGCCAAAATCTTCGGACAGCGGTGCGCTGAAAACGGGACCGCAGGCGAACCCATAGAGATAAACAGCTTGAACCACCCGGGCCGCGGCAGGGCTAACGTGAAAGTCGTGCTCCACATAGGGTAAACCAGGAGCGTATGTTGCGGAGATGGCATTGGCCCATATTTGCAAGAGTAAGGTGACAAGAAGAATCTGCCATTTACGCAGCGGGTGCCAGCACTTTGGGTTGCAAGGGTCATTGGGCTTAAAGGTCACGCGAAACGGATCGGGCAAGTGTTGTAAGGATTTGTCGGCAAGGTTAAGCCCACCGTTTTGCGTCGATAAACGTGTGGGCACCTCTCCTTGACACTCGCTGGCCTGCACGGGAGATGGGGAGGCCGTTGACTCATCCAAAAGACCAGGGGTTGCACTGGTGGACAAGTCTGTGGCTTCATGACAGCCTAAGAGGGGGGAACTGGATGGGGGAACGGATGAAGGGGCGAGTCGGAATCGGAATCGGAGCAGGTGCGCTAGCAACCATTGGAGCGACAAGGGTTGCCGCCCAGTGCTAGAAGGGCAAGGGAGGGAAATAACAAGCTGTATTTCTTGGGAGCGATCGAGAAGCTGCATCGCCGGTTAGAACGCTGTGGTGGTGTACGCAAGAGTCGACCCAGTGAAAGCACCGTAGGTTGCAACAGCACACACTGCGGCGCGTGTAGCTAGCTTGTCGGACGGGCAGACCAGAGAGATCTAGAGATGATGGATGAGGAGAGAGGAGCCAAGAAGCTGCGCTGGCACTAGTGTGGCCAGAGGAGGCAAGGGCCGGCGGGAGGCGATGGTGGTGGCAAGATGGAGGGAGGGATGGTGCGCATGGCGTGTGCAGGCAATCTGCTGAGCTGCTCAGGTGAGCGCTGATGCGTGCTGCATGCATCGATGTGCAGCGGCAGCGCGTGAGGCCAGGGGATCTGCGGTGGTAAGCGCCGAGTAATAGCCAGTAAGAATTAGCCCGCCTGCAGAATTTCGATTTTGATGCAAGTTGCAAACTTGGGCGGGTGATTACCTCCATCACCAGTGAGGTCACAGGTCCCGCGTCATGCTCACGCGGTCACGCAGCACCCGGCCGCTCTCCCATCTCCCATCTCAAACAGTGTTCCCGCGTTCCCGCGTTCCCGTCCGTTGCATGTGGCATGCGACGCGTGACGCGTGACGGCTTAGGGTGACCGGTGACCGGTGACTGGTGATCCAGTGGTGTAACATTCAATATTCAAATGCGATACACTGCATCCGAGGAGACCACCTGGCCTACGACCTGCGGCCCGGTTTGGGTGCTGGGCCACCGTCGCCACCGTAATCAACGTAACCAGTAACCAACCGGTAACCGTAACCACCGTTCCACCGTCGCCATCTTGGCCACCACTTAGCGCTTAACGTTTAACGTTTAACCCAGCCTTAAGCTCTGCCTAAGATATAGTTAGAGACTGTCCGACAAGCAAGCCTTACGACATGTGAGCGCGAGCAGCAGCAAACGCAGTGGGCCTGAGGATGTGTTGGGGCGATGCCTTAGGGTTACTCCAATCGCACGCCATCCTGCGTGACGCGTGACGCGTGATACGCATCACCGATCACCGGATCACCGGTCCCCTCTTATCGCCCGGACGCTCAGCGCTGAGGCTCAGCGCTCACTCTGCTCCGGTACTAAGCCCTACCATTCCCATAGCCCGCAGTACTCTCCTCAGAACCACGTCCTCCATTCTCCTTCTCCTTCAGCAGGATAGTCCACAGCTTTTTTTGGCGGTAACACAAAGAAGGCTCTCCGAACTCAATGAACCAAGGCAATTACAATGTGGCTGGACTGCATCGACTTCACAACTAGTCAAACAAACAAGTTCCGTTGGTATATAGAAACGAGCTGATTGTGGGGAGGGGAGCAGGTTAACTTCGAAAAATCAGTTCTATTAGCTCAGTTGGCTAGAGCGTCCGACTGTTAGCACTTTCGGCCATCGGGAGGTCGTTGGTTCGAGCCCAACATGGAACGTTTTTGCCCACTCCTCCGTCATCTTTTTCTGGGAGCCAAAACCAAAGATGGGCGCTTTTACGGACCATCCATCAAGCGACATGGCCTGGTGATCCTGGCATGCCCAGCGGCGGGAACGTAGCCAGAGATGATTCCCATGTGATATCGATCAAACCATCTGCGTCGGCCTGATTGTATGAACGACAAGGCACGGTGCACCGAGGGCATCTGAGCACCAAAATGTGCCTCTGGAGAGCGAGGAATCTTCATTCTTCAACCTCCCGCAACAAATCCTCAGAGATGAAGATCCTCCGCATGGTTGAGGAGCAGAGAGTGGTGCCGGCTACGCCTGAGTCGGGGACCAAAGTGGAACTCAAGTCTAGGCCGCAATTTGATGTCAAGAAAGAGACGGGTGTGTGCGCCACGGTACAGGCCCCCTCGCGTGCAGGCCCCCTCACTGTGGATTGATCATGATGATGTAGCAGTTTTCCGCCGATATCGTTGAGAGATATTTCATGGCTGCACACACATTGGCCCCATAAGCATACAGGGAGGAGGAGCTTGTGCGTCACACGCTCATGGCGGCGTGCATCAATCAGAATGAAGCAGAGTGCAGACATGCATCTGGTTCATTGGCGTGCGCCCGGCTGCGGAAGCGAACCGCCTGCATCGCCGGTTCCGCCGCACAGGCCTCGCTTCCGCAGTTTTAACATTTCAGGTTCAAATGACTTCAACTTCAAGCTTCAATTTTCAAGCCTCAAGCTCCAAGTTTCAACGTTCAACTGAACCCGTCTTCAACCGAAGCCCAGCGTTCAACAACCTTCACGCTTCAACTTCAACTTCGACCAATCCCGTCAACCACGAAGCCCGCGCGGTGCGAAGAGCAGCGCGCACGCCATGAACGAGTCCGACGCGCCCATCGCGAGCGCCGAGCCCGACGATCAGCCCCCACCGAAACTCGGTGTAGAGAGCCCCACACCACCCCCCGAGGCCGGGCAGACCGAATACGACAGGCTTGTGCGCGAACGCACCGACCTCTTCATCCAATCCCGCCACGGTATCCTCTCTCGCGCCCGTACCTGTGCTGGGTACACGGGCGAGCCTCTGGCCGTCTGTGCTACGGGCGGCGCACAGGTGAGCGATCTTGCCCTCAGTGGTGATGGGGCTGTTTTGCTCTCTGCGGGGTCAGACGGGTACGTGCGTCGGTATGACGTGTATGGGACGGTGAATGGGCGTAGTCTCCTCACTGTCAGTTTGCGGCACCAGTACACCGAAGGCTTCTACAAAGCCGGTGTCCTCTCAGCCTACTACCCGAACGAGGAGATTGGATCTGATGCCCCCTCTCCGCGCAAGAGCAAGGGAAAGCGGCGTGCGTCTGAGAGCGAGGAGGACGTGCCGCCAGTCAAGTTCCGCTGCACCGTGCACTCGGTCGTGTGCCATTCACAAGCCCTCTGGGCCCTGGCTGGCTCAGAGACTGGGTCAATCAACTTGATTCCTCTGCGACATGCTTTGGGCGGACGGTCGTCGGTTGTGCATGCTCTCCGAAGACATCGCGGAGCCGTGTCCGCATTGGCCTTGACCCCTGGCGAGAAGGGCGTGATTAGCGGGGGTGGGACCACACAGTGCTGGACTGGGATTTGGATACTGGGCAGGTCGTGAGGCAGTACCCTGACCATGTGGGTCAAGTTTCCGGCATCGCTTTCCGCACCTTTGGGCCAATTGGTGATGTGCGCCCTCCAAAGGGGGCCGTCAGTATCATTTCCAGTGCCGCTTCTGATCACCCCGACCTTGGTGATGCGCCCGAGGGGCCCATTGCGTCGGAACTATCCGAGGCATCAGAAAGCAAGCCCACACATACCGAGGAACCCATGGATGTGGACGAGGACGAAGAGAAGGCTAGTCCCACTCCTATTCAAGAGGACTCAGCCCCGACTGGAACAGTCGAGTCAGCAAGCGCGAATCCGAATGCTAATGCTCATGCTAATGCAAGTCCATCTCCTCCGCCTACGGAAGCAGCTCCTCTCGAGGAAGCGAGTGCGTCGGACAACGGAAAGAAAGATTCGGAATTGCCCGCCCCCAGTCCGAGCCCGAGTCCTGGAGTTCGTGATGCGAATGGGGCGCCTGGCCCAACAGAGGAGGGCGACTCCGATGGCGACTCGCTCTTTGGGGATAGTGAGGAAGATGCGGACGGAGAGGCGGATTCGGATGATGGCTCAGATACTGGACCAATACTGCAGCTCCCTGGGTCACGTCCTGTCCTACCCGGATCACTTCCCACTGGATCGCCTGTGATGACACTTCCCCAGTCCAAGGAGGAAAGCTCGTCAGAGGATGAACCCCTGGCGGTGAGCCACAGTCCGAAAAAGGACCTCTCCCCCCCTCCTAAGGAAGATGTGCGAGAGAGGAAACTTGCCTCTCTCCGCGGGGGCGAGGGGTTCGACGCTGACCTTTCACATTTCAGCCCAGATGTGTTTCTGAGCACAACGTTGGCGGGGCAAGTGCTTCTGTGGGACCGACGTGTTAAGCCTGGGGAGAAGGGTGGGGTGCATGCCCTTCCCCTTCAGGAAAAGACGCCGCCGTGGTGCCAGTCTGCCTGCTGGTCGCCCTATGGTGATCGGATCTATGGGGCCGCAGGAACGAGTGCGTGGAGGAATGGGATTTGCGCGCCCTCTCATCCAGCAGCGAGTGGGGCAGCAACGCTGGGCTCCGTGCCACCCATCGTCCCCCGCGGATGTGGCCCTGTGACCGCGGTGCTGGCCATGCCGAATGACCGGCACATTGTGACAGGGACAACTGATAACGTGCGCTTCTGGGACACCCAGCCCGCGACCAAGAACGCCGCGTTTCGTATCATCGCCGGCCACAATGGCGCCACCGTATCCTCGCTTGCGCTCGACCCGACAGCGCGCTTCCTCTTTGTCGGATCGGGAGACCGAGGCTGGATGGGTACCTCCACCGAGTCCATCTTGATCCATGAAGTGGTTCCCGTGTAGCGTCTATCCTACGATATACTGGATCTTTTATGCGTGGTCTCCTTCAATAGACCATGCACCCCACCTCTTTCAAAAATAGGCCATGAACTGCATGAACACAAGGCGTACTAATATATTAGCCGGGTTTAGGATACCTACTCCCAAGACGACGGAGTCGGCGCGGCGAAAAATCTTGGAAATAAAGTGATCTGCTTATTGGTCGCGGGTTGTGGTTCTAACTGTTCCCGGTTTCGGTCCACATCTCTTTGACATTCTGTGATGACGATGTTGAGGCGTTCAAAGGCTCTGACGCGGGCAGGGGGCGAGATAGCAACCTGGTTGTCGTTGCGCAGCCTGCTGCAGGACAGAATGAAGGGACGTTTCTCCGGTGGTATACCTCACGTTCCTGCTGCTAATAGTAGTTTCTAGAAGCTAGACAGTCTGACTGGTGGGGTACAAGGGCTCAGCGTTCAGCGCGGGCTGATGGATGATGCGTTGGGAGCAGAGCTCAGCCTGAGCCATACGCTGGCTAGAAGCTGCCCCACACAATGCCGCACACGTGACAATGCGGGGTGCCCAACCGGCCCCTCCGCTCGTCCAACCAGCTCGACGTGTGCTGGACCCGCACGACGCACCCGCCATCCGCATCATGGGCAGCAACACGTCCAGCCACACTTTCCAGCTCTGGTCCACGCCATCCACATGGCGGCATAGCCAACCCCAGAAGAACACAACCGCCTAGCTCTCGCCGCCTCCACCCTCACTTCTCCTCCCGCCCCGCCAGGCCCCACCCCTGAAAGGGAAGGCCACCTTGGAGGGTCGGTGGAAGTACCATTGATCACCACGGCTTCCTCCTTATTGACTGATATATACCCGCCGGTCTGCTCTGAAGCCGAGAGGACCCCTCTGTTGGATCAACTGATGAAGAGCAAACCACATCTGCCGCTAGCAGTGTGGCCCCATGCCAGTGCGAGCACGGCGGGATCACCGCCTCAAGTACCGACTCCTGGAGAGACAGTTCCCTTGTCTCGAAATACTAGGCAGCAGAAACACCGCTGGCCCTGGAAACCAAGGCTCAATCTGGTGTCTTCCCCACCCTCAAGGGCACACGCACGGCCATCCTCGCCGGTCTCTCTTCAGCGTCAGTCCGACTGCAGCAAAAAGCATTTTTTGCACCTACAATGGAAATTCCAGCAAGAGCACCAGCCCCCTGGACCTCGGCCTCGCTTCAAGACACTGAAGCTATAGAAACGTCATCATCGTCCTTCCCTTGGCTTTCAGAACAACAAGAACCCGTTCATGAAGAGTTCATTGTGAAGGCTGCCCAATGCCCTTATACCGTTAGGGAGGGAGAGACATCAGCCTCGACTGAATCGCGTACAAGTGAAAAAGTGGCTTCATGCGCACAGCAAAATAACGCGCCCAACAACAATACTCGTTCAACCGATAAGTTCTCCACACACCATCGCCTATTCGGACTCTTCCCCCCCGTGGCGCGTTCCCCCTCGCGTGGAGAAAGCATCGAGACACTGAAGTGTTTGTCGGTGCAGGGAGACCAGGCAAGTATTCCCTCTTCTTCATGGGAGGAGACGATAGTGGAGCGTTACCTTGGGCAATGGGGAAAACGTGTGCGTCTGGCCCGGGCTGCAGCGCCGCTGTCTGGCTGGGTGCCCAGGGAGTTCCCACGGTGGCATGAGTGGACCGAAGAACAAGAAGGACGGATGGAATTTGATTCCCCGGGTTATTTATTGGCCCTCCTTGAGGCAGTGGCGGGTGGTTTGATGGCCAAGACACCCGAGCGATTCGTACAACCTATACCGTATGACGAAATGGGTGGCGGGATGTACGCTGCGTATCTCCCCCTGCGGGCAGCGTTTGACAGTACTGTTGCTGCCATCTATCGCTGGACAGCCCGAGTGTGTCAGCAATAGGTTTGCTTGTATGTCCGTACACTCTGCCTCACCGACCGTCTGATAAGCAACTGACCCCGGGCAGGTGTGGCTCTTGAAGTTGAAGTATGGACTGTGGGTTTTGATACCCTTCTTCGTTGCGATGCCGATTAAGTGCACACTATCTTCGGAGGCACCCACTGCCCTCTCCTCTAGGCGTGGGCGTACCGCATAACCCGGATTGAAGAGCAAGTAGGCAACGTTCTTTCCTGGCACGCGCCCGAAGCCAGTAGACGTGCACTACTGGTGCTCGTGATGTGCTTGACCCCGTACGCGCCTCTACTGATGGGCATGCTGTTCTTCAGCGTACCTTTACGCCGACAAGTCGGATGGGGAGGTACTGGTACGTCGCTATTGCGCCTGGTTGGGGCACCAGATAATACCCAGATGGCCATGGCTCTACTACGGAGCACAGAGACCCGTATCTCCACGCTAATGGGCGACGGACTGTTGCTTCTTCATGGAAGGGAGATGATGGTGGGGAGCACACTCTTCTCCCTCGAGGACGTGGAAGAAGTGAAAAAAACTACAGAGGGGTTGGAGATGCTGCTTTGCTCCGGCCAACGGGTACGGTTGCCAATATCCGACCCGATAGGGCGCAACCGTACCTTCAACCACATCTTGGCGTTGGCCCCTTTTGTGTGGCATGTCGAGTGACGCCACTACTCGTAAATGACCGCAATCGTTTTTTGGAGGGATACGAATATATACCCTTTGTGAGAGCATCATGTCCTTCTGCTGTGAATATAGGAATAGCTCACCTACAGCACTCTGATGTTCTTGTTATCATATAGGACTCAGGGATATCACATTTGCCACGGGTTGCATGAACCGCCTGAGTTGAGAACAGTTTTCTACCCTAACCACCACCAACAAGATTGCATTGCTCTGCTTCTCCAAAGGGTCACCACCTATCCTTTGGGTTCACCTGTGGTCTTATTACAATGGATTGAGTTGCCAATTCAAACACCTCCCTCTTCATTCCTTCCGTTGTGTTCTTCAACACACGTTACCGCCGAAAACTACACTTCTATATCTGAATGGTTGGCATGAGAGTGGCGAACCTTTTATCGCCTCCATTTTGGCAACTACACAGCGCCCACGTACACAAAGCTGGCGGTACAGTTCATGACGTTCATGAACATGGGGGGAGGGTGGATGGCGGGGGCCTTGAAATTTGGCCAACAAACATTGTCCCTATATATACGCCCGTCCCCGTCCCACATGTTCCCGAGGGGAGCTATTCGTGTATAGCTTTCCTAGCATTTGCAAAACTTAGGGGCAAGAAAACGCTGAACCTATCAAGATCGCGTCCATCCGGCGTGTGCTTTAGCGTGTACCATCATTAATCATTCAAGTCTATCAGGGAGCCAACGGTGTCCCCACCGTGGCACAATCAGTCAGGGCCCCCTAGCTCCCGCCATGATACGCTAGTAGTAACTCAAAACTAGTGACTAGTGACTAGTGATAACTCAAAACTAGTGACTAGCTTGACTAGTGACTAGTGACTAGTGATATCTCTAGACCACGTCCATTTCATTCACAGAGCTTAAGGCTGGGACAGGGGGAACGCTACGTCTAAACCTAACCGTTCATCTTGCGGGGGTTACTTGGGGCGCCACCAGGTCAAGGGACCAGGGGGATCGCCAGGATATCAGGACCCTCCGGCTCACGCCATCCGGTCCCATACCCTAGGAAGCGCGTGTGGACACGGAGGAACGTGGTTGACATCCGAGCGAGGAACCATTTCCACTGAGACTTAGTAGCCAACTCCTTCCAATGCGCGAACAACTTGCCCGCCGTCTTGGTGCCGTAGTATCCTCGCGTCGTCAAAACCAGGGGGAAAAACGGCTCTTGAGTGCGTCCCTGGTATTTAGAATCCCAAACGGGGTGTGCACCACTCTTTTACATCAGCATTGCAAGCCACCGGGGCGCAGCCAGCCATCCCAGCCACCCCAGCCAGCGCGTATCGGTGATATTATAACTACGGTGGCGAAGGGGGGAACGGTGGCTAGATGGCAATGGTGGACCGGGGGAACGGTGGAACGGTGGCTACGGTGGCTGAAGGGGAAGGGGAACGGTGGCTACGGTGGCGACGCAGCAGACCGGGCCGTAGGCCCGGTGGTCTCCTCGTATATGATAACTCCAAACTAGTGACTAGTGACTAGTGACTAGTGCACTACTAGGCAAAGTTGAAAATCAGTGGGGCAACCGCATTCCGCCCCTTCACCTTTTCCGCCATCCACACCACACGTCTTCTCTTTCTTCACTTGCATCCACACTTAACTGACGACCACCACCATTCCTCAGTAAGTGTCTGCCTAGGCGTTGGATGATGACCAAGCCCCACGGGGCGTGCCGTCTACTTAGGAAGAGCCGTCGAAGCGGCGGGGTTACCTCACAATCACGACCAGTGGGCATGCCCTCTCCTTCGCTCTGAATGAGCACTGTGGTACAATACTCGTCCGCTTGCCCAGTGGATGCCCAGGATGCCCGGCCCCGCGCCGATTCAACTCCCCTATGGGGCCCCATTCTTTTTATAGGATGGGGTTTGGTAGTGGGAGGGGGGGTAGGATGTTGGGGTTGGGGGGAACGGGAGCAAACGGGGCAGTCGTTGAGCGTCGTATCTGGTTTGTTCTGGGGCTTGAGGGTGAGGTGCCCGTGCCCGCATGGCGGCTTGTGTACCGTCCGCGAGGGCGAAATCAGGTCACGACTGAATTGCTTCCTTTTTTCGTCTACAAAGACATACTGACCTTTCTTGCTGCGCAGATTGGCTTCGCCACACAAATGCACCCCCTTTGTCTGACTCGGCATGACGCTTTGTCCTGTAGCCCCCGGTCGCCAACCACGCATCCGTAATTGTGTAGTAGTACTGCATGCTGGTTGAAAGGCCAACAGGTCTAGATCCTCGCGAGCCAGTGATGACCTAGGATGTTTTCTTTAGCAACCAGTAATGGGAGATGACTCGATCATGAGCCATCTTGGGGCGCTTAAGGATCAGCGTCGTCTGTCATTCCCAAAACACCTGATTGTCAGTCTCACATCGCCCGAAGGGGCATGGCCCCATTTGGACCTCGAGTATCTTTTCTCTGAGATGCACAAAGCTCTTCCGTCGCTACATGGCGGATGCTGACAATTTTGTGTTCTCTCCTCAGGTCCCCACCTTTGGATGGGAACGCCCTTATCTCCTCCCAGTACCTGTCCAGGCGCGCGCTTGCCCTCGGTTATACAGGCATCATCTTCTTTGTGTGCGCGCTATCTTAGATGAGCATGACTTGGCCGTTTTCCGTTGCAGCCAACCCGCGGCGTTGCAATCGAGTGGCTTTTGTTTAGTGTAATCAAAAGTTGTTGGGAGCCCCTTTCGCCTCAACGGCTGAAACTGGGTGTTGGATTGGCCAAGGTACGTCGTATACTTGAGGAGTGGGTGGATTGAGGGTCTCCGTGCGATGATGTTTGGGTATCTATGCTGAGAGGTGTACTAGATAGTATCACGTTCAAAGGGCACAGTGGTGTATATATAGGCCCCGGTGAGGTGGGGACGGCGTTCCACAGAACACTTTTTTCGAACAGTTGAAATCCCGTGCCGGCAATCAGTGTTCCTGTGGCGCAACTCTTTTGCCACAGCGGCTGTCCATCATAATAATCACCCTTTCCCCCCTCGCATGCATCATCTGCATCAACACCACCTTTCCCTATCCCCCGATGCCGGCTCATATCTTTGTGCTCCTTTCTCTTCTCTTTCAATCAGCGTCGGGCAATCCCTTTGACTGAGGTATCGGGTCTGTCGTTACCCGCCTGGGTAGCGCTTCATCTCCAACCACTGTGGCCTACTACCACAGCAGAGACATTATGTTCTCCCTGGGGTCAGGGAGGAGACGAGCAACTCGGTACCCCGGAAAGTACCAGATTTACTTTGAGGTCACGGTGGACCTCATACCGTCGTCGACGTGTTCCAGAGACCAGGTTAAAAGCGAATAACTTGTCGGACGCCTGCCCCATTACCCAGGCAGAGTGGGAGGATGTGCGCGTGAAGGCCCCTGATGTGTCGGATCGACGTACTTTACTCGCATTGGGAGAATGGCTCAGTACGCCTATATATGAAAACTTCATGGGAGCCGATGGACGGCTATAACCGCACATTGTCTTGGGATGTGGGAGGGGTGAAGGGGCACGTGTTTGTTTCTCACTCCAACGAAACAGTGGTCGTGTCCATACGGGGAAGCTCCCCCCCATTCCTCCCCGGGGGTACTGGGGCACGATTGAGGATAAAGCAAACGACAATCTCCTCTTATCGTGTTGCTGTGCACGGGTAAGCTGGTCACCGTCCACCGTGTGCGGGTGCTTTCAGCCCAACGGAGGCAGGGGCTGTGGAGCATCCTGTGTCCAAAGCGCTCTTGGAAGGAAGCTATTACTACCGCACCGCTACCGAGGTGTACACCTAGTCACACGCCTTTACCCAGAGGCCCAGATATGGCTCACAGGCCATTCCTTTGGGGCGGTGCTGGCATCGCTGATGGGGATGACCTACGGCTTGCCAACGGTCACCTTCGAAGCCCCAGGGACCGTCTTGCAGCACGCAGACTGCACCTCCCAGTGCCGGGTGATGTTCCCGAGGGGGATGTCGAAGACCTTCCGATCGTACATGTCTACCATACCGCAGACCCACTTGCGCGGGGGCAGTGCGTTGGACAGATGAGTCCCTGTGGGCAATTCGGGTATGCGATGGAATCCCGTTGCCATGCGGGCAAGCGATCGTGTATGACACGATGGGCAAGTTGGGCTGGTCACCCTCGTTGGTGCTGCATCGGATGGAGACATTGACCAAAGATCTGCTCTTAACCGACTGGAATGAGCGGGGGGCACAGGACGAGTCGTGGTGGGTGTGGCTCATGCGGAAAAATGGCCGGCCCGTCCCGCCAGCGGAGTACGAGCGCGGTTGCGAGGACTGCATTGGCGGCAGTTCGGAGACACATTCTAACTGATTCCTGAACCCGCCGCTTAGAGCAATAGTATCACCGGCAAACCCATCGAGGAACCCTTAATGGCGGGGAGGTGGGGGGTGGCACCGGCGTCGACTGCTATGTTTTGCCATCATTACCCCGCCTGGGCACAAACAAGCCAATTGATTAATCACTCTGGCCTGGCCCGCAGGCGCTTATGTCATAGCACAACGCAGGCAACGGGGCAGTATGCTCTCCAACGTCCGCCACGGGCAGCGAGCGAGGGCCAGAGGCTGCTGAAGCCAACCTGGGGCGTTCATACAACACCACCACCCACCCTGTATTCCCCTTCTCTGTCGCCACTTTCACCACAACGTCCTCCTCATTCTATTCGTACTTCTGATCAACTCGGATGCAGACCATTAAGTGCGTCGTCGTTGGCGACGGCGCTGTGGGAAAGGACCCCCCCCCCCCCCCCCCCCCGTTGGCTATGCACAACAGCTGACCACGCCTACAGACTTGCCTCCTCATCTCCTACACGACTAATAAGTTTCCCTCCGAGTATGTTTCCAACGGTACGTATACTCCTCTGGCTATCTCGGTCCTAACTCCAGTTCAGGTGTTTGACAACTATGCCGTGACGGTCATGATTGGGGACGATCCCTACACGCTTGGATTGTTTGACACTGCAGGGCAAGAGGACTATGACCGGCTGCGTCCACTCTCCTATCCGCAAACAGATGTGTTTCTTCTCTGCTTTAGCGTTACCTCGCCTGCTTCATTTGAGAATGTACGGGAAAAGTGGCTTCCCGAGGTGAGGCACCACTGCCCCGGTGTACCTTTTCTGGTGGTCGGTACCCAGATCGACCTAAGGGAGGACCGAGTGGTGGTGGAGAAGTTGTCGCGTTCGAGGCAACATCCTCTCACCCTGAGCAAGGAGAGAAGTTGGCGCGCGAATTGGGTGCTGTCAAGTACGTCGAATGTTCAGCGCTCACCCAGAAGGGGCTCAAGAACGTGTTGATGAGGCGATCGTCGCTGCGCTTGAGCCACCTGTGGTGCGCAAAAAGCCCAAGTGCACTTTACTTTAAGTCTGCTGATTATCGCGCCTTCCGCCTTCGGCGAGGCTCATTTGGCTTCTTGTTCATCCACACATGTCCTACAGTGCCTCTTGGTGTACTTCAGTAATTCTACGTCGCTGCTCTCGTGGTCCCCGTGGCCTGGGGGTAGAAATTCTTTTCTGCTTGATGAGGACTCATTGGCGGTTGGGCCCTGTCTATCCTCCTTTCCTCCCTGACCTCCAGCTTGTCCTAAGGGCAAGCTGTCGTGTATGTTCTGGCTGAGCCAACGAGTTCGCTTGTCTTGGAACGTTGATCAGCAGGCGTTGAGCCGACGTTCAATCGATGTTAATCAATGAGTACCCCGAGGATGTAGCCACGCCCCTCGATTTACCCACTCCATCGATGTTGTTGGGTTGCCATTAGGATACAGTCGCATGGACGTACCCTTGCCTGCCCGCCCAACCTGCGCCTCTATTGTGAGCACCTTATGTTGGAACCGAAGGTTCCGTAGCTAGACCCACAGATGCTTTGAGCCGTATCGTCAATGACCCTTTGTTTTTCCTCGATAACCTCCAAAACCTCTACGTGCATATACATATTGGCTCGTTCGAACCCATGTCTCTTCCGCAGACTGTGATAGGAGGTATTGATACTTATCTCTCCTTCCCCATCGCCCTTGCATTGTTCACTTCTTCAAAGGTACTCAATCGAACCCCTTGGGTTCCTCCGGTGGTTTTGTACCTTATTTTAGCAATGGAGATCTTCAGTAGTCTTGATCAAGGATGCTTAAGGGATGCCTGATTGCTCTCCCAGGAGACAATCTCTCCCGTCCATACTCTCGTATATACTCCAGATAGCTTCCAACATCATATGTACGTGGAAAGTGAAGTGAAAACGGCGGGAGTGGGTCCGTCTGTTTACGTCTGTTCACAGCTGTTCACTCGCTACCGTGGTCGAGTCTTTGACCTTTGTTCAGACAGCTCTGTGGGCCCATGTTCTTCAAAAAGGTGAGCCGCGGAAGGTCACCAGTGCTAGAGTGCGACTGGGAGCACTCGCGATCCTATGGATCAGCTGCGAAGCAGCCTTCAGACAAGGCGTGAAGGCAAAGTGGTGAGCCACAAGTCTTCAAGCAACGTCTGAAGGGAAGGAGAAAGGAGAGAGAGAAGGGAGATGGAGCGAGCAGGGCGTGCGTGGCCTGCGAGCGGAACGCTTCCGCTCGGCTAGGCGAGCGTCACCGATCCATTGAGGGCCGCGCAGGAGAACCCTAGCAGTACCCTCTAACAACCAGAGCCCTCTCTTAGCTTCAGTGGGGGAATGAAAAAAGCGTACTGGGAAGACGAAATTGTGGGGCTTGAAGGCAAAATATGGCTGGACTAAGTACAGAAGCAAACATTGAACGTTGAACGTTGAATTATTGAACGTTAAACATTAAACGCTGAGAACACGTTGAAGCGGGCGCGTTGACGCGTTTTGTCACACATGACGGGGTGGTGGCCAAGATGGTCGATTGCTCTCAGATCAATCTTGGATCTCATCTTCTCGAGCACCGGCATCGTGGTGGAGGTGTGCATGGGATTTGGGTCGAGGACAAACTATTGTACCGGAGTGGAGAGATTTTGTGCACTGCCCCTGTGCCTCCGCATTTTGAAAGTGCACGGACCAGGGTGACAGATTGATTTTTCCTCTCCCTCCGTCTCGCTCTGGGCTTCTTCAGCCTGTTCAGCGCGATCAGCCTGAGCAGCTTTCGTCGGAGAGCATGAGCTCGCTGAAGCTTGAAGCACGGGGGATCAGCTACAGAAGGCCCAGCTACAGACTGCCCGAGCCCCGCAAGCTGAGATATATGAGAACAGTGCGAGCCAGCCAGCTGTGGACTCCCGGCGTTCGACGGCTTTGGTGCTGCTGCGGGCCAGATGAAGCGGCAGATGGTGGGCGCAAAGTCACACCGTGATCGAGATGATCTCACATCTCGTCGCTAGTCGCCTTCCACCTCAGTTCTATATTCTACCTCTCCGGCTCTACCCAAACCTGGCGCGCCCTGGCCTGTGACTACGTCTGGCGGCCTCAGCTGATCGAGAGAGAAGCTGTGGTAGGGTTGGCACCATCTGCCTTTTATCCCCCGCGTCGAGAAAAGAGTAGTATTCCTTCTCCATTGCTCCGCACCCCCCCCTCTTTTCTCCTCTCCTCCCTCCACCCGCTCGCCCATTCCACCATGTCCCTGGACCAGCTTGAAGCCCGCCTCGCCGCTCTTGAGGCCGAGGTGAGTTCGCTCCGGTCGGCCCACGTCGCTGCTTCCGCCATCCCTCCCCCTGGCCCTATTGCATCGCCTCCCAAGGCTGAGGAGACTGCCGGCCTGGAGGATGCACCCGTGCCACTGCCGTTGCCGCAGGTCGGTACCCCCTCTGTTTCGTCACCGTCCAAGTTCCAACCCAACTACGACCACGAGGTAGGCTCCTTTGACCTGATGGGTCTTAAGCCTGAGTTAGTGGCAGCCCTGCGGGAAAACGGATACATGAAACCGACGGCGCTCCAGTCCGTCGCCCTGGTTCCTATCGTGCGTGGGCGGAACGTGTTGATCCAAAGCCCATCGGATACGGGCCGTCTCATCTCCCATGCCCTCTCCGCTCTGCAGCTGGTCGACCCTTCGCGCGTCCATGTCCAGGCCCTCATCCTTTCCGCCAGCAAAGATCGTGCCATTCGCATTGCCAAGGCCATCCGTGTTCTGGGTGGAGAAGAGACGGCACCACGTAGCGGCATGACGGCTAAGGTCTACGCCTGTGTTGCCGGCACCTCGACTGTGACTGACATTGAAGCGCTTTCGCGTCGCCCGCAAATTGTGGTCGGCACCCCCGGTCGCATCTTCCATCTATTGGACCGTGACCATCTCACCACATCGCACTTGAAAGTGCTGATCTGCGACGAGGCCGACGACCTATTGTCGACGTTTAAGCAACTCGTGGGCCAGATTCGCAAAATATTGCCGGACAACCCCTGTTCCAGACAGTCTGGGCTAGCGACAATTTCCCCCCGGCCCACTTGCCCTGGCGCTGAAGTATTCACATTCGCCGACCATGGTCCAGGTCCGCACCCAGGACGGTGTCTTCCGTGTTGTGCAAGCAGTGCATAAGATTCAGCCGGACGAGAACAGGTTCGTCCCCATTGATTTCATTCCGCATTGATATCCTTCTAACACATTGCTGGCAGCCATCCGTACTAATGGACTTGTCCTACCGACTACGTCGCGTCCCTCCCACTGAACAGGTCCATTGCAATTCATCTTCCTAATATTAGGCATGTTCTGCTCTTCTACAGCTGTCTTTTGTCCTTGAGGGCATTGAAAGCAAATAATACGCCTACCTGCCTGACCCGTCGTTATGCATGCAGGCTTCGTTGAGCTATATAAGAGGAAGTGTCCAGGTTGCCCTAAACCGATGGAACACCGCCCAAATGCGGGCTATCATCCTCCTGCTCACAGCCCACTGTTTGACACCAGAAATGAATTGGTTCCTGGCCGGAGCCGGATCAAGGATCAGTAAACTTCAGAGACAAGCGCGGGGACACGAACCATCTTTACTCCATCCCAAAGATCATGATCAAGGTGATGCGTTTGATGAGAAAAAGTTGTGTCAAGCTCACCCATTCAACACTTGCTCACTGCGGCGCATCTGTCTCCGCCAGTTGTTGGCGCAACAGAACAAGTTCTTCTTTCATCTCGCGAAAACGGCGCGCTCTGCTCTCTTGATACCCACGTAGGGCTGCATTCTCCTCCTCCAAGGCCGCCATGAGCGACGCATCGGCCGCCACAGTGTCGAAAGGACTCGTGCAGCATGGGCGGCCGCATTGGTTTCCTCCATCTCGCCTCATCACTGGTTCCAATGTGGACATGTCTCTCCACCAGCCCAGCTTGCCGCATTTCCTCCAAAGGCATGTGAAGACTTTTCTCTGTTGAACGAACCGTGCCGGGCTGGTTTGGGAAATGTTGATACAGCAAGTCGTCCTCTACGCACCCCTCCTCGCCTTCGGTCGACTTTTTACCATCCGCCCGGTCCTCCAGTGCAACCTCGGAGCTTTCCCCCTTTCAGGGTCTAAATCGACCTTCTCCAGGACGTCGGCGGCCCGATTTGACAACGTGGACAACAAGACGGAGTTGTGCAGAGAAGATCTCTGTTCTTGCAAACGCCGCTCGAGTTCCACAACATGAAGGCGCCCCGTCTGCTTCTGCTCTCGACCTCTTCTTCCGTCCAAGCACACGGTTCTTCTCGTGATCACAAACCATAGCCGTTGGAGTGCTTGAAATTCATCATCTCGCAAGACGATCTGCTCACTCAATACCCCCAACTGGTCTCGTAGGTGCAAATTTTCGTCCTCCAGGACTTCTAATTCGTCCTGCGTCTCCTTCAAGCGAGCACGCAGATCATGGCTCTCACCAGCTAACAGCTCATATGGTCAGTACCTGTACCCCACTGTGGTATAGCGGAATAATAGACCGCACCTTCATTCTCCACGCATGTTCAAGGCGCAGCCCCAGTTCACGGAACGTATCCGAATCGTGATCCGATCGAAGAATGTGGCGGTCCTCAGCAAAGCGCATAACCTCTTCAGCCCATGATCTTCGTCCACATCCCTTCGAGGAGACAGAGACGCTGCTCATGCCCGTCATCCAGATACTCCTGGGACTTGTAACTGCTGCTAGGGTCGCAGCCAAGCCCCGGCCAAAGCCTGACAGTCCCGTAGTGAGGCTTGATGCGGCCCCACCCATCCCAGCCATGGGAAACCAGGAGCTTTTTCCCACTGCTGAGGGGCGTGGTGGAAGCCTGGGGGCATTCTCCAGAGGGAATTGAGACGGCAAGTCGGAATTATCTTCCCGGTGCAACGTGCCCTCTTTGGTTGTTGACACTTCCTTAAGTTTGGGGGACGCGATATTGGCCGGAGGAAGGAGATGTTCCTCGTCCAGGGGAACTGATTGTCCTGAGTCAAGGTCCAAGATCCGCATCTGATCCTTCACGCCCGCATCTGGATGGGCTAATTGTGAGACCATCTTGTCCATAGAGGCGCGGCGCTATCGCGGGGAGAAACGCTCCCCCCCACGTGCATTTCTGCCTCACGTTCCTCCTGAGTAGGCGAATTAAGTGAAAGCAGGTGGGTTTGTGGGAGCACCTCGTGGTGCAGCACCCGATTCGCTCTCATCTTGCGCAGGGGAGGGGTGGCGTCGTAAAAATTAGTCTCAGAGTCGGGCGTAGTCCGCTTCTTTCTCCCCTCTTTCCTTGTCCTCCTTCCTGCGGCCATCTTTGTGCCGCCGACCGTCGCGCTTCTTCTTCTCTTGTGAGGCAGATACGTCCATGGGGGAAGTTGATGATCTGGACCCAAGATGTGGTGGCGTGGCAAATTTTTGGGCTGGGTGGGTGGGTGCGGGGACCTGTTGCGGGGATCTCCGTAGAGCATAAGTTCAGCCATCGATGCGGGCAATGTGGCTAATGGCTGCCTTGCGCCACCTGCTTTGATTAGCAGCTATTGCTTGGTGAGCAAGACTGGCCACATGCGACGGGAGGCTTACTAACCCTAAAGTACCCCAGCGCTTCCGGTATTGCTGAAGCTTAAAATACCCCGGCACTGGTTCTTAGCTTCGACATGTTCGCGCTCGCTCCTACTCGCGCTTCGACGCGCCCACAGCTGTCGACCGACTGTCATTAATCGTTATGCATTGTCACCCCCGATTGGGCCAGAGCTTGTGGATTAATTACAAATTCCGAGCGGAGAGGTCGCCTGGTAAAGCATGATTTGGGATGAGGCGTAGCAAGGACTGGGCACGTACAACAAAAGGCTGTTGCATCCACTCCTAGCCCAAGGCTGGGGAAGACTGTTGTCCCAGCTTGGATTGCGGAAATCCCAATTGCATTGATAGGAATGCTCCCCAGTGTTGCACAGAGATGGGCAACTGCGAAGAACGAATACTGTACCATCAGTGAACAGAGGATAAAAAAAGCTAGGAGATGACGCATGAGCAGGAGTAAGGCCATGCGAGCAAGAAGATCAACATGGAATTGGCAGCCATCCCTCATTCGTCACGCATCTTATCTTGCATTCGCTTCATTTGGATATACCAATCCGTGTCATCGGTTGCTGGTCGGGAGGGCTTCTTGCGTTCGTCCAGACGTTCTTGCCGCGCCTCACGAGCCTCCCGCTCCTCATCCGCTGCTCGACGGAAAGTGTTGCGCATCTCGGGTTTTACATCGTCAAGACGCATTGGACCCTTGGAAGGCGAAAACGGATCCTCCATGTCATGTGGTTCCCCATAATCTTCTTTGTGGAACAACTGCCAGAAGGATGAATTAGCCACTGGTGGAGTACAACAGGGGAGCAACGAAAACGCACACTTCTTCTCAATCGCTTCCCGTTCAATGATGGGCGGACCCTTGAACTTGGGATTGGCTTCCCCTCAGCAAGACGGGCTGGAAGGTGGTCGATCTGGTGCACTGCCCTGGCCACGAGGCGGTGGAATGTGGGGGATCGCATCATCTGTCCGCAAAGTTAGCGCAGGTGCGGTGCGTAGAATGGCGCGCCACCAAGACGGATACATACAGCAACCGTGAGCCTCTGTGTAATGGCAGGCGCAATAGCGCTTACGATGGCACGGATGAATGAAGGTGGTATGGGCGCATCTGGGATATGGAGATGAGGAGGAGGAGAAGGGGATGGAGGCGGTGGCGGTGAAACAAGGACTTGCGAAGCATGCTTTCATCTTGATTGAATTGATATTTGCCTGTATGCCGTGAACATTTCATGGATATGCTCACGTAAGATGGCTTGCATCACACACGTGGCACTGCCCCTGCACCTGATGAGATCGATTAGTGCGCCACTCTAACCTGCGCTGGGGTGGTCGTATCGATCGCATCAAGGCGAGGCCTGAGCGCACAAAGCGCAGGTCTCTGACAGGTGAACCACCACCACACCCCCCTTCTGGCTTCCCATCTCGCACGATGGCCGCTCCTTCCCCTCTGGGAAACCTGACGACGATCATCAAGCGCCTTGAAGCCGCCACTTCCCGTCTCGAGGACCTGGCGGAGGCGCAGGCTGCTGGTGCTCCCCCTGCCCCCCAGCCAGTTGCGGCTTCCACTGCACCGGCTGTCGCAGCTGGCGCGGTTGCTGGGGCCGCTGCGTCAGTGGCTGCATCTGGCAGCGCCCCACCTCCTCCTCCCCCCCCTCCCCCACCCCCTCCGGTTGTCGAACCTGCTGCGCCTGAGGTACCCAAGGCAGTGGAAGCCTTCGACGAAGCAATTAAGGACCCGCTGGCCAAGTTGTCGAACTCAGTAACCAGATTGGCGGGCTGGTGTCCGACCAGGCGAGTGACTTTGCTAAGACGTTCGATGCGCAGCGTGCACTTATATGGATCGCTGCTGAGAGCAAGAAGCCGGCCGAGGATTTGCGACACCTGGGTGTGAAGTGCTGCTCAGGCCGTTGCAGGACTCGGTTATGGCTACAACTGAGGTGCGAGAGAAAAATCGAGGGGAGCGGAAGCTGTTCAATCATCTATCGGCTGTTTCAGAGGGTGCTCCTGCTGTGGGTTGGGTGGCTGTTGAGCCCAAACCTGCTCCCTTTGTAGGGGAAATGAAGGATGCGGCGCAGTTTTACTCGAACCGGGTGATCAAGGAGTTTAAGGACACGGACAAGACCCATGTTGAGTGGACCCGAGCGCTTGCTGCAGTGCTCACCGCACTTCAGGCGTACGTCAAGCAGTACCACACCACTGGTTTGGCTTGGAACCCCAAGGGAGGTGATGCGTTATCGTTTAAGATTCCCGGAACAAGTGATGGAGCTCCTCCTGCCCCTGCGGCCCCTGCTCCGCCTGGTGCTCCCGTGCCTCCCCCTCCTCCTCCCCCTGTTGCGACATCTGCACCTGCTGGCGGTATGGACGCAGTCTTTGCCCAATTGAACAAGGGCGAGGGCATCACCAAGGCACTCAAGAAGGTAGACGAATCGCAGAAGACCCACAAGAACCCCGAGTTGCGCGGCCACACCGACAGCTCCAACCCGCATGGCTCTGCGCGGCCTAAGGTACCCTCTAAGCCAGCTTCACTGCGAGCGAAGAAGCCACCTGTCTTGGCCCTAGAGGGGAACAAGTGGATCGTGGAGAACCAGGAGAACGAACGCAACATCGTCATTAAGGACACGGAACTGGGCCATACCGTCAATATCTTCCATTGCAATTCATCTACCATCCAGATCAAGGGCAAGGTGAACCAAATTAATATTGTGGGGTGCACCAAGCTCTCGCTCGTGTTTGACTCGGTGGTGGCATCTGTCGATATCACCCACTCCCCCTCGTTTGAGGTGCAGGTGACTGGCAAGGTGCCCACCATTCTCCTTGATGGGTGCGATTCGGGCCAGATTTACCTCTCGGCTGAATCGCTTGAGGTTGACTTGGTCACGGCCAAGTGCTCTGCAATCAACGTGTCGGTCCCCAAGAATGGGTCGGACGAGTTTACGGAGCTTGCTTTGCCGGAACAGATGAAACACACCTTCCCCGGCGGCAAGCTCCAGACGGAGATTGTAGCACATGCTGGCTAAGCGCTTGAGCTTCTTTTCTTTCTCTCTGCTCGGGCCCTCGACGCATCTTTTGCCCTATTCACGGCAATAAATTCGACGCAATTGTGGCCCTCAGACCTGAGTCAGGCCTGACCTCAGGCCGCAGTACCTCAGTAATGAATAGGATGGGACGTGGCGCGCGCGTGAGGGGACACAAATGAACAGCTGGCTGCCCTGGAAACGGGTAACCTCCAACTTATCCAGGGGGGTGGACCGGCCCTGCTTCACAGACGTGCTTGAAGACTTGTGCTCACCACTTCATCTCCCTTTTTATATCGCAGACCCCCTTTTTTCTTTACGTCATGCTTACCTATTTGTTTGGCGGGCGGAATGCGCACCCCACCCCCGCGTGCTCAGCCATGCACATGGGTGATAAAATTCCTCCAGCGTGGAACAGTGGAAAGGTGGCTAAGGTGGCGACGGGGGAACGGTGGCTACGGTGGCGACGGTGCACCAAGGACCAAGCTGGGGAAGCCCCAGCTGACCGGGCCGTAGGCCCGGTGGTCTTCTAGTGCTTGAAGACTTGGGTGGGCCTCGCCGAGGCGCGCGCGCGCTGAGCCTCAGGCCTCAGGGCCTGAGGGTCGATCATCGATCAACGTCGATCACCGCGAGCGCTCAGCGGCTCAGCGCTGAAGCTCAGCTCAGTACGTCTGAGCGGCTCACTAGTCACTGAGCTAGTCACTAGTCACTGCGCTCAGGCTGAGCAGCACTAGCGAGGCTCAGCTTGCGCTTAGCACTCACTAGACTGGAGCACTTGACCCCCTCGCCTTGTCTGGATCTGAAGCTTGGAGGTTGCTCCGCAGTCGATCCACTGGGTAGATCCCCGAGTACTCCCGAGTTGTACCCTGTTGTACCCTGGCACGCATCGGGTGGGACCCACTATCGAGGGGATACTGGATCGATACTGGGCGGCAGTGTTTTAATGTTCAAGCTTCAAGCGCCAAGGACAAACGGGAGGATATATAAGGGTGCTTACGTGTGGGCCCTGCCAGACTAGGCAGTAGCGTTGAAGCGTGCAGGGATCTTCCATAATCTACCGTGTGCTCGGTCTTCGGGCCTCGATTCTCTGTCGGAAATGCACAAGGTGGCCCAGCTTCCGCAACCAATAACGCGGCAATGGATACCATTCCATTTCTCGTTGCGCTATTACTTCCAACTCCACCGTCCTGTGGCTCTTCGTTCTGCCCCCCGACCTGTCGTTAACGTTTAACCACCCCTCACTATGGCCTTCATCGCTCGAGACGATCCTCTGCCCCGCGGCGCATGGGGCGACATCACATGGCTGTTGGCCTAGGGAGCCGGACGGGCAGAAGGATGAGGAGAAGGTGATGGATTGGAGCCAGAGTTGGGTCTGGGTACAGAGGCATCTATAGGAGGCTGGACTAGGCACAGGGACAGTGAGTCACACAGGAGAGAGTGCAGGGCACAGGGACAGTGACACGCAGGGACGTCAGCGTGGAAGCCGATGGAACCGAGGCGAACCTGGTCTACCGACTGGGAGCCAGAGGATCACAGTCAACACCCCCGCTGGCCAGGGAACCCGGAGACATCGGTTGTGGGATGAGCTCCTGCCAGTGGATGTAGAGGGGAGGACTTGAGTGGCAACCGGGACGAATGGCCTGGAGTTGCATGGCCACACGACTGGCCTACACCCCGCTGTCCAGGATGACACCTGAACGAGCCGAGCGCTTGTGGTTGGTGTATTGTGCGACCGCCAGATGCTTGTAGAAGTCTTAGAAGTAAAAGTAGTAGGGGTTGCGCCCCGAAGCGATTTGGTGGGCAAAAGTAAAAAGCACCAGTTATAGGTGTGAAAGAAAATTGGAAACTTGGAGTAAATGCGGTCCAAGGTCGTTTGGCATCAAAATTGGATGCGTTTGGTAGTTGTTTGGTTCCGCATGCCTGGTGCCAGTGGGGTCCATTGGGCATGGGAAATGAACGGGCGCTATGCGTCAACCGTCTTGATCTGTTTGGGTTCTCTTTGTTGTTGAAAAAGAGGAGTGGAAGAAGTTGGGTGACCACCCCCCCTCCTTTCCCCAGGTGCCCCGGATGAATTGGCAATCCGGGGCGTGTAGCCGTGGGTGGGGCACTTGATGAGCAGCCACCCCCGCTTTCTGCGATTCGCCTGCGCCGTTTTGTCGTTGGAGGAATTTCGTCTCGTTGACGATACCCGACACGTTTTGTTCCGTCGTGTGTTGTCCCTAAAAATCATTGCCCCATCTGTGGGGGACGAGTGTGCCGATTGTGGCGGTAGTATGCCGATTGTGGCGGTAGTATGCCGATTGTGGCGGTAAGGTGCCGATTGTGGCGGTGGTGTTGTTGGGCGGGAGGACGGGTGTGTCTTGTGGGCTTGGCGGCTTAGCTTGGGCTTGTAGGCTTGGGGGTGGGCTTGCTTGAAGAGCGCTCCCCTTCCGGGGGGATCAGATTGTAGCTCTGTTGGCCTAGGGAGCCGGACGGGCAGAAGGATGAGGAGAAGGTGATGGATTGGAGCCAGAGTTGGGTCTGGGTACAGAGGCATCTATATAGGAGGCTGGACTAGGCACAGGGACAGTGAGTCACACAGGAGAGAGTGCAGGGCACAGGGACAGTGACACGCAGGGACGTCAGCGTGGAAGCCGATGGAACCGAGGCGAACCTGGTCTACCGACTGGGAGCCAGAGGATCACAGTCAACAATGGCGAGTCCCCTTTCCCTTCCCCATCCTATCCTCTCTCGTTCGCCATCGCTAGTTACTGACCGCTGGACAGCACGCTGTATTGGTGCGAGGAGAAGTACCAATGGTCCCGCTGGGTCGCCGAGCCAATCAACACGCTGAGCAGCATGATTTTCGTCTACCTCGGGTGGTACGGAGCACGATTGGTGCAGCAGAACAGGATGCAAAAGCGCTTCATGCTCGGTTCTATTGGTATGTCCCACATCTCGCCAGCGAATTAGTGTCCTAACCACTTTTCATGATCCCTTCCAGCCTTGGCGGTCGTGGGTTTGGGCTCAGTTGCATTCCATGGCACGCTCAAGTACTCCGCCCAGATGATGGATGTACGTATCTCTTTGCGCGCACTATCCGCCGCGGTACTCATTCGTATTACTGACCATCTTTTTAGGAGATTCCTATGATCTGGGCCGCGAGTGTGTTTGCCTTCTCGGCATTCGAAACCAGCACCGGAAAACCTCATCACCCCATCTTGCTGCCTGCCGTCTTTGTGGGCACTTCTGTTGGCATCCCATTAGCGTATCTGGCGCTCAACCACCCCGTCTTCCACCAGGCTGGTACGTCATACTATTCTCTCGAGCTATCTACTATCCACGTATGCCCCTCATGAGCACTAGGATCTGACACTTTGCAGCGTATGCGGTCTTGCTTCTGTCGGCGGCTGGCCGGGTGCTGTGGTTGTTGTACAGCCCAAACTCCCCCATGGACCGAAGCTCCACCATTGGAGCACAGCACACACGCGTTGCGCGTAAACTACTCTTTACGGGAGCCGCCATGTTCCTTCTCGGGTTCTTCATTTGGAACCTGGACAACATCTTTTGCCAGCGCCTGCGCGATACCCGCAATCTTCTCCGCGCTCATCATCTCTCCTACCTCGCCCTTCTACTCCAAGGGCACGCCATCTGGCACTTCTTCACTGCCGTCGGCGCATGGAATCTGGTCATCAGTCTGGCCCTTGTAATCGAATCCATCAAACAGGGGCCGGAGGTCTGGCGCATCGGCCCCTCCGCCTACGGCATCTTGGGCGGCGGCTGGATCTTCCCATCGCTGTACCGCGTTACCAAAAAGAAAGATACCTAAACTAAGCCATTGTCGATCAAGGGACCTGGGTCATTATTTCTATTGGATGTTCTGCTCCCATTGGCATTGTACACCGAGATCATGCATTGCGACTCCTGATAAGCGGAGACCGGCAAGCAGATCATCGAGATGTTCAGTTCAGCAATGCATGCCTAGTGACAGTCGCCAATCAAGCTACTATGCCATCCACTTAAGAGTTGTCCTCGTTCCCCGTCGATAGATGATTGTGTATCGTCTGCAATGAAGGGCGGGTCGCCGGTTTTGGAGTCAGGCATAGCCTAATACATGGTAATCTGTGCCAGTAAGGTGCGCTCACGCCAAGAACTCGACCCTGGGGCTGGTTTGGCCGGACCACAATGGAGTTTAACGTTTACGCATCTTTGTTCGTGTGGGGTGTTAGACTGCGATCCTGCAGCTGTTGCTCCTTTCGTCCAAGCTCGGTGCATATAGTGGCTACGCGTCTCTGGTCATTCGGTCATAGGCGAATTATGAACTCGATTGCCGTGAAATCATACTCTACAGAAAGAGGGTGAGACAAGGGCGCCTGGCTGTCGTTGAATCTCGTGCAGCGGAGTTCCTTACGGCTTGAGCCTCCGACAAGTAGTCCAGGTAGGTAGTATTCCGTTGGACGCTCTGGCTCTGTGAGAGCACAGCCGCGCGCTCAACGATGAGGCTCATCGACATCTGAGCCCGGAAGCTTGAAGAGGGCCTGAGCGCCCTGAACTCTGAGGCTCAGGTGAGCTTTCACTCAGCGCTCAGACTGAGTACTGAGTAGCTGGTGAGCAGCTCAGGAGCGCTCAGGCTGAGCGGCGAGTGAGTGATCAGTGATCGAGCAGTATTACACGTCACGCGTCACGTGCGCTCATCGGGACGGGCGCCCGCAAAAGTCCGTGCGCAGCTAACTGAGTCACGTTGGCGCGCGGGATGGTATCTGGTCGAAGCAGGCCGAAGCCATGTTGGACACGGCGGGGGCCCAGTGTGTGCCGCTCTCCCTTCGCCGCATTGCGGAGGGCTGGCGTGATGCATGATGCATGATGTGCCTGCCCTCGCAGGGGCGCAGTATACGTGGCGCTTGAGCCAGTGAGGCCGATCGTGGGTGTTCGATCAGCGTCTGGGCCTGCCTCGTTCATGCGCGTCTTCTGGTAGGGTTGCGCACGGCCTTCGCACACTCCTTCTTGGACCCGTGCTTAAATAGCCCCGCTGGCGGGGTGTTCGTTTGCTTGCCCCCACCCGAGTCTACCCGGATCCACTCTTCTCGTACGCTTTCCCTCGTTCGTCTTCAAATTGGAGCTCGGGCTAACTTGGCGCAGATCATGTCTAAGGTCTTTTTCGACATCTCCCGCAACGGCTCCCCTCTTGGCCGTGTCGTCTTCCAGCTGTACGATGCTGACGTCCCCAAGACGGCCAAGAACTTCCTCGAGCTGAGCACTGGCCAGCACGGCTACGGCTACGCCGGCTCGACGTTCCACCGTGTCATTCCCCAGTTCATGCTCCAGGGCGGTGACTTCACTGCTGGCAACGGCACTGGTGGCAAGTCCATCTACGGCGCCAAGTTCCCCGACGAGAACTTCAAGTTCAAGCACACCAAGCCTGGTCTTCTTTCGATGGCCAACGCTGGTCCCAACACGAACGGCTCGCAGTTCTTCATCACCACTGTTCCCACCCCGTGGCTCGACGGCAAGCACGTCGTTTTCGGTGAGGTGATCGAGGGTTTCGATGTTGTCAAGAAGGTTGAGTCGTACGGCTCGGGTTCAGGCAAGACCAACGGCACCATCAAGATCGACCAGTCGGGTGCTCTCTAAGTGCATTCCGAGTCAATCCCATTGATGCCCTTAGTTTGATTCACCATCATCTCGATGTGATACGTAGTGGTTAGGAGTTAATTTAATCCAGTACGCCCAGTCGAGAGAGAGTAACAACGCGGTGAGCCGTGAGATCTGGGAGCACTGCCAGGTCTCAGACCCAGTTAGACAGCGTCTGATCCTTGCACAACAGATACTAGAGTGGAAGGCATGCCCCTGAACGGACAAGACGGACACGAAGCATGAGCCTCTTTCAACCGCATGAGCCTCTTTCAACCCCTCAGTCATTGTGCAGCTTATACATAACGGCAAATCATAAGACCGAGTATCAGAAAACAGCTGCCATGGGTTATAGTAACCGGGCAAAGACAGAAACACCCGACTGGCGTGTAAAATGTCTCTGTGAACAACGCCCAGGACAACTGTCCAGTTTTCCTTGCCTTCAGCCTGTCTCCGCCTCTTCGGTTTCGTTTCGCCCTCCGTCTTCATCTCTGTATCTGCTTCCCCCATGAAACTACTCCAACCCAGTAACGGTTTTTAGAGGGTTGGAATCAGCAGTAAAAAACCTGTGGCCGACACTTCTTCTCATGATTACTACAGTAATGAGACTATTATTGGTGGGAAAAAGAGGGGTACGTGTTTGGGTCCAGGCGTACTGTTCACCCTGAGCTCATGGAGGAGGGTAAACTCAATGAATGGTGGCTCAGGCTGAGCTTTTGTTCCTGAGATGATGCAATCGCGTATTACTGCTTCCTAGGGCGGGGATGGGGGGAGTCTGAGAATGGGGAATGGGTGTGGGAGATGGGTGCACAAAATGATGAATCGCTAGGGCTTTTTTCCTTGTCCGCCAAGAAAATTCTGCAGGCCTGACCTCATTGTCGATCACCTTCGGTGGTAGTCGAGGATCGATGTGCAAACGATGACGTTATGTGCACAGGTCATTTCAAGTTAGTGGATGGGAAGCCTCTACAGCAAGAAGATCAGCATGCATTTAGCAAACAAAGTCTTCGCTACAGTCATTGCTCCGCGTATCTCCAGAAACTGCCGCTGTCGGGGTGGGCGTTATTCTTGAACCATATTGACCTTACCTAACTAGTACTATTAATGACAGGCACAAATACACACACCCTCCTTCTGGGCTCGATCTCATACTGCGCGTGCCCTTTGCCCGTGCCAACCCCATCAGAAGACCAGTGTTTTTGTCGTCAACAGCTCAGGACCCTTTGGCCCTCGCCATTTGCTCCAAACGGGGATATGGCCGCGAGTGGGTACGAATGAGGGTGACAGTCTTGTGAGAAGCATTCCACGGGCGCTGTGAACGTTTTGTACCGTTTACCCAATGAGACTTTTCCTGGGAGTTCCTTTCGTAAAAGATGTTCCTTCTTTACTACGGATTTGTCTTCCCCCTCCTCTCTTCCCTTTCAAGCCCCACAGTATATTGCGATTCGAACCGGACAAGACGTTACAAGAAATGTTTTGCTCGTTTATCCCGGCACATTTCATCCTGAAAGAAGTCGTCGGTGGGAGGCATACTACGGAAGATGTGGGGGAAGTGCCAAGGTGTGGAGTTTGGGAGTTGGGATCGTGCTCCAACGGGACTGGGATTGCCATGCGGGAGGGAGTGATACTTTGTCCGGATCCGGTTCATCAGGGATCGGTATGCGCTGTACCTCAATGTCGATGGGGAGGATGTGTGGGTCGGGTAGTAAGATGTCACGGCGGGGTTGATGTTTGTTCCGGTTTTGCCCTGCTCTTCGCAGGTTGACCATGTATCGTGGTGCGACCGCAAGGCTTAGCAGGGCATGCAATGGCAAAGGCAGTGCGCTCAAGGCATTGTTAGGCGGATCCCTGCGGTGGAGGTAGATCCAGGTCAGGGCTAGACCCACACTTTCTACCGCCACAGCAAAACCAAAGTACCGAATTGTGTCAAAGAGGAACTGACCGCTGACGGGACTGAGATGGGCAATGCGCCTCCTCACGTATGCCCTAATGCTGCTGTTCGATTCCGAACCGTCCACCTTGGGTAGAATGTCCACATCATCGCGCACGTGGTGAGCAGCATGATTGTGTCGCTGATAAACGCCAGGAGGTAAATTACCACGGGCCACCAAATACCAGATTGAAGAGCGCCACAACGCATGCCCACACGAAAGTTGAGAGGTACAGATCCACCGCCTGGCCAACTACCATGATACGATAGACAACCGAGAGATACAAAGAGTTAATAGGAGGAGGCGACATGTGTGTGGAGGGGGGAGAGCGTACAATTCAACACGAACCGAAGCCACCCATCCAATCCAGGATGCTGCAGTGCCGACGACCAAGAGCCAAAGAATGACACCGAGAACCTTGGAGTAAGGAATCGTCCGAGTAATAGAATATGTGCGGAGAGTGAAGATTACTTGAGCGTTGATGACGCTAACGGCCAAGAGTGAAATGTAGCCCGTAAGAACTGGGAGTGTGGGTGTCAGCAGGGATGCAGAATAGGACCACGACAAGAATATCGGTACTCTCTCACGGGGAAGGGGATAAAGAGACGGACATACATGTTTGGCAATTCGAAGGATGGCGGTAGAATATGAATGCCAAGGTGAACAAGGGAATAGTAATCAGACGAGCCAGCATGTGGCAGAAGCCAGCGGGAGAGGGGGCGTATGCGTCGACTTTCATCCAAAATGACGGCCGCTTTTGTTGACTGACCTGGCGTTGGATTCGTTTCCACTCGGCGTAGTACACATACTTCCAGTCCGATGGAAAGCTCACCAGCAAGTCCCAAATGACGCAGCCGGCAATGAAGAGGGATATCCACCATGACAATGCTCCCTCGTATGATTGTCTGTCCTGGAGGGATAACAACGGCTGTAGTTCCTCAGGCAAATCGCCCATCTGGAGGATGTCGGAAGAAGGAGTCAACTCGGCCATGATATGCCAGCCAGCAGACGCCTGTGGTTCTTTTGGAGAACGAGGGGAAGGTCCTTGAAGGTAAAGTGTGTACAACTATCAGAGGAGGGGTGGTTGATATATCAGTTACAGGTCCTGCCCGGGGCGGGGCTGAGCTAAAGGAAGAGTTTCACCAGCTTGTGAGCCAAGCTTTTACGACAGGGAAGTAGGATATAAAAATCGGTGTATGGGACATTGGCGTTAAACGTACGTTAATCGTCTAAGTTTAACGGTAACCGGTAACCGGTAACCCTTGAAGCTTGAGGGCTTGAGGGCTTGAAGCTTGACGCTTGAAGCTTGAAGCACCAAGAAGAGCTTGACGCTGAGGCGTTGAGGCGTTGAGGCCTCAGCGCCTCAGCCCAGCCAGAGGTCAGGCCGTCAGGCCTCAGGCCGGTCACCAGTCACTAGTCCGAAGTCACTAGTCACTAGTCACATGGATTGTCACATGTGTGTCACAGTGACTAGTGACTCCCTCAGGAAATGTTGACGAAATGTTGAGGTATTTATATCGCCTGAAGCTTGAAGCTTGAAGCCATTAGGCCCTCAAACCTTCAGGGTCACAAGTGGGTTGAACGTGTTGAACGTTGAACGTACGTGACTCAACTCTTGTAGGATCGCCACTGGATCTGTACAGAGGAAGAGACTGAAAACTGGAAGTTGACGGCAATGGATATAATGGATGCCAAGCCGGAAGGATGCGGAAAAGCCACAAGAGATGTGGTCGCTGGAAGCAGGTCGCAGGGGCTGTGTGCTGGTGAACGAGGAGAAAGGCCGGAGTTGCCTAGCGGGTCAAGAATGGGTTTTTGCAAAGAATGTTGTTACAAACGAAAAATGAGAGAGGAATAAGAGACGAAGTGTGGACAAAGATGAAAAGACGAAGTAGACTAAGGAAAAGACGAATAAGACCAGGGAAACGACGAAATGACCCGCTAGGGGGAAAGGGACATGTATCACGGGTCATACAGGCAGGATCGATAAGAGATAGACAACACAACGAAAAAGGGGGAAATGAATCGAGATCAGTGGCTCGCAGAAAAGAGGACAGACCGAGTTCGGAAATGTTCCCAGACTCAGCCAAGAACGGGAACAATCTAAACCAGAAACTGCCCAAGATAAAGGGCAAGTTCTTCGCACTCACCTAGAAACGTAAAACAAGTAGGCGTAAGAGGAGATTCTCAAAACGAGAAAACGAGACGGTCAGATCAGAACAGCGACGTCCAGACCCAGAGGCTCTCAACTTAGAGGTCACTGGATCCAAGACAACGACCATGAATGATTGAAATATAAAATCATGCGACGCTGACGCGCTTTTGACCGTTCGTTGGTAGTATACAGTTACTGCCCTTGCACCACAATATACGCGTTACACACACCAGGTGTTAATCCTCTCTGTCTTCAGGGTTCAACTTCAGAAAGACGACCAGGTTGCCATGGACCCAGTCACACCAAAGGCTTAACGTTTAACGCCTGCCACCCATCTGACTTGATATGAACCTTCACGCTAAAAGCTTTTGAAAAAGTACAGCTGTGGGGGAGTTGCAAGACATTATTTCGTTTCACAAAAATATCGTAATCGTATGGTAGAGGGGCGGGACAGATCGTCAACGCGTACCAGCTCCGGACGGAGAGACTCAGGCGCGTATGCGGCGAAGGCGTGTCCTCGCGGACTTGGCCCAGGGGGCAAGTTAGAGGACTGACCGCTTTATTTAATGGGGAGGGGACGTCCATTCCCCCTCATATTGAGATGGAAGTTTTTCCAGATCCATCTCCGGTGAGGAATCGAGATGTGTTGAACTCGTATCAACAGGGATGGTGCGTCCTCCCTCCTGGAGAGAGTAGGTATCGGTATTGGGTTGTTCGAGAAACTCGTCGGCTCCATGGGTTTTTTGCCCCAGCCCTACGCAGGTTGACAACGCACCGAGGCGCAACCGCGAGGCTGATCAAAGCATGAAGTGGAGTGCCACTCCGCTGAGCGCGTTGTTGGCAGGATGAGTACGATGGAGATAGATCCAACTCAATGCCAGGCCCACACTTTCGACCGCCACGGCAATTCCAAAGTACCGGAACGCGTCAAAAAGGAACTGGCCACCAAGGTGAGATGGACAAATCGCCTCGTCCTCCCCCTGAGGTTGCTTTTCGATCCGTCACCGTTCCTCTGGACGTATAAATTCCACATCATCGCGCACGTCGTGACAGCATAACAACGTCACCGATAAATGAGAAGAGATAAACCACCACGGGCCCCAAATACCCGATTGCAGAGCGCCGCAGCGCATGCCTATACGGAAGTTGAGAGGCATGGTCACTCCATTTGGCCAGCTAATAGAGACAGATTAGAGCATGAAGAGAAACAAATGCGCAATGGGGAAGAGGGTTTACTTACGTATGACCCGGACCCTCCACCCATCCAAGCCATCAGCCGTGCCGAGTACCGAGCCCTAGAAAAACAGATAAAACTTTGCTGTAGGGAACCGTCCTGGTGATTGCATAGGTGCGTAGTGTAAAAATGATTTGGGCGTTGATGTTGCTGACCGCCAAGAGAGCAATGTAGGCGGAAAGGTCTGCAGTGATGGAGTCAGAGACAGGAGTCAGGGAAGCCTGGATGTGAGAGGATAGCAAAACGGCACACATGCATACCTCCTTGGCAACTTGATGGGTTGCGGTAGTATGCGAACGCAAGTCCAAACATTGGGAAGGTGAGAAGACGGGCAAGGATATGACAGAATGCGGCTGGGGTAGGAATGAAGGCCTTCAGCTTTGTCAAACGACTGCAGTGTTTGCGTTGTTGCACCGTCTGCTTGATCCGTCGCCACTCGGGACCGTATATGTATTTCCAGTCTGACGGAAAGCTGACGACGACGTCCCAAAACACACAACCGCCAACAAAGAGCATACCCACCAGGTGATCGCCCCGTCGTACGAACTAGCGTCTGGAACGCGACAATTGGCTGCAACTCTTTCGGCAAGTCGGCAATTGTTGGGAAGGGTTGGTGTTGTTGGTGTACTGTAGTTCGGCCATGGTAACAAGACCTGCCCGAAGTGTATGGTGGTGACAGAGAGAGAGGGCCTGATGGTGGGATAAGTAGTTACAAAATATGAGGCCGAGGGGACATGAAGAAGACGGTTTGAACCGAAGCCCACCGCCGGGATGGAAGATGCATGACGCATGATACACCGTTTTATGCGTGGGTGATTGTTTGTGACATGTATAAGAGATCCGAGATCTGAGACCCGACCATGTGGAAGGAACGTGGAACCCCAGACAAGTGGCGTTGCCGGTGTGCAAGCTTCAAGCTTCAAGGCATGGGATCAGTACTCAGTGTGAACATCGATCATCGATCACTTTAACGTACTTAAGCTTAACCTTTACAATTAACGCGTGGTACTCATACTGAGTACTGAGTAACTGAGTACTGATATGTAACGTACTGACGTACTACTGAGTTACTCAACTGAGTATTCACTGATGTACTGATGCATGATACATGAGGGCCCGAGGCCTCAGCCTGAGGGTTGTCTGCGCCGTACGAGATCTGAGAGATCTGACATGCTGACATGCTGACAGCTGCTGCGCTGAAATCCATGTTCCTGAAGCAGAACTGACTGCGCTCCTCAGCCGGCCGGCCTCTCTCTGAGACCTCACATGTCAGAGGCCCAGGCCTCAGTACCTCAGTGTACTCATTTACTCCGTCAGTACTCAGTACTTAGTACTTAAGATGCCCCCTGTAGCTTAGGCGCATGTGGGAGCGCTTGGGCGATCTCTCTCAGTCACATGTGGCGCCCCGCATGCGGCGCGTGGTGGGGCTCAGCTGAGCGCTGAGCAGCTGAAGGCTGAAACAAAACGCATGTTCGTGCAAAATCGGCCCCAGGGGGTCAGGAACCAGGTTAGCTTTATCGCGCGGTTCTAGCCTGTTCTGGCTAGTACACATTAAAGAAGCTACTTTGAAGCTTATGCCGTTGAAACCTGTAGGACTAGTCATTAACCATTAATCATTAGTACTTAATAACTGTAACAGTTTTGACGGGGAGTTCCCTAGACACCATCCGCGAGGCTGGGCTTATTCGGCAACTTCAGTCCACGCGTCTGCGACTTCTTTTGTGCTAAAAAATGTGTTCGCGTCGACTCCTGACTCTACGGTGTCTTCACTTCTCTCCGCTACTGAGTACTGACACCGCACCGACTTCCTCCTTCTTTCGTCTCTGTGCCTGTGTGTGCTCTCTTAATCAGATTATTGTCAGCGCCTAGCTCTCTTAGTCGGTAGGGGTGCCATCCCATGGTATGTTGGCCATTTGACCAAGGCATTACATTATAACCTTTACCGGTTACCAACTTCACCACTGTTTTACAGGCCAGGCAACAGACGATCCGCCCAATTCAAATACATATTATCAACACACATTTTTGCAAACTGAAGACGATTAGGGGTAAGGGTATGCCCAAAAGGGGACGGAGGACTACAGGTGTGATGCTGGGAGAAGGTGCGTTTGATAAATCAGGAAAGGAGATGGATCACACTTGAGGGACTTTGATAATGAGAGAGGGGCATATATAGCTGTTGCGTTCCGGAAGGTAGTATACACAAGGAGATACGTGCTCGTTTCTCTTGGAAGAGGAAACTGTATTGGCTTTGCTCTATGTATAATAGTGTTGTTAAACCCGACAGAAGAGGAGACAATGATCACACGCGCCAAACGCTTCCTCAACTCCACCACTCACCATTCTCCGACACGACATTGCATTCTGAACATCTTCTACGCGCGCCTAGATTGCAGCATTCCGTTGTTCCGACGTAACGATGTCAACCGATTCAGCTCTGTTGAGGAAGTCAACTGGCCAAGGCAGATGGCGGTGAGGGAGAAGGAGAAGGAGAAGAGGAAGTTCACCTCAACTCCTTCCAGTAGGCTCCTGGAATTGGCCTCTTCCTGGGTTTAGAATACGCTATATGTGGATAGTGGCATCCGGTTACGTCCCGAAACGAGGAGCGGTTATATTCAACAAGCTCCCGTCCCCTGTCACAGTCAGTTCCTCACATCTCGCGCTTGGCGCACAACCTTTCGCTCTACTGCCAGTACACTCACTATGCATACCGAGAAAAGACTACGCAACCAAAATTGTGCTTTGCACATCACACCGTATCAAGAGACATGTTTCCCAGTCGGAGCCCGTTATGGGTAGAGGGTCGAGTCGTAACTCGACAGCACTCTGATCCTGCTTTCATAATTATATTCGCACGCCTCTCTTGAGATCGCTTCCAAGAGCGCGTGGACATTTGCAAATTGCCTCGGACCACGATGGTTAGACAGTGAGAAGGAAGAGCGTATTTAGGCCACTTCGATCACTGGACGAATAGTACGTTAGCGCTTTTGCAAAGCCACCCAAGACAGCATCTCGCGGCTTCATGGGATCGGTTCTTTTGGCAGCCCAAATGACTTGCGGATGTTGGTAAGGATTCTAGTGAGATATCAAGGCTTGTAGGTGGAAGGTGATGGAAGGATTAAGCACCCTAGTACGCGGAGAACGCGGTATGGAGAAAGGAAGGCACACCAATGGAAATGCCACCGCGTCCGATGGTTTGACGCGACATGGCGGTTGTAGCCCAAGTTGAAGGGGGTGTTGGCTGGTGTTGGTTGGTGGATTCGCCGTGCAGCGGCTGACCGTGAGCGGAATCGCGGCTTAAAGTTTGAATTCGATCCTGCGCTTTTGCGGCTTTGGGTAGCCAGTGCGAGCATCATCCATTTTGCATGATGCATGATGCATGATGTTCGGCCAATAGAGGGAGTACTGTGCATACTGCTGGTATTAGGCGCAGGTGATGCCATAAGAGATCAAGATCCACGAGCGGGGCGGGGGTAACATGTAACAGGTAAGGTAACTAGTACATAATAGGATGTAATCAAGCAGTTAGGGACCATCGACCCAGGGGCGAGATGCAGAAAGAACGGCAAGCTTGCACTACTGTGGTGGTAGTTGTGGCAACACGTTGAATCAACGATAGTGCTGGGGTAAACCCTTGCTGACATAATCGACGACCAGGTGCAACGCCAGCAGCTTGAAACTGCACCGACTTCTGGCGGAAGGTCGGATGGCTATGAGCTGAAGGCCACCATGTCCATCTCCATGTCCATGCGAGCGCTGCGAGCGATTCCGTCACGCTCCAGCCCACTTGCCTTGCGAAACATCTGCACCTCTGCTCGACTGGGCGCGTCATCCCCTGAGGAGCGGCCAGAGGTTAAGTTCGATCTGCCCAAGTACGTCAATGAGCCAGGGGGTGCAGCGCATGTGCCCAAGGTGCGCTCCCGTGTTGTGCGCGACATCCCCCCGATCCGCAGTGAAAAGCTCAAGTACGGGCTGATATTTGGTGGAATGTGCGCCTTCTGGGGCCTTTATACCCTCTACCTCCACAACCGTGAGCGTACTACCTCTACAGGTTTCCGCTACGCCGTCCGCTGTGTGCGGGACAACGAGCTGGCCAAACATGCCCTTGGCGGTAACGTCCGCCTGGAACCGTCAATCGTGGGAGATCCCTGGATCAGCGGCACAGTATGTTCTAGATTTCGTCTCCTTTTTCCAGTTGCTAACTAGCTGACACTGCGCTCCCCCTCAGATCAACGTCTTGCAAGGCAAGATCGACATTTCCTTCCGCGGTGGGCGGCTTGCGTACGTCCAAATTTTCCTTATTACTTTGGAGAGAGCTGACAGATGAATCAAGGTGGGGGAACGGTTTACTTTACCTCTATCCGGCGCGAGAAAGGTGCCAAGTTTGAGGTTATGCGCTTTGCCCTCGTCCCGGATCGTAAGGGCAAGTCGGGCACACTGGACGATACCGACCATGTCATCTCCCTCCTTGGACCAGATGGGATGTTCATGGAGGATTAAACATTTTCGCCATGCGACACTCGGCGGTGCACCATTTCTTCGTGTCTTTCGTGCTCAATTTTCAGATGGAATGCGCCCCATGACACGATGTAGTTCTTGGGCATTTGGAGGGCGCTGGACTGGTTGGCGGCGACTTGTGTCAGTAAAGGAAGGTCGGAGGAGATTCGGGAAGATGTAAAGTAACAGCATTACTCTAGACCCACTGCTTGCAAAATGAGAGTATCTGTTACTGCGCTTTCGGTTTGTGCAACAGCTGACGATAGACAGATGCCACCGAAAAAGGCCCAGTTTACCAGTAGTCAACTGGCTTCCCGCGCTGCTGACCCTCACATCGTACCTTCCGGCGTTATCGGCATCTTGGGCCCATGTTCCCTCGGCAAAAAGGGGGGTAGAACGAAGGTCAAAAGAATAACCTCCCCTCCCTTCAACGCCTACTAGGCTAAGTACTGATCATTCACGTTAAGCAGGACGCGGCAGAGGCGGGGCCAGCGGGGGTAGCAGTGCTGCCGTGACTTGTATTCATCACCACCGTCCTGGCCACCAATTCATTCTCCCTTGATCTTGAGCCATATAACTGGCCCAGTGTCGACACGATTGGTGCTTTCCAGCCATTTGGTCTACACCCCGGGGGCAGTACGGTTTTTGGCCCTTGACTCCCTGAATTCGTGAGGAGGAAGCAAAAAGAAGTCTTGGCTTGAAAAAGGGGCAGCATTGACATATGACATGGTCACCGAAGTCTTCGAATCGTAATTTGCCTCCTAGTTATAACGAAGGAGACAGACCTACGCTTAAGGTGTTTGGTCTTTATCTCTTTATACCTCGCGGATCCTATGGCCCGCGCACAGGGCAAATGCTTAGACGCGGAGAATGACATTACGAAGATACCCTTCGACTGCTGTTTTTGGGCGGGGGAGGTGCACTGAGTCCAGCCAAGACAGCGAGGGCGGGGCCATTGTCGTCTTTGAATACAAAGTGTTCGTGTTGGTGCGGCTGGACCAAGCACGTTGGGTACGCAGGACCATAGCCTGCTGTGCGGCAAACTTGCGTCCTTCCTGTTCAAACCGCTCCCCACCAGATACAACGCGACCGTTGGTGCGAGTCCCCTCTAGCACACCTAGGAGCGTCTCCAAATCCTCCAGGATCCCCGTGAGCGAAGCGATGGTCTGCTCGTGTTCGTCCTGAACAGGGGCAGATGGTGCAGTGGGGGCGGAATTGGGAGGGGGTGAGAGCGCTTGAACGCGCGCTGCATATGGCGTTTGACTGGGTAGTGGCCCAACGAAACCTGGCGTAGAAAGTAACACTGCCTCGATCATCTGCCGCGACTGGAGCAGGAGGGTAGCAGCTTGCTGGGCATTGTGAGGGGCAACAAGGACGCTGTTGGTAATCAAACTCGCTGTCAACAACTCCATTGTGCGGCGAGTGACCCGTGCCCGGGCATAAGCAGCCATCTGCGCTGGAAGCAATCCTGCTTGTGGGTCGGCTCCGGGTGAAAGAACCACGCTAAATTCCACGGGATTAGGAAGGCGGTTCGCCTGCTGATGCGTCCTGGGGTCTCGGTACGATGCGTCGGCAATGAACAGGGGTGCTTCCTCTACTTGGGGAGTGGAAAGCAGGGCTGGGTCCATACCAAACTGCAAAAGGTATTCGTCCATCACCCCTCTTCTTGAGGGAGGGCAACACTGCGGTAGACCCCATCGAAATCCATCTCGAGTTCTAGAAGGGTGTCCCGCTGGCTCCCGTAGGGGAGTGGACCAAGGGGTACTTCCACACCTTTCCCGTCCGCAGAGACGAAGTAGTGGCTGGAGGACTTGGGCTTGCGTGCGCGCACAGGCCGATGAGGGTCGAGCGTGATACGCAGCGTGACCTCAGTTAAGGCAGTAGAGATAAGCGAGCCGACACATCCGGAGAGCACAATCCGTAGCTCTGAGGCACGATGGAGGTAGGTATAGCTCCCTTTGGTTTGGGAAGCAATCAACCACAGCGAACTGGGGTCATGTTTTGCGCCCAGACCGAAGGTGTGGACCCTAGCTCCCGTCGCCTCAGCTCGCTGAGAAAAGAGATCCATCTCACCTCTTTTGGGCCCGATAGGGGAATCGTCCACTATTAGCAGAGCCGAGATGGGATTTTTGCTCTTACGTTGGAGGAGGACATACGCCCACATTCCCACCACTGGCAAGGTCGACATATTCGCTCATACCGGGGAACTGAGAGAGATCCTCCACAAGTCCCCCATCGAAGACGCGTCGTGGGCCTGAGAAAGCAAATCGAGGAACTGTGTAAGCGTATCGTGTGAGTGAGGGAGAGAAGGACGAAGAAGCTGTGTCTTGGCGACGAAACCCCCATCTTGCTTGTGCGCTGCACGGTAGGCCACAATACTGATCCGCCCTTTGTCCCCCACTGCGTCGAGCAGGAAGAGCAAGCTAGAACGAAGCAGGGTGAGCTTGATTGCATCAGAGGGGGGCATTCCTTCTCTCGGTATGGGGGGGATGGGGACCACGAGAACCAAATCGAGAGCCACGGGGGGGTAGAGTTTTGGGGTGGGATCCCCAGGAAGTGCTTCAGAACCATCGAATCCAAATCGGTCCAGAGCATCGACTTTACAAGGAATCGGGGGGAGGGCCCCCTGCGGACTGGGGATCGGGGAAGGTCGTGGAGTTGTGCCGGAACGAGGGGTAAATTGTCGACTCTTTGTCGAATCAGGCGAGGCGACCTCATCTTCAGGGGCGATGCTCTTGGGAATGGAGGACGATGAAATATCTGACCTTGGGGACCTCACTGACGGGGCCTCCTCCATTCGTCCACTCAAATCCATGTCAAGCGGGAGAGAAATTTTGGCCTCGGGGTGGTGAATGTTATGGATCAGCCCTTCAATTCGATCTTTCCATAGCTCAGCTTGTCGTTCCGAGTGAAAGACCAAGATAAAGTCAGGGAGCTTCTCATCGATCATCTTGATGCTCAGTGCAGCCTCTGCCGAAGATGAGGCCACGACTGCCCGGATATGGCGCAAGTAAATTCTTCCCTTGAGCTTGAGTGCTGAAGGTACACTTCGGATCACCTTGCTCCGGCCATCATCTGAGGAGTTCGAGTAGGGTATACTGAGGTACCGACTCACATGTTTTCTCTTATCTTCGAGCGTGCAGAGCAGAGCCTCCTCCAAAAGATATACTCCAAACTGGCGCGCCGCTTGCCTGAACGATGGAAATCGAATCGAAGTACTGCAACCCGCCAAAATGGAGCTGGTGGCCTTTCCAGTCAAGGATACGATCGTTTAGATCAGCTGTTACTTCGGCGCGGCGAGAATCGGGTGTTTGCAAGGGGGGAGATACTGGCTTCTTCGGGAAGGTCGTATAGTCGTTTCCCTTCCGTGGGCGCGTCGCTGGACACCGTCATAGATCGGATTCGGCTTGAGGTACTCCCTGACCGGGGCAGACTTGGCAGACTCACACGGCTGTTGCGTCGAAGGAGTTTCTTCCCACCCAATCCGTAGTCACTGCACGATCGACGCCCGGGAATAGACACAGTGATCAAGACGTTGAGAAGTTGCATCTTCCCTGCACTTGCCGCCTTGCGGTAAATCGGGGAGACGTCACTGACTGCCTCTATGCGAGGCTGAGCCATTGGTCCAGTCTCCCGCCCAGAATCGGCCTTGTCATCCCCGTTCGGATCTGAGAGAGGGTTGTTGTCCGAAATTGAGGGCCGTCCCGTCCCCCAAGCCGAGCCAATTATTGCCGTAGTCTTGCTTCCCACTCTGTCTCCGGTAAGCAGAATCTGTTTACGGCAGACTTGGCAGATCATCTCCTCGTGAGAAGTACGACGCAACGGGCCAACCCTCTCCTCTCTCTCTTGTGCGGAAAGTACAGCTTTAGGGTCGCCGTACATGGCAGTAAAGCACTCGTGGTGCATGGCATGTGCGCATATCGGAACCACATGTGGTCGTTCTCCGTTCAACCGGAGCGATAAAGGCTCGAGGCAGATGGGACACTCGGGCTCATCGTTCACGTCGAGTACGCTCTGGGTAGGAACGGGTGGGGACATGTGGCGAGTCAAGGAAGCCTGGGAAGAAGCAGGAGTGGAGCGCTCGTCCACATCGGTCAGAGCTCAGGCTGCCCCGTGAGAAGGGGGGCGCGGGGCTGGTACTTGAGAGCGGTACTGATGGCGCCGATGCGACGTTCTTGTCTTTCCTTGATAAGAAGCTTGAAAACCGCCCAGATCGCTTGGGAGTCGGTGCCGACGCTGGGGGGGACAGGCCCGCCATCCCGGCTGTTGCCGATGGGGAGGCCCATTGGCCGAAGAAGGATGGTAGATGCCTGGAGAGTGGTTAGGGGAACCAATCGTGACGAAACGGTGCACGAGAGGCCGACGTACCTCCTTCCTCAAACTCCCAAGGGGTGACTTCGGCAGCGTGAGCCTGGGCTTCCGCCTCGGCAGAAGATGCACTGGGTGGAGGTTGGCCAGATGGGTGACGCAACATGCCCGGAAAAAGGAGGGGATGTGGAGGTAGAGAGGGGATGGTGGTGGTGGTAGTGGTAGTGGCCTGCTGTTCTGGATGCTAACCGCGGCACTGGAGCGGCTGACCGACCCGCCGAAGAGCCAGCCACTAAGGTTATAGCCCCCCCTCCCCAGCCACATCCCTCGCGCCACAGACCATGCAGTACTCAGCCCCCGTGCCCAGCCCATCTACTGCGGCTGAAACGACACAAAAGGGTCCCCGAGCAGCTGCCCACAGCAAAACTGTCATTAACATTTAACGTTTAACTGGCACAGATCTACTCGATCGATCACTGATCGGATCAATGATCGATGATCAATTATCGATTATCGATTATCGACGATTACCGATTATCGATTACCGGATTACCAGCATCGTTATATCGCCATCGGTTCATGACATTCATGCAGTTCATGTTTCTCGACATACCGTTCTTCGAGCTTCGAGCTTCAAGCTTCAAGAAGCTTCATCAGCTTCATCGATCATCGATCCCGGCCATCTATCCGCTACTCATACCCACGGTCGATCTCAGGCAGCTGGTTCTCACTTGAAGCTTGAAGCTTGAAGCTTGACCGGCTTGACCTTTCTAGTATACCCGATGCATGATCCATGGCCGTGATGCATGATGCACGACGGCAGCCCGCCACCAGCACACAAGCCGCGCCCAGCATGTTCCAATTAATACTACCCGAAAGGCGTTTATGGATATCCCCGTTCAGAGTTCAGATCAGAAATGGCCACACACGTGCACACATCCCTTTCGCTTGCAACCAGCTTGGACCTCCGACAGCCCCTTTTTGCCACTAAGAACAGCCTGGACGTTTCTGTGAGGAACGCCTCCCCGAGATCTTGAGTAGCGCTGAGCCTCAGCTCAGTATCAATCTGCGTGCGCTTTGGCAGTTCTGAACGTTGAACTCTCGATGATGTCGACTTGCGCCCCTTGAGGAAATCAAACCAGACAGCAGGCGTAGGCTGTGTGGCGTAGCCACAGAGGACTCAAGCTCAAACTGAGGAGGCGTCCAGTTTGAGCCTCAGCCAGCTGAGCCACTGTGGAAGTAACCAGAGGTCCAGGGTTGGGAGCATTTTATCATGGGCATCATATGATGGCACGGCTTTCGTTCCCCGAAAGCAAGGCGACAGCCGCCACCCTTGGCTATCCCGATAAAAGGGGGATTTGACTGATTGTGGCAGATATGCGGGCGAGACGAGTAAGGGCAAAGTACTATAATGACCGCGGAAACTGATGTGCATGCATCTACTTGTGGGGGTGCAGCGCAGACAGACAGACAGATGTGTAAACAGATGGATGAAGAGAAGGAGGAGCGGAACCCGCCGGACGGGGAACGGAACCCGGGTGGAATCACCCGGGAGCCCGTGCCCGTCCGCACACTACTGCTACCGTCTGAGATTGAAAGAACGTGCGGAGTGCAGTGACGCGTGACCATGGTATTTCGGTGCTCATATTCATAAGATCTAAGACAGCATCAGTCTAGAGGCCGGATACGATGTTGCCACACAGGATGACTGAGTACTTCGAGTACTAGCTGGACTGCCTACTGATACTGCCACTGACTACTGACTACTGACTACTGCGACTTGGCATACCACTAGTCACTAGTCACTAGAGTCACTAGTCACTAGTCACTAGTCACTGGCGAAGCCCACAGATTCCGAAGGCTGGTATAGCGTGAGCTTGGCAAAATGTAAGCCAGTAGGGGCTTTCAACCGTACTATCCTCTAGCTCTCTCCTCCAGCTTCCTGCGACCAACGCCCATTTTTCGCCCCCTATCATAATATCGATCGGCTCCGCTACTTTCCTATACACTTCAGCATATGTTGCAATCCCCTTAGCCGCGTGGCTCAGGACGTCGCTAAAATGAAAAGAGTTCAGTAGGGGCGATTCAATTGGGCTCGCGCGCATTGAGTCGATGCCAAATTGTTACAGACACTATGCAAGCAAGAAGCCAACCACAGGGGAAACGAGCATATTTTTGTATAGTAAGCAGCTGGACAGTTACACACACACAGCAGAAAAGGCAAGGAAGAACAACGGGAAGAAAGTGCTCCGATGGGATAGGAGGTGACGCAGAAGTCCCAAGTTTAGAAGCACTTGCGGTGAACAATGGCGGGACCGGCCTCGTCGTACTCCTGTTTCGAGATCCACATCTGCTGGAACGTCGAAAGCGAGGCGAGAATCGAGCCACCAATCCAGACCGAGTACTTGCGCTCAGGGGGGGCCACAATCTTGACCTTCATCGACGAGGGCGTAAGCGCCGAGATTTCCTTCTGCATGCGGTCCGAGATACCAGCGTACATTGTTGTACCGCCAGAAAGGACAATGTTGCCGTACAGGTCCTTACGAATGTCAAGGTCGCACTTCAGGATGGACGAGTAGGTCGTCTCGTGAATACCGCGCGCCTCAAGGCCAAGGAACGAGGGCTGGAACAGCGCCTCGGGGCAGCGGAAGCGCTCGTTACCAATCGTGATCACCTGGCCGTCGGCAGCTCGTAACTCTTCTCCAGAGCCGACGACTGGGCTGCTGTCTGCATCTCCTGCTCAAAGTCAAGGGCAACATAGCAGAGCTTCTCCTTGATGTCTCGCACAATTTCACGCTCAGCAGTGGTGGTGAATGGGTAGCCGCGCTCGAGAAGAAGCTTGACGAGGTAATCCGTCAGGTCACGCCCAGCAAGGTCGAGACGCAGAATGGCGTGGGGAAGCGAGTACCCCTCGTAAATGGGCACAGTGTGTGTCACACCATCACCCGAGTCGAGCACAATACCCGTGGTACGGCCAGAGGCGTACAGCGAAAGCACGGCCTGAATCGACACGTAGAAAGCAGGGACGTTGAAAGTCTCGAACATGATCTGGGTCATCTTCTCACGGTTGGCCTTGGGGTTAAGAGGGGCTTCCGTGAGGAGGACGGGGTGCTCCTCTGGAGCGACACGGAGCTCATTGTAGAAAGTGTGGTGCCAAATCTTCTCCATGTCGTCCCAGTTGGTCACGATACCGTGCTCGATCGGGTACTTGAGCGTGAGGATACCACGCTTAGATTGGGCCTCGTCGCCGACGTACGAGTCCTGAGAATGGTGTCAGCAGGATGGGGTCGGAATGCGCAAGGAAGGGCGAGCGACGTACCTTTTGGCCCATGCCGACCATGACGCCGGTGTGGCGCGGGCGGCCGACGATGGGGGAATACAGCGCGGGGGGCGTCATCGCCAGCAAACCCGGCTTTGCACATGCCTGAGCCATTGTCGATAACGAGCGCAGCAACTTCGTCTTCCATCGTGGGCGGTTGGGAGATGGTGGTGGGAAAGCAGCACGAAGGTGCAGGGCAAATGGCCGGAAGCTGGCCGCAAGCGGCAGCACTGGCCCCTGCGACTGCCCCCGTGCTGCGGCGCTATGCATGTGAGCTCCGGCTGAGGGAGCTCAGTGCGGGCTGCTGGCTGCTGGCTGCGCGGAGGTCGCACGGCCCACCAGCTCCCTCGCCCGATTACCGATTACGTGGCGCCCCCCCCCCGCGCAGCACGGGGGCAGTGGGGCAGGTTTGGCTTAGGTAATCCGGGGCTGGGTCGCCGATTGCTGGGGGTTTCTGGCGCGGCGCACCCACTTGGGCTCCTGCAGCAGCTGCTCGCGGCAGAATGAGCTCAGTGCAGCGGCCTCGCCTCACGATACGACGAATGAAACCAAGGAGCCACGAAGGAGCCTCTCCTATGGCCTGCCTACCGCAAACGCCCCGGCCGAAACGGGGTATCTTCCACATCGATACACGATCATCGAACAAGAGTGGCTCTGCGCCATAATAAGAGCCTCTCGTCTTCTGGGTGAAACAAGCGACCTTAGAATGCATCCTCGTTTTGCCCTCCTTTTTTGGCACTTCCTTTTATCGACAGCCTCCACCATCACCTCTTCGAAGTACCCCTCTGTCTGATCATGTGTATTCCAGTGGTCTGTGTTTTCTTGGCGTGGGTCGCAGTGGTCATACTAAAACAGAGTTACGATGGAGACGTTGTCCTGAACTCGGGTATTTTGTTCGGCTGCGACCGCCGAAATCAAAGGTTCTAGTTTGACTTAAGTCTCGAGCGCAGAGCTCAGCATGCATTCCCGGAGACCGTTTCTAATCGTTGAGCATGGTCCATCACACAGTTTCATAGCCTCTTCCGGACCGTCAAAAGGCTGTGTGTTTTTGAAAAGGCTGTGTGTTTTTGAGGTCGGGCGTGGCTCTGCTATATATAGTGCGAGAGAATGACCACTGAGGTCATATTCGGCTAAAGCTGAATGTGTGTGCCCGAAGTAATATATAGATAGCTGGTCTATACATGTGTCGCTCGCGGATATAAGTGTAATCGTAGTGTCAAAATCCGCATGGACTAGATATCACCAATTAAGTAGGGGTATTGCAGAGACTGTGATGAGGCATGTTATACGACGGAGGTTGTGAATATGTGAATTGAGGCCATCAACAGAACCCAGGTCCCTGTTGCTAACTCTGTTGAACAACATTTTATTTCAGACAGCGATGATCGATGAGGGTGGCGGGATCGATGTTCTCGTTTCAAGGAGCACCGAGAGAGAAGACCGCGGGAAGAGAGTTGACAGTGACAAAATGAACAGCTCGCACGCATATGCGTGACAGTTCTGTCGAAAAGATCCAGCTGATGTATGCAGAGGTAGTTAGTACCGTTAATGACGCGCGCGAGCATCTTCGGAAATATGCGGTGAGATCTGAGATAAGAGATCGGCCGAGGTTATTTTTTTCCTTTTGTTGCGAGGATGCGCGGGCGCAGTTTGCTGCCCAGCGGCGCCTCCAGCGGCATCCCTGGTAGTACGATGGGCGGACGAAACGGAGGGAATGAAGGCGCCAGAAAAGGGGAAGACACAAGGCGAAAGACTGCCTGAAGGGGCTGGTGAGCGGCTGAGCGCAGGCTGAATATGCGCTGAATAGCTTTAGTTGAACGTTCAGTTGAACTTGAACGCAACGGTGCAGGCTGTAGCGCGCCGAGCGGGTTGGCTCAGGCGCCCAGACTGAGGGCACCACAAAGAGAGCCTGCCGGATGTACCAGTGACGCCCAGGGGCACGGCCGTGGGGCAGTGTGCGGGGCAGATCGGCGCAACCAGGCAGCGGCGCAGGGGGCTGCCATGGCTGTGTGCGCGGCCGCTGGCCGTGATTAACGATTGCGCCACAGGCAGCTCCGCAGCGAAGCTTCACCTCGAGGCCCACGAGCACCAGCACGAGTCGCTTCCATCTACGCCGCCTCCTGTACTCCATCGTCTCCCGCAGCCATCCCAGACCACACCTCGGATGGACTAGGCTGCGCCCGCCACCACGCCCATCAGTCCCCGCGCCGTTTCCCTTGTCTCCCGCGCTCCTCTCCCTGCCCCTTCGTCTTCGTCTTCGCTGTGCTGTGTTGCTCTGCATCGTTTACCCCCCATCCCAGCCGCCATGCAGCCGTTTGCCCCCGCCAATTTCCCCCCTCCCCCTTTCCACAACACGGACGACTACCTGTCGCCCCACGAGCCCGGGCAACTCCCCCCACAGCAGGCCCAGCGCCTCTCTCCTGCTGGTCTCGGCATTTATCCCCCTATCCTCAACCCAGCCGGCATGTACCCTCCCCCTGTGGCCTCCGCGCCGCAGGCCGAGTCCCCCATCACTCCCAGTCGTATGTGTCCCCCTAGCGTAGCATGCAACACAGCAAGGGTGCTGACCAGACCCATAATCTTCCTCACCACCCAGCATATGGCGTGCTGCCATCACCTGCCCCTGGCTATGGTCAGGCCGGGTACCTCACTCCTACCCCAGGATATGGTTTCATTGGCACCCCCCCGCTCGGCAGTCCATATGGACTAAATATGCCCGTTATGGGGTCCCCTACGTCAACAGCCCTGGTGGCTCCAATGCGCCCGGCCGCACCGTGTATGTAGGCGACCTCCCTCCGTCGGCATCGGTGGAGGAGCTGCTGAACCTGGTCAAGTTTGGTCCGGTCGAGAATGTCCGCATCCTGCCCGAGAAGGCGTGTGCGTTCATTTCATTCCTTGAACCCGCCATGGCTGCGGCGTTTCATGCGGATGCCTGTGTCAAGCGCCTCTCGCTCCACTCGTCGGAGCTCAAGATTGGCTGGGGCAAACATTCGCCCGTCCCTCCAGCAGTGGCCCAGGCGGTGCAACAGAGCAGCGCGACACGCAATGTGTATCTCGGCAATATGGAGGGATGGACCGAGGATGCACTGCGGAAGGAGCTCAGCCGGTTTGGGATGATTGACCAGGTCAAGGTAGTCCAGGACCGCAACATTGCCTTTGTCCACTTCGTCTCCATTGCGACAGCCATGAAAGTCGTTGCTGTGTTGCCGCTTGAGCCTGGTTGGGGAGATAAACGTGTCAACTATGGTAAAGACCGGTGCGCCTACATCCCCAAGAGTCAACAGCAAAACCAAGCTCACAACCATCAGGCCGCAGTCATGGGGTTCGCCGCTGCCGCTTCATTGGGCTACTCGGCTTCCCTAAGCCCCCTTCCGTATGATGATAACGACGACTCGCCCGCCAGTGCTGCTGCCGCCAGTGCTGCTGCCGCGCTCTCTCAGATGGGCAACCGTACCGTCTACCTGGGCAACATCAATTCGGAAACGACCACCGAAGAGATCTGTAACCATGTTCGCGGCGGCCTGCTGCAGACCATTCGCTACCTTCCCGAAAAACACATTGCGTTCGTTACCTTTATTGATCCCCATGCCGCCCTGGCCTTCTTTCACATGGCGTCCTTCTCGGGAGTCATGATTCACAATCGGCGGCTCAAGATTGGGTGGGGGAAGCACTCGGGCCCTCTTTCGCCTGCCATTGCTGTAGCGGTACAAGCTGGGGGCTCACGCAATGTCTACGTCGGCAACATCACCGACCCTGACCTCCACACGGAGGAGAAACTCCGCCGCGACTTTGGCGACTTTGGCGAGATTGAGCAGGTCAATTTCCTGCGCGAGAAGAATTGTGTAGGTACTGATACTCTTGTGCTAGCTTGGGGGAGCACGGTTGACCCCGTTTGATAGATGACTGACTTTTTATGGAACCAACAGGCCTTTGTCAACTTCTGCAACATTCAGAATGCCATCAAGGCCATTGCGGCAATGAAGAACCATCCCGATTACGAGACGACCAAGGTTAGTTTTGGCAAGGACCGGTGCGGTAGCCCGCCGCGGAGTGTGTTGCAGCGCGTCCAAGCCAATCTTACCCGAGTCTCGTATTGCACCACCTGCATCAGCGGGTACGGGCCCGGCCTCGTCCGAGGTCCTCTCTCCGCCACAGGCCCCGTCTGCGTCGTCAGACGGACCAACGGGTGGGGCGGCCACCTAGGCTTCTGCTTTCAAAGCCCACCAGCGTCGCGGGGGCAGAGCGTATACCCCATCGACTTGTCTTGCTTGGCGGAATCAAGACACGAATGCATGCACTACCTTGGATCACAGGCGAAGAGGAAAGGAAAAAGCGATTGCCAGTGAACTACTAGTACTGAATGTCGACATTGACATTTATCTTCATCGACTTGTTTCGCATCTCCCAAAGCCATCAACATATAAAGCGTCAACAGAAGGATAAACAAAATTCGCATCAATTCGAGCAATGGCATCTCAATTGGTTTACACTGGAGGCACTAGAAGAGTATAGGTTTGGCTGAGTAACGGGAACTGTGAAAATGGCATGAAAAGGAAGGAATAAAAAACGTATATAGCAACGCAATGGAGACAATGCACCCATTGTTGGTCACAATCGGCGGGCACAGGGGGCAGGAACAGTTCAGGCGATCAGAGGGGCTGGAGGTGGAAGAGGCGGCATGACGAATCGAGCTTCCTCGACCCTCTTCTGCAAGTCGCGAAGGTGCAATCCCATCGCCGGCTGACACACGGGTAGGCCCTTGAGGATGGGCACAGCATTGCATGCAAATTGCACGATGGGATCATTGGTGTTGAGTGATTGGGCCATCATCTGCACCTCGTTCACGGGCATGCGCTGCAGTGTCGGCAACAGGGAATTGGTCACTTGTTCCGGACTAAGCACAGCCAGGATGGTAGGCAGAAGATCGCCGACAATTGTGGTGATGTTGATCGGAATGTCCAAGACGGTGGCGAGGTAGGTGGTGTAGATGTCATACCTGTCCAAAGTGTTAGTATACACGGTAGAATATGTCAAGCGGAGAGGGTTTGGAAGTGGGGGGGGGCGTACTCGGTGTAAGACAGGGAGGGGATCACATATCCTCCCTCAATTTCCGCCTTGATCGTCGCTTCGATGGAGAGAGGCTGAGTGAGTAAGTCGAGAGAGAAAGCAAGCCGCGGGTCATGGTAAACGTCACGGGGATGCGGCCCGTTTCGCCTGGATTCACCTGGACGGGGGAATGATATCATGATCCACGGTGGCGCGGATAAGGGATGGATCACCTTCCCCTTCCGAGCCAGCTTTCCAAACCAATGCGGAGATGCGCTCGACCGTCAAGGCGGCGGCGAGCGGATTGTGGATAGACAGCTGTGCCTGCCCCTTGCTGTTAAACAAAGCCGGCAAGACAGGGATAGTCAAATCCAGCTCCAGCACCAACCTTGCCCCTGCTCCGGAAGAACGGTGGGCATATCAAGCCCATACAATGCCGGCACCAGCGAGTCATAGGGAGATGCAGGGTAGAGATTTTCTGTGGGCACCCCCCCACCTTAATGGGGGTCATGGTGAGTACGGCTCCCCCTCCCGTACCATTGTTTGCTGGCCCCAAGTACTGCCGGATCAAATCAAGCGCAATCGGATCGGCGGGTTGCTGGGCTCATAGTAAAACCGAACCGGAGCGGCGTTGTCTCCCGGGAGTAGGTTCAGCTAGGCAGGAACGCCCGGCCCACGTCCTTCCCCGGTAAAACATGGGCAGATAGAGGTCGCGCGTTAAGATCGATATGTTACTCGGGTTGGGCAATGTAACGGTAAGAGTAACAATAAGATACTCGGGGGTGGACCCCGCAATGCTCACCCCAGACAAGGGGGCTTGGTGGTTGAATGAATTGATGCCCTTGAGTGAGGAGGGCACATTGATGGTGATGTTGGTGATCTCGATGGTCCCAATGAGCGTGTTGCGCGTACGACTGCCTGCCCAACCAACTGGAGGTCCAACTCGGGTGTGTCCGCAGCCGCAGCGACAAATTTGTCAAATTGTGCGTTGTTGAGAGACAAGAGGCTTTCATCTTGGAAAGTGAGAACCAAGGGAGAGTGGTGCTCTGGCTCCGTAGACACCTCCTCCCACATCCCTCATGGGCAGGTTGAGCTGAGCTGCGGCGACATTTTCAAACATGATCGTGATAGCCGCACTGACTTGGGTCGGAGCCAGGGTGAAATGGAATGGATTGGCGTACATGGCCAACGTATCCTTGCTTGAAGCGGGGATGTTGTAGGATACGGTGGCCGGGTCCCCCGATAAGTCCAACTCCAAGTCCAACAGCGTCACCGCAAAAATAACCTCATATGCCTTTCCCACCAGCGTCACATTGAGCTGTAGGGTGGAGAAGGCATCGGATAACCAGCCCACCTCCCGTTTGATAAGGAGTGTCCACTCCACTCCTTGTACCACTAGACTCAGATTGTTTCCCTGTAGGAATTCAGAGAATAACACCCCGAGGTTATTCAGCCCCGTCTGGGATGTCTGCCGCACCAGCTGCCCATTCAGCACCGTCGAGGTTACAGCCACGGGAGCTAAGGAAAGTCCATCGGCTTGAGCGGAACCCACTCGGTTCCTTGGAAGAAGAGGTTGAATTTGGCGGTATTGAGCTCGATGCCCATCGTTGCTGGCGACGGGATATTCGCCCCAACTGAGATGGAGAGGTAGTCGGATCCCTCGCCGGGAATGTCAAAGGTGGTGGTGGCCACACCAGGGAGGCCATTGAACGCCTGGAATGTCACGTTTTTGACCAGGTTCACCTCCGAGAAGGTGATCCCCAGAGCCAAGACATTCACTTGGGAGCTGCTGATCTCCCAGGTAAATGAGGATCGTGGAGAATGTACTGGGCAAAGGCGGTGAATGCAGCTTGATCCGTGATATTCACTTGACCCGAGATGAGCAAATTGGGCACACCCTTCCCAGGTATCGTGCAGATGGGAGGTAGACTGATGGTCGCAATGAATGAGCCATTCCATCGAATCTCAATGGGACAGGGAAAGTGATCAACGCATTGGTTGGTGCATCGGTCAGAAGCTCTCCACGTAGGTCCACGTTGAGTCCGTCGTCGGTAACGTGGGTAATGTTACCTTGGGCAAAGCTCAATACGGCCTGATCAACAATCTGCTGGATCAACGGAGCTCCCGCCGGTGCAAGAAGGTAAAGTGCCGATTCGTCCGTGTGAATCGGAACAGGGGCCTGGCTGAAGTTAAGAGTCACACCATACTCATCGATATCGACATCCGTCACGATGGGGATGGTGACTGCCAGCCCCTTAAGAGCTTGGAGCATGGCTCCTTGTAGATCAAATGCCCCATTAGCGGGACAAGAGCTTTCGTCTCCCCCGGCATACCCTTGACTTGCGTCGAGGCATTCCCGGGTAAATCAATGATGCGCTGAAGGAAGGGAGGCCAAGGTCCGAGCGACGTCCCGCTTGCCTGAGCCAGTTGCAAAAGCAGGCTAACGAGTATTTTGGGGTTCGTATTGAGCGCCATAGGAATGGCCTGGCTGACTGTAGTAGTGTGCCCAGGTGCATGAATGACAGGCGACAAATCCGCGTTGATGGAGCCCAATGTCAAGTTATTGTACACTTCGATACCCGCGAATGCCGTCAGTCCCTAGTCATTATTGTTACGGCACACAACAATAAGAGAGGGACGTACCAGGAGCCGCTACGATTGATTTGATATTCAACGCTGCGGTGAAGGGATTGGCAATCGTGACCATAACAAACGTCGTGTTGTCGGCATCAATGTTGCGCGGAACAGTGAGGTTCCCTTCGGTGATCAGCAGCTTCCCGAGCGGAGGGATCTTGTGGTTAGGCGGATACCTTGCAGGGCTTGGGCGAGGGAAGGTACCTGAGTTGAGTTGTCATATCCTGCCACCACAGCCACTGTGGTCACATTGCCCACATAGTTGTTGAGTACAGTTTGCCCCGCTTGCACATTCGCGGCTCCCTGAGGGGAATAATGCAAGGCGGTGGGGACAATGTTCTCCATCGGCACAGCTACCAGATTCTGGATTGCTGCCGGACCGACAGGGTGGTCGTTGTATAGAACTTGGAACTGCACATCGCCTGTGCTAATGGTGATGTCCGATGGGTTGAAGAGGTGGGTGTTGAGGTTGATCTGGAGATAGGAGGGGTAGCCGTGGAAGACGTCCAGATCGTCACATTGGCTGGATGGGCATTAAAGCCCTGCAAGCCCAAAATGGACGTATTCACTGCAAATGGAATGTCCGTAATGGTTACCACACCCGCCGCTGTCCCGCCAAAGCAGTTGCTGCTCCATGAAGTCCGAAGTCCACCTGAGGTTGCAAGGTGGCATCGGCAAGAAAGTGGCTAAAGATGGGGTGAGACGGTCCCGAAGAAACAAAGGGACATTATCGAACCCGAGCGTGAGCACACGCATTCACATCCGTCTTTGCAGAGGAGGGAGGGATGTCGAGGACCGCCGCATCGCCTGACCCATAGTTGGCAATGAATCGCCCCTGAATTTGGGTGATGTTGATGGGGAAAGCGAACGGGAGGTAAACAGGGGCCGTGGTGTTGACACTACTGGCGGCAGGGCTCCAGGCTGAGGAGGGCATGAACCCTAAAGAAAGCTGATTGAGCGTGACACCACGGATGACGCCGAATCTTGCAGCGGGAAGCGTGACCGGAATATTAAGCACCTTGATTGCGTTGTTGAGCCAGGACACATTGGCTGGCCCAGCATGGTCACCGTTAACAATCAGGGCCGTTGGGATGTCATGCACAAAATTGGTAAACACAGTGCTAAGTACAGCTTGTCCTGCACTCGTGGATTGCTGAAGCAACTGGCCAGAGAGATTGAGAGGCGTTTGGGCGAGTGCGGCCAATGTGAAGGTGTTGGCGGCTGCGGCAGGACCCAGCAATGTATTGTTCCCTACCACGTCCACCCCAAAAGTAGACAGTTCCATACCCAACTGGGAGGGGTTGTTGATGAGAGTGCTGACGGATGAATCCCTCCTTGTGGATCGTTCCCTGGCAAGTCAAATGAGTTGATCTGGACCTCTCCCTTTAGACCATTGAAGCCAGTGAGCACAACCTTCTTGGACAGGGTAATGTTAGGCACCGAAATACCAAGCGCATCCACCACGATCCCTCCAGCTGTGATGTCCTACGCGAAAGAAGGGCCGGTAAGCGCCGCCTTGGTAAATTCCTCCATAAACGTCACGTTGGCCACTTGGAATACTGTCGTTACATTAATCGTCGCTCCCACATCCCCAACCAAGGTGATGTCTGGGAACGCAATCTGGCCCAACAGTCGGCCCTCGTAGTTGACCTGCATCCCCTGGGGAAAGTGAACCAGACCGTCAAACGGCCCAGCCTCTGTGATGGTGCCTTGCATTTGCACCCCAAACGTCGTCTCTTGAGGATTGAGGACTGTGACCGTATCGATCGCGAGGAGTGCCTTGTCCACAATCCGCTGAACAATCGGCTGGGCGAGAACGGGGAGAAGGTAGAAGAGCGTATTGTCCGTCGCTAGCGGAACATTGAGTTGAGCCATCGACAAGGAGGTAGCGTAGTCACCGACCGTTGTGTTGGCCACCACAGATAGGTTGCTGAGCGCATGCGCAAACGCCTCACCCACATAACTGGTGAGGTTGAAGTCATGAAACATGTTGCGCTTCTGATGGCGATTCACTTGGAGGCCACGCTTGTCCAATCCATCATGCTTCAGCGCATCCTCTTCCTCCGTCATGCAACACTCCACTCCGTCGCTCGCCACATCCCTTTTATTCGCCCCCCCCACTGAAAGGTGTGCTACCGGCGGTGGTGGCATATCTACTGTCGGAGTGAGATTGTACCCCCCCACAGCACAGATTCCATCGATGAATCCTGGATCAAGTCCGGCCATTTGAGCATAAGCCCTCACCGCCCCAAAGATATCGGGGGGATTGAGATTTAAAGTGAGTGGGATGGTCGGTGAGAGCGTAGTGGCGTTCGCCATGGCTGGGAAGTTGAGCGAATAATCGATTTTAGCCAAATTGATCCTGTATGCGAAGACGTCCGAAGAAATGTGAGTAATGGTCAAGTCGGTACTGAACGGGTTGGCGAGGGAAACCACGGCATCTGCCGTGTCGTTGACAATGCCTGTAGTGTTGAGCACTTGGAGCTGCGCTTTTGATACCAATGTTTGCTTCAGGCCAGGAGAATGGTGTTGATCCGAATCTTTTCGAGCGAAGGATTAAGTGAGGTAATGGATGAGGAGCCGTTATACCCGTTGATGTAAAGCAAGGTGTCCTGCCCCGATACGAAGCGGTTAAGAGTAACTTGGCCTGTCGGGCCTTGTTGACCAGGGTCCTATGGGTCAGCCACCTCCGCGGCACTCCTGACCATCTTACTCATCCGGGCACCACACCAGTATCCCTATCCCCTGGCCTAGTGCCGCTCTCCTTTCTTCTCCTTCTTCTCCTTCTTCTGATCCTCAGTCTGGGTTCAACCCAGCTCCTGTCTTCTCTCTGCCATTGCATAACTGCACTTAGGACGTCGCTGGGTCACCAGGATCATTAGGCCTGCCCGAGGATTAAAGACGGCCTGTGCTGTCACATTGTTCTCCCCCAAGTCGAGGTGCAGATTGGGCATCGTTACCGTTCCCAAAACCACGTCGTTGACCAATTGGAAGTTGACCGTGCCGGTGGTGAGGTTCAGGTTCGAGGGGTTGATGATGGTGGTCTGAATTGAGAGTAGCAGTGCATCCGTCGTACCCCCTGTCAGATCCACAGCACTGATCACAGTTGGGTACTTGTTCAGTCCCTGGAGCCCCGTCAGTCCGGACTCGACGTCAAAGTTGATAGGAGAGAGGAGGATGCGCCCAACGGGAGTATCGGTCAAGGCGTGAGAGACACCAGCAAGACGAGTGGAGGTGTTCACACCAAATACCAACACATCCTGGTACTGGGTCCATAAATCCTGCTGCGTCTGGTTACCCCCTAGCGCCAAAGGTGAGGGAGGTAAGGTCAAGGCTAAGGTCCCCGCCGTTGAACCGGCATTTACCACGTTCAAACTTAGAGTCGAATTGGAGTAGGTACCCTCCACCACACCGACAACCGAGTTGTTATACATCAGCTTGATCATGTCTTGTGTGTCGACAATGTTGAGCTGGAACCCAAAAGGTAGACCGATCATCGCTTTAAGGTTGTCAGAGAAGGCCAACGGTTGCCAAGGAGAGTCTTCTGAAAAGATGATGCTGAATTCGTCAATCTCAATGGATTTGATGGGGCCGAGGGGCTGGGTTTGCAGCGGAACGTTGATCGTCAGCGCCTTGATACCCTTTGTTAGCCACGAGATCACGTCCCCATTTGTTTGTGTCGCCGAGACACCCTTGGCCACCACAGGGACGAGTTCGCCATTGACATATTTCGTAAAAATATCGCTGGTGATGTCAAGAGCGGTCTGGTTGGTGTTGTAAGGCAGTAATCGACCTGTGAGAAGGATAGTATTGTGACCAGAGGTAATGTTAACCGGTTCAGCACTGGCGCCTGGGCCCATGTAGTGGCCCTTGTAGTAGAGATCCAAATTGAGGTATCCTAGCTGCACCGAGAAAGGCGATGGGTTAATCAAGGTGGTCAGGGCTTGGAACGTTATGCCGTCCAAAGGGTCGTTACCTGGCAACTGAAAGTCCAGCAGCTGAACGTCATGGAAGTTGTCAAAGCCGTTGAAATTGACGTGTTTTTGGAACTTGTAGTTCTTGTACGTTGGCAAGAAGCCAAGAGCCTCAACATGGGTGTTGTTACATACGAGGTTCCAGGTAAACCGCGGCTGGGTGACGAGGAACTCGGTAAATTGACCAAACGCTTCCTCATTAGCAATCGTAAACGGCGTGGATTGAAGCACCTGGCCGTGGCCACTGTCGACACTCACACGCCCCAGTGGGAAGCTTCCCAGGTGTAGCTCCTTCATTTCCGGGGGTGGGGACATCCAGTAGACATCTAGCGGCTCGCGGAAGTACAACGAGGCTGGGAAAATGCCAGCCTTAATACTCTGTTTCTTAGGGGTCAGGCGGAGTCTGATTTACGCAAGAAAAGGAGTCAAAAAGGGGACTGCAACGGACCTGTCCAGAGAGCGAGAGAGGAAAAGAGTTGTTGGCGAGTGCGGTCAGGTTGGCCTGATCAATGGCCAATTGAACGACATTGAGAGTGTGGTCTGCAATGGCCCAGAGGACGGGGACAAGAGCAATCACTAAGCTGACAAGGGCGGTAGGAGGAAAGAAAACAAGAACGAAGAAGCCCAATTTCTTGGTCAGATACTTTTTCTGGTAGGGCGTACCATGTGCGGCAAAATAACCGATGGGCTGCCCAACCCGATACATCTGCCCAGATCTGCGTGGGGGAGGGGCATTGGGGTGACGGCGTCGGCGTAGGAGTCCTACACCGTCGATGGGCGCCCGTATACCCGATGCGGATGAAGACATATCTCAAGTCCAGGCTGGTGGAAGTGTGGCAGAGAGAGTGAGTATTATGATGCGGCCACAACGTCGGAGCTTGAGGTCCTCGTCCAAGTCTAGGGCCGCGTCCCCTGGCGGCAGTCCAGCGGGCTGTGCACAACGGACGAATGTAGGGAATAAGTGGTGGCGTATCGTATAGGAGTAGTCTCTAGTCATCTTTTTGGGGGGATGAAGACGAGCGGGGTAACCGGTAACCGGTAAGGCCTACGCGGCCTAAGGTTCACGCCGGGCGAGGGGACTAGTGACTATTAAATATACTGAGAGTGTTTCCAGGAGTTGGCACGTGCTGGGGTACGCCAAAGCACTTGGAACCGTTGCCCCGTCACAATGTGTACACTAGCGCATGTAACAAGCACATGTCACACCATCACTGCATGTGATATGTGTGACAGACACGTACAACATGTAACACGTACTGTGAATGTGAAGCGCGAAGACGTTGCTGTCACGGCCCTCTTAGCCAATCAGGTAAATATTCTCCTGCACTTCGCCGACCCTGTTTCCGTCTGTCTATACCAGTGCATCATTTGCCTATACCTTGTACTTGGTCTCACTCGTATTGTCCGACCCTTTTACAGTTGCCCACAAATCGCGATCAGTGCTCCCTCTACCTACTATGGTTTGCTGGCTTCAAATTGTACCCACATTCGCCGTTAACGTTTAACGCGTACCGTTTAACGTGTGGCCCACCCTTCTCATAGCCTCCTGTACCTCTCCTCAAAACAACATCCCCCAGTCTCCTCCTTGAACAGCAGGCCCTTCCTATAACGGGCGGGCCAATCATATGCATCACGCAGCCCACGGATCGTCTACTCATATCATTCAGCAATGCCCCCGTGCTGTATGTGTACCTGAACATCATGCCTCTGAACATCGTGGACACCGACCCCTGTTGCGTCCCCGGGCCCATTGCCCATTACCAACGCGCTATTGCCCGTATCGCGAGCTAGTCAGTAGTCACTGGTCAGGCCTGAGCCTCAGGGCCTCAGGCCTCAGCTGAGGCCTCACGCGCCTCACGGCCTTACTGGTACCGGCCTCACTCTCACTTGTCAAACATCCACAGGACCTCGGCCGGCCTCGGCGTCAATCAATCGTTAATCGCGTTAACGTGAACACTTATCACTGACCGGAGTGATTAATGATTAATGACCGGTGATAGGTGTAAGCCACCGGTGACCGGTGACCACTGACCTATTCATGACCAATCGAGAGGTAACCGGTAACCGGTAAGATCTAAACGATAAACACGGTAAACGTTAAATTAAACGTTAAATTTTAAACGTTAAACGTTAAACGATGATCGATGATCGATGATCAACCGGTGGTTGTTGTCTCTTCAAGCTTTTCAGTTTGCACAAGCTGGTCCTCCGCCATACTCGGCCAGCATTACTATAACGCCTACTCCGCCCTACTCCGCCCCGCAGCAGACAGTAGATACAGGTCACAGGTCACCGGTCACTAGGTCAGTACACTCAGTACTCAGTACACAATGTACGCCTTTAGTTGTGTACTCAAAACGTTCTCAACGTTCAACACACGCAACAGTACTACTTACACTCAGTACTCTAAGTACTCAAACAGTAGTCGGTACTCAGTGTACTCACATCGTGCACTCACACAGTACTACTCCTCTATTTATACTCAGTACTCTTGCAGTGGCGTGGGGGGATAGCTTGCCTATAGTCTGGTGCCATTATGGCCTGCCATGGCTCAGGCACTACTTAGTTGACACTATAATAGGCGCGTTTGTACTATAGCTCTCGCCTCTCCTGTCATCCTCCTTCTTTGCAGTCAGTGACCCGTCTCTCCACCATCGTTCCGCTCTCTTCGCTTATTCACTCGTGACCTCGTTTCCCCTCTCTGTAACCCTGTGATGGATTGTGGCCACATTTCCTGTATAGACTGTGCTCATCGGAGAGTGTCATGTTCCATGGCACAACACAGAGTCATTGAACGGCGTTGACCGTGTGGACTTACGCTGAACGTTAACCGATGAGACTGACTGGTCAAGTTGGTCAAGGGTTAAGTGACCGGGTGACTCAATTACGGGCCCGTAGTGCAACGCACCTGTGCTCATGCAATGCATCCTGTAGCGCCGTGACGCGTGGGTCATGCATGCGTGGCCAGTTTGATGTGAAGAAGAGCATGATGTTATAAGGGCCTCCCCGGATTCGATCTAACCTCAAAGGCACGATGCTTCATTCACTATTAGTAGAGCTCGCTCCCAAATCCATCAACCAAGAACCACCATCGCGAAGCGGTCATACCATGACCGGTGGCCCGAGCGGCCATCGACCCTATTACGTATTTTCCTTTTGTTGACGACAGTCGCCCCTTTGCTGTCCCTGTTTATATTTTCTGTTGTTATCCACGTTTCGTCTCCTCTTCATCCCACTCTACGTACGTAGTGAGAGCAACCGCGCGGGCATTGCCATCCCTGTTTCCTTCAAGTTAAAAGTGTGAACAACCTCTCCAAAGCCTATAGTGATCGGATACAAAAGGTCCGTATTGAGCAGCTGCGGGACAGCTGTTTGAGGCTGATTCCTGACCCCCCCCCACCCCACTGGGCCACTTTGATGGCAATGTTTTGAAGGGAACTTAAGGGATTGAGCTTGACGAGAGATTGCAGAGAAACCCGTTCGTGCTGTCCTTGGGCCGGTGTGGTTGTGGTGCCACACTGAAAAGTGGCATTAAGTACTAGCCAAAAATCCGGTTCTCACCTCGTGCATTCCTTCCGATATTCGTAACCGACGAGCCATTTACCGAAGGGCCAGCATCTTCTCTCCTAGCCTCTGTAGAGATCTCACAGTGTGAGGGGGTTGTGTTGGCTTCCAGGCGGTAACCTTCCCTGCCAATCGGAGACAAAAGACTCACGAAGGACTGAACATGTTTCACAACGGAAGTCCAACAGGAACATTTTAACGTGAAAAGGAGGGTCGCGATAGTGCATTGCTGACCGTCGGGGCAGAACCACTAGGAAGCGTCCAGGAAAAATGAGGTTGCACATCAATAGGGACCGAACGTGAAAGCGGGGGGCTCCAATGAGCGAAGAAGAGTGAGCAAGCTGATTCAAAGGGCGGTTCGTCTAGAGTGGAATGCCTTAGTATAGAATAATGGGAGAGAGGGGACATAAGACATTGGTGGGCAGCTTTTGGCCATCACATTGGGATATAAGAACAGGTATATGCTTTATGGACGATGAGATGAGAAGGGGAACGACCAACGGGTCTACAAAGAGTAAAAAGGGGCAGCGAGTCAAAGGGAAATAAGGGAGGGCCAATGACGAACGGCCAAAAAGGAGAGATTGGTCGCTAGCCCGTGTTGCCACGCAGTATCTCTATTCTACAGTATCAAAAACTAGCAATTGCCTGCTTTCTGTGGTGTTCTACATCATTCCAATACTCCCGCGATACACCAGGTTTGGGGGCGAATGGCGAGAGCGAGAGGGTCCTGACCTGCTGGGGACTCCATTGGCTTGCTGTTTGGGTTAGCACGAACTAGCAACACAGGCCATATGAGCGCGATCCTGGGAGACAAAACTCAGCGTTCTGTTGTAGCAGCCCTGCCTTGAGCCATATTGCGATAATAGAGCCACTCAGTGTCTCCTCTTCAATGCGCGCCTGGGCCTCATGACAGGCGTAAACAGAAGATGGGGGGAACTTTAAAGAAAGGTGTCCGGGCATTGTGTAAGATGCCGCGTGCTTACTCTCACTGACTAGTCTTGCGGAGCTGGCGTGTGCTTCGATGAGAGCTCTACGAAATGCAGGGCATGATGTCGGACATAACTGGAGCGCCCCGTAACTGAGGGACAAAGAAGTCTATGCTTAAACCGACCCGTTCATCCAGAGGGTGCTGCATGTTAGCGCCAACCCCGTTTAAGGAACCAGGGGAATCGCCATCAGGAGATCAGGACTCTCTGGTGCCCGCCACCCGTTCCCAGACCCGAGGTATAGGGATGTGGATACGGATGAACTCGATGAACGTGTGGTATACATCCGAGCGGTAAACTATCTAGCGGCGGACAAACACTGCTTCAACTGAGACTGGAAATCGACGCGGCCAGAGGAGGGCTCGCGCGACTGGACTGACGAATCGCTGGAGGACGAGATTGGAGGGGATGTCGGACGCTAACAAAAGTAGACTGCCTGTACTGGATCAATTGGCTGGAAAACCGGCAGGAGTCGCACAGGATAGACGAGAGGGTAGACGAGGGGGTTGAGACGATAATGGAAGGTGGGGGAAAAGATCCCCATCAACCAGGGGTACAGGCAGGATCAAAAGGGAAACGGATACAAGAGGGGGGTGTAGAAAGGAAGACATGTCAAAACGGGGTTGGTCGCCACAGGCGCGACCGAGAAAGGAAACGGAAACGGGGACGGGACGGCAGATGCCGCCACGGCACTGGAAGCTCGGTGGCCTTATTTAGGCCGGCCGACTTGGACTTGGGCGGGGGGCGATTTTGTCGCACGGAGCATGGCCCTTCAGCCACGATACTTAATTTAGCCAACCATCATCACACTTGGTTGGCCTGCGGAGCACGCTCTACTGGGCATGTGCGGAGCAGGCGGGCCTTAGCTTCGGTCGGACCATCTCGAGTCCGCCGCACTGTGACACCTAGGTCCAGCAGCCGCTAGCCACAATAGATATTTGATTGATGTTGATTCGCGTGTCTCTTCGCGGCGTGAAAAGTGGCATGTGACAACGCGTGACATGCGGCACGTACTCATTTCCACCAAAGGCGGAACTCTCATGCTAGAGTGCGACTTGGGAGCACTCGCGATCCTATGGATCAGCTGCAAAGCAGCCTTCAGACAAGGCGTGAAGGCAAGTGGTGAGCCACAAGTCTTCAAGCAACGTCTCATTGTGAGGAGCAACAGGTCAAGAAAGGAAGCAGAGGCGTACCTTCAGACAAGGCGTGAAGGCAAAGTGGTGAGCACAAGTCTTCAAGCAACGTCTGAAGGGAAGGAGAAAGGAGAGAGAGAAGGGAGATGGAGCGAGCAGGGCGTGCGCGGCCTGCGAGCGGAACGCTTCCGCTCGGCTAGGCGAGCGTCACCGATCCATTGAGGGCCGCGCAGGAGAACCCTAGCAGTACCCTCTAACATCATCGGACGCGTTCAAATGTTGTACGTGTTGATTGGAAAAAAACATCGACTTGCCAGTGAGCTCGTGATGGATGATGCATGATTCATGATGCATGTGATGCATGAAGCGTAAGCCATGTATTTAAGCGACTGCAATCGCCGTCATTCTTTCTGGAACCAAACCAACCACTTCAGCCGTCTACGCTACACAACACCCACCCCGCTTGATACATCACAATGACGGTTGACTCGAAAGCTTCTCAAGATGGGGTTGCCGCCACGACCAACAATGATACCAACACGAAGAGCTGGACCACCCGTGAGATCCAAGATTTTGTCCACAAACACCATACCCTCCTGCTTCGCGAGCTTGTCAGTCAGCGAAAGAGGGACAGGTACCTTCTTGAGCCGATTCCTTGGCACACCATTATTTGGCGAGGGTTGGGTATCTCTGTCGCACTAAGGGTGGTACACGACTATACGGAATCATTCGCTAAGCGCAAACTCGTTCAGTATGTTGCCGCCTTTTCTGATACTCTACATCCAGAGGCTGACAGCCCTGACACGTCCTCAGCTTATCTCTGATTGCAGCTGAAAAGATGCTGCCCCACGTTATTTCACCGGGTCAGCCCGTTGTGCTCCAGAACTCCCGCATTCCTTACTCGACGTACTGGAACAAAGACCCCCCGAAGATCATCTTGGGCACAGTTACCGATGTCCAGCCTGATCGATTGAAAGTTGTCGTGGCCCAGGTGGGCCGCAGTGTATTTACCTCTCCGCCTTCTGTCAGGGTGGTTGCGCGAATCGACTATTCCACTTATGCTATACAGCTCGCCGCGCTGCATGCAATAGCTGAAGGCGTCGGTCTTAACATTCGCATGCCTAACGAGTTGCTGCAAGCTGGGCCAGGGCGTGTGCCCTCTTCTACTGTTGAAGCGGCGATGGAGAGCATGAACTGCCCTATCATCAAGGGCACTGGTACGCTCAAGACACCCCTTACCCGTTCCCTATTGGATCCGACATCATTTTCAGAACACTGGGTCACTGAGGGAAAGAAGAAGAACCAGGGCTACCTGCCCCCTTTCCCCCTTCCCAATTTCAACGCCAACCTTAATGAGCAACAAAGGCGTGCGATCCGCAACGTGCTCCGCTCCCCAATGTGGACCTTCCGTACGGCCTCCCCTTACGTGGAGCCAACGCTGCTGTACAACCACCGCCAGGAACGTTCTCACAACCAGCAAGGTCAAAGCGTGCGAACAACCGCGGGAGCTACAACGGCTGCGTGATGCCCCTCTTGCTTACCTCCCCTTTCACCTTATCCATGGGCCGCCTGGCACGGGTAAGACCTCCACCATCGTTGAGCTTGTCCTCCAGGTCACGTTGGGGACCCAGATTCTGCCCGTCGCCCCTAAAGGCAACGCGCCCCCGCGCGCGCCCGCATTTTCCTCTCAGCCCCTACCAATGCCGCGGTCGATAACCTTGCCCTCAAACTCCTCTCAGCTCTAGCAGCACCGATTGCAGACAATGCGGTCATGTTAACTCGGACCGGCAATCCCTCCCGCATGCAGAAAGACGTGCGGGATTTTGAGAAGCGCAAGCGCTCTATGCAAACGGCTAAGCCTCCGTCCAAAAAGGCCAAAGGCCAGCAGAAGAATAAGGCTCCCGGCGTCCCTGAGATCTGGCTCGCCACACTCCATGGCACCGCCAAGCTGGAAGGCGACTTTGATTTGATTGTGATTGACGAAGCGGCGCAGCGACTGAGGCGTTGAGTTGGATCCCACTCTTGCGCCAGGCTCGTCGGTGCCAGCTACTGTTGGTGGGTGACCCGTATCAGCTGGAGCCGATGGTGATCACTGGACCCAATACGAATTATGGCGTTTCGGGCTTGAAGGAGGGCTACCCGTCCACGCCCAAGTCCTTGCGCAATACCCTCTTCCAACGGCTGGAGGACAGCTACGTCCCTAGTGGAGTGGGTGCGAGCGTACACCGTACTGGTCCTTCAGCACTCACCTTGCTCACGACCCAATACCGTTTCAACACTCAAATCCAGTCATATCCCAGCGACGCCATGTACCATGGCGAGCTGGTTGCCTTCAGCCGCAACGCCGATACCAGGCTCAAGCTTGGCCCGCCGGCCAAGGTGGACTGGATTCCCGAGGTGGAAGGATTGCATGCTTACCTCCAGGCTCACCCCAAGCAGCGGAAGGCGATCTTCACACCTTCTCGCCTCATTGCCCGCCCCATTGTGGTGTACGATACGTCGAACCGAGAGATGAACGAGCAGATCAAGCTCACTCACTTTTCCCAAAGCTTGGAGAACCCGTCCGAGGCCATGATTGCGTTCCACCATCTCATTCTCCTGCTCAAAAAGGCGTGAAGGAGGAAGATGTGGTCCTGTTGACGCCCTATTCGGGCCAAGCCAATTTGCTGGCCAACATGAAGCTGGTCAACCCAACCAACGGGAACCGCATTCGTGCCACCAAACTTTACCCACGCCTCAAGATCAGCACGGTGGACAGCATGCAAGGCCAGGAAGCCGACGTCGTTATCTTCCTCGCCGTGCGCTCCAACAGCGCAAAGAAAGTGGGCTTCTTGAGGAACGCACGCCGGTTGAACGTGGCCATCACCCGGCCGCGGAAACAACTGTGCGTCGTTGGGGACCTCGATACCCTCTCAGCAGAAGGGGCGGGGAGGGAGTTTCTGTCCCAGTGGGCCTCGCAGTTGCGGGAGATGCCCCATCTGCCAATCCCACCTCTTGCGGCTTGAGCCTCGCCAAGGTGGGTGAGGGACATCGTGCATGGTGGGGCAAGTTATGGGAAGTACGACAGAGGGGGCATATGTCGTAGCCCCTGTTATGGGCTCTCCCGATTGCCCCCCTTAAACAACCTTTCTACACGCTGTTGCGTTCAGGCGGAAGATGTTCCTATGCCTGTGCGATCGGGGGTCCAGTCCCTTCCGTGCGGTCGGGGGCGCTGGCTATTTTGGTTCCTGGGGTTTGTCTTTTGGTTTGACTTCTTTCTTTTCGACGTTACCCGCCGCCTTGAGAAGTCTTGAAGCAAGCTTTTGGCTCGTCGATGTACTCCCACGGGGTCTTAGTTCCTATTGGCAGCGGGTTGGGATGCCTCCCCTCTCGTTGCGCTCGCACAATCCTTCTCTTTCTTTTCACCTTCCATTGAGTGCGAGCGTTGTTTTGGCTTTCTTTCCTTTTCATCTTCAGGCTCCATTCGTGGGTGTTATACCATTTTTTCTTTTGGTGTCGTTCATGTTGCCCGTAGACCCGTTTCCTTCAGCGTGGGGCCATTCATCACTGTGTCAATCAATCGTTGACCATAGTAGGCCACCCCTGAGGTCAAGTCCGGGCCTCGGCCTGAGGTGCCTCTCCCTTCTCTCTTTATCCATATAGCTAATCGAAATTTCTCGTCACAACGTTGCCGCCGATCTCGCCACAGGGTAGTAACTTGATACCGTTAGACTATGATTAGAATTGCCACAACCTTGTACAACAAAAGCTGGCGGCAAGATGGTCGCAAGGTCGATACAATCTACCCGACTGCTTGGCGCCAGGTTACCCCAGCTATCCCCCAGCTATCCCCGGACAGTCCGCAGCCTTGCTGGCAGGCTGGTGGCAAGGCTAGCCACAGATTTTCACCAGGCTGGTGGCAAGGCTAGCCACAGATTTTCACCAGGCTGGCGGCTAGGGTGGTGGCTAGGGTGCCACGATGCTATCAGATCAGATCAGGCAGTGGATTATCTTTAAAAGCATGCATTGCCATGGTTGTTTAGACACAGAGACGTAGAGGAGCGCCAAGGCAACGACAGGTTGTTCGAGGAGCCTCAGGACGGCGGCAACCACAGAAGCTTTGCCTTCGTCGTTAATCGCGGACCAAAAACATCATGGGGACGCCGAGATGATAGGGACCGAAGGGCAAAGATACAAGGGCCATACAACTTGCGGCGTGGGGGCGAAGCGTCATCGTGTTCGAGAGGGAGAATGAGTCCCGCAACCATACGGCGAACGATGATCTGTGTGCAAGCCTGCACATGTTCCGTGGTCGTTGCTGCAGCACTTGAGCGCCTTCTTCAATCATCCTGCTTAAAGGCGTTGTCAGTGTATGGGCGGATAAGGACAAAGCGCAGGTACTGACCGTCGAGCCCTGGCCGGGGAAACCGTCGCCGTCGACCGTCCGCTCGAAGCGCCCTTGTCGTTGATGTTCAATCGCTGTTGGGAGGCATGACCGATATCTTGACGTGAAGGATACCAGGCAAGACCATGCCACCAGGCGTGGTCGACTCGTTTCCGTCAGCTGCGCACAGACGAGTCAGTCCGACAAGCATCCGCCCGGGGGGCGTGGACATACCGAGGCCAGGCCCTTGCACAGCAAGCACGTCGGCGGGGGTGTATATAATGGCAGCGCAACGAGCCGGGCACATGGCGCCAGCTCTGATAGCACAGTGTGGCCAGCGAGAGAGAGGCGGTGGTGATGGTGGTGGTAGTCGAGAGGCAAGAGCATCGGCGCAGCTGCATGCGGTTATAGACGCAACCACCGGTGGTCCACCGGTGGTCCACCCGCATGGCGCCAGTGTTGTCCCCCCACGCCACCGCCAGCCCCGGCGCCCCCCCTGCAGCCTGGGCGTTTCATATATAGATTCTTTTAAGTTGTGCACTTGAGATAGTCGTGACAGCAGCTATATACAGCACGAATACTCCAGTCCAACTATCTCGTTGCGAGAGAAGACCACATTCGCACAAGTCGCGGGCAAGACCGAAGGGAAATTGTCTCTTTACTCGCTCAACAAAACTAAGGCAATTGAGAAGGTGCAGCAGCCTCTCGTGTGCATCGGAGCATCCAGTTTGTATCAGGAGACGATGTACATTGTGTTCTTCGGTCGACGGCATTTTCCAGCTCATACATGTCCTCGAACCCTTCCATCCGCTCCAAGATGCCACAGTAAACCAAGCCCTGGTCGCCCAGGGCTATGGTCCAGGTCCTCACAGGGACGGGTTCATGGAAGAGCCACACAAGGGACGATGGAATCTGATCGGCACAAGTGACTGAGCCGATGGTCAATAAGCGTCCACGCGATCTGGATATTCACATGTACCTTGGCGAACCTGCTGTTCACCTGCTCGGTATTACCGCGCCTATCTTTCTCGTCTTGTGGCAACACGACGCCGACAGTGACTTGTGGTACAACATCGGGGCCAACTCGGCCCAGGACGAGACGACCAAACTGCCGAAGTTCACATGCAAAACGACACGTACCGCCTTTCTTGCTTAGGTGAACATGACAAAAAGCTGCACCTCAACGACGGCCATCAGTAAATTGCCTTGCACTCCACCGCGCAGCGGAAACACTTGGCTTACTGACTTCCATCCTGGTACGACATAGGCACGTGGTGGGACGGGGAGGAAAAAGAAGGGCATCAGCACCCTCAGTGCCACAGCCTGTGACCGAAACAACTAGTCCGTCTCCAGCTGGAGGGATGGGCCAATGGTTTTGGAGACAATGTGTCCAATTGGCCAAGCTCTCTTAACAGCCTGCTTCTGGGCAACATGGACGTACCATGGGCCGAGTCTAGAAGGGCAAAGAACCTTTTCTTGTTTGCATCAGAAACAGCAAAGTCTCTCCTCCCGTTGTGCGAGCAGCTGGTCAAACAGCTTAAGTGTGAGTATCACTACCTAGTCCAAGTTGCTTGCAGTGTGAAGCCGCCGTGATTCCTGCAAGGAAAGAAAGCTTGCTAATGCCTTTTTCGAACATACACAGGCAGTATCACGAGGAGCTCATCCCTGTCTGGGATTCGAATACCGAGGGATGGGTCTTTGTACAGCCCGTGTTGCCGATAATGAAGGGCGATAACGAGATGGCTTCAGTGATGTGCATGACTGCTCACGTGTGCTGTCGTTTGTGCGACTGCGGATGGCAACGGGGTACAAATACATTGGCGGAGAACGTGACTGATTGTCTGGTGCGTACACGAGGCTCTAGTGCTGTGCTGAGTGTGCACCAAGGCGACTGACTAACTGGCGAACACATTAAGACGGAAAGGAATCCACGTTCAAGCGTCGAAGCTACTATAGGCGCGAAGTCGATCACCAGCTCGATATGGTCGTCCAGAACGACGGTCGGGTCAACGACCGAGCAAACCAGACGGGGGTGAACGACAAGTATTTGAAGGACGCCTCCTTTCTCCTGTTTAAGTACCGAAAGAGTCTGGATGACTCGGCAGGGGCAAGTAATAGCAAGAAACGTAAGAAGCCACTCCCCGATTTCGTCTCGGGGTCCTGGAGTTGCTGGATGAGTTTAAGCAAGACGGGCTCGGACATCGGCGGTGCAGCGCTGCTATACGTTAGTGCTTAACCACTTTGTCACACTCTGTCTCTCCCCACATCGACATCCTGCGACTTGCTGACTTGGCCTTTGCCTAGGACTGGGCGGTCGAGGACGATAATGTTCCATCGACGGACGAGGACATTGTGCGGGCAGTACAATTACAGCAATGAATGTGTAGACGGTTCCATATGGGCTACGAATGATACTATGAGAAGTTGTACCCACCACTGATGTATACTCTTCACCACCAGTCTACAAATGTTTTTGACGACTCTTCGTGTGAAAACGGACATACGAATATTGGGTCCAGTGATCGCCGCAAAGTAGTTAGTGCTTTTATGGTGCAACGGTCTATGTCTACTTTCAGCGGGGGAAACCACAAGTTCGATTCCTGGACACACCTTCCTTTTTAACATGGGTCGAGGCTGCCCGCTATCCACAGTGTCGCGAAATAGGGTGGCGGGCAAGATTGCGACTAGAATGGCGGACAAGGTTTGTTACTAGAATGGTGGGCAATGTTGCCACGAGCTTTATAGGCAGCAATCTAGGGACAACCTCGCTGGGCGGCGTTGCCGCGGTGTGGTCCAAGAGGTTGGGGCTAGCTGAGTTGGCGAGGCTGTGACAAGGTTGTGCCCCTCAAATCTAAAGACAAGCTTGTGGCGAGGCCGGCAAGGTTCTGGGCTAGAAATTTCGATTAGCTATGCGTGTTACAAGTTTTTTGGTGTCCAAAACTACCAGTCTTTCCCCACTTCAATAGGTATACAGCCCGTGTCGACGTCAATATACTTCAGAGTGCTCAGCACGATCGATCGGTTCGAGGTACTACTCTGGGTAGGCCTCACCGGTGCGGTCACAGCACGTGCTCCCCTGCGCCAACGGGAGCAGGCTACTAGAGCTGGTTTGCTTTTGTTGTGTTGTCGGGCCGATGCTCCCTGCAGTGCTGACAGCAACCTAATGTCATTGAGGCTCGAATTCTAAGACTGTGTCTGGCTAGTAGGTGGAGTTTTGCGGCTGAACAGAAGGGTTGGAAAACAACCGAGTCGGACGCTCGCCTTCTTGGCCCTCTTCCTTCACCTTTTCGTCTTAGCGCGCAAGACTCATTCGGTCTTCCCTTTTTTGGCCCTTTATTGTTAGCGTGTCAGCGGCTAATATAAAACGCTTGGGGCTCAGCCTGAGCGCTCACGCTCACTGAGTACACCGACTTACTGACTACTGAGTTCAACGTTCGGTACGTTGAGTAGTCAATGTCTAACGTTGCGAATGACTAAAATGGTTGTCCGTTCCCTCTTTCATCTCACTCTTAGTTGCCTCGTCTCGGGCCCTGTGGGCTTTAGCCCCCTAAGGCCTAAGGCCTAATACTTCACAGCGGTTGGACCGGTGATTAATGATTGTTGCCATCGCGTCACTGGTCACCAGTCAACACCTGTAACATATGTAACAGAGGTTCTTCTGGAACGTTTTATACGTTCAACGTTCACACGTTCACCCCATCCACTCGCACCTATCTCTACCCCACGTCCATTTCATTGACAGAGCTTAAGGCTGGGACAGGGGGAACATGTAACCATATCAGTGACGGAATTTTTAAGGCCGGGACAAAGAAACAGTTGCTGCGCCCAAGCCGACCCGTTTATCCCGCGTGTGGAACGGTGGAACGAGGTGGGTAGGATGGAAGGGTGGCTAAGGTCGCGAACAAGCTGGGGGGAAGCCCCAGCAGACCGGTCCGTAGGACCGGTGGTCTCCTAGCACTCAGTTACTTAGTACCAGTACTCAAGCTTCAAGTATACTCTCAGATCTCCCAGTACACTCAAGCTGCTAGTAGGTTACGAAAAGTCACTAGTCACTAGTCACGAGTCACAGCCACGCTCGGATCCCACTCGGTTAGGTGAATTTTGAAACGTCAATAATCGTCGCTGTCGGCGCCGCTAGACCCTGGAGAGAGACCCCATATCCCCGGCCGAGCCCCCAGGCAGCTCCGCAGCCACGCGTCCGGCGGTCAGGCAATGGACCAAGGGCCGCCACAGCTTCCGCCCCGCTTAAAGCTTCGACCCAGGAGCTTAAGCTTCAAAGCGGGGAGCGCTTTGAAACACTCACCTAAGTGCTGAACCTCTCAGCCTTCAGCTGACGAAGCTTGGCTGCCTGCGGAAGATCCAGAGCATCGAGCACCTCAGTATCCGAGAAACAGTGACTAGTGTGACTTGGCATCCGTTCTGTCTCTCTCGCTGCTAGCCGGGCGAGGGGCACAAGGTGCATATGGTGGCTTAAGGCCTAAGGCTTAATCGATTAATCAGAAGTTGGTTGGTGGACTGAACATAGGACAGACAGCCCGACAGGAGAGCTAATTCAGCCTAATAGCTTAACGCCGCAATATCAATTGCCACCCTCCATGCTGGCACAGCTGCAGTACCGCACACAATCTCTCGATCAGCGATCATCGGTCGCCGACCATCCCGACCAGTCTTGCCTTCCGTTGCTCTCGCTTTCCATCTCCACCAGCCTCTTCCCCCAATACTACAGCAATACCCTCATCCCTCCCTCCACCACGATCCCTTCACTACTCTCACTATCACTCATCCTGCGTTCATTCACCCATCTTTTCACGATACCAACCCAGCACCATGTCTTCGACCGCCGTACTCCCTGGCTCTGAACCAAGGGGAGACGATGGAAGCAAGTGGCGCCTGCGTCTGGGCAAGCGTCCTTCTTGGGGCAGCACCACCCGGCTAGGTCGGCTGCTCACCAAGGCCAAAAGTGCTACCTCGCTTCGACGGCCTTCCACAACCACCCACGCGCCGTTCCTGCGTTGCCTTCTACTCTCCCGGCCCCAAGTTCACCTCCCGAAGGGTTTACTGGCTTGCTGGCACACATGACATCTCCGCGCCATCACGAGACCAATTTGCTCCGATGATGATGTCGCGCCCACCCAGCCGGATCCTGGTATGCTGCCCCCAGTCCAGAACAGAAAGGTTCAGACCAGCGCAAATCGGCCCTACCTCGCATGAAGATGCTCAAGCACCGTACCCCCATTCCTGCTGCCCCCACCTCGCCCCGACTCTCGCCGGCAGTGACCGAAGATGCAGCAAGTCAAGCAACACTGGCATCCCCCGTGGCAATGGCACCGGTAACGGCACCGGCATCGGCGTCGGCGTCGACGCCGGCACCTGACCCTGACCCTGACGAAGCAGATCAAGGGTGGTAGAGGAGAGGCAGCCATCGACCCCGCCAAGCCGAGGCGCAGGGGATAGCACCTTGCCGCTCTTACCAACCAAGGATTCTCCGCAAACCAGGTCACCCTCGCTCCTGCCTCCTTCCCCACAGAGCACGCTGGCCGGCCGCGAGGCCCACGAAGCGCGCTTGGTCAAAGTTCCCAGCGTGACGCACTTGCCATCTATGAACCTGACCGCCCGCACGCCAGGACTGCGGGAAGCACGTTCGGCCGACCGTTTGGGTGGCCCGGCAGTGGCTGTGGGTGCTGAGCCCCCGGCCCGACCGGCATGGCGCATACGCAATCGTAGTGCCAGTCGGATCGCCGTCGGCACCGTTTCGCCAGACGAGTTTAACTTTGCTGCAGGCCGGGCCCCTCGTACGCAACGCCCGCGTCAGCGCATGGTGCTGCCCTCCAAGGAGGAAGTTACGGCAGAATAGGGACTGCTTGCAGCGAGACTGGGATGACGCGGACGCTCACGATGCGTTCGGTGAGTGTGTGTGTGAAGTAGGAGCATCGGTTAATGATTATGCTGTGTGATGGATGCATGGCGATGGGTAGGATGTGTTGTGGGAAAAGAAGAGTGTGTTTGCTGACCACTGCCGACCATAGATGGATGCTAGGGGGAGTGGGGCGGAATGCAATGGATGCACTGGTGGCTTGAAAGAACCTGGATGATCGATGACTGGGACACTGTATTACTTGCTGTGGATAACCGGGTCGGATGAGGTAGGGCTGTGACATATGCCGGGCCCGGCATGGGACGTGTGACAGTAACAGGAGATGGCTGTGTGACGCGTGTGACGGTGTGGCGCCACCGGCCATAAATGAGTACGAGTAATGATTAACGATTAACGATCGGCGCTGGGTCGTACGGCAGGCAGGGGCGACGGGCGAGAGATGCGGTGTAGCCTGGTGTAGTAGCACCACCGGTACCACCAAGACGTTTAGTACCGACTACCAAAAGGATCCGTGCGTGCCTGAGTATGAATGAGCTGCCTCTCTGCGGAGAGCGGCTGGCTCGTAGTGTGGGCTGTGCGAGGTCGGATGAAGGCATGAGCACTGCCGGGGTAAGCAGCGCTAAACGCTCGCTTGCATCCCTCGCACTTCGGCATACCCGCCTCATCGCCCATCGGCCATCCGAAGTAGCGCTCAGTATAGACGCTCAGACAGCTCTAATACTTGTCGTAGACCAAGAAAGACGCCCGGGGCTCTCCACCTGCTCGAGCAGAGCGCTTTTAGCGACGGCCAGGAGGAGCTTGCTGCCCACCACGCCCACAGCACACAGGGTCTCCGTCTCGCCGCGTCTGCCTCTCTGCCTCTTCGCTTCGCACTTCGCCGTCGTCTTGGGCCCCAATATGCCCTCCTGGTTTCGGCGCAAGACCAATGACCCCTCCGCCGCCACCCCACCCGCCCTGCTGGGCCGTCTGGTGGGCGTGGACGAGGTCTGGGCAGGCGCTCCCGCCGAAGATCCCCATCACGCCCATGCTCACGGCACGGCCACAGCCACACCCTCCACACCAGCCCTCGGAGACATGCTCCGTGCCCAACTCGAGGCCCAGCGCCGCCCAGCAGCTCTTCCTTCAGCAGCAACGCCAGGCCCAGCAGGCCTTCGAGCGCAGCAGCAGCTCGCCCTCCAGCAGTTCACCCAGCAGCAAGCCCAGCTCCAGCTCCAGTTCGAGAAGTACCAGGCACAGCTCCGTGCCACTCCCCCCCGATCCCCCTCCCCCTCCCCCTCTCTCTATTCCCGGCCTCTGCCCGCATCGCCATCCGGGCCACCTGATGGCCCAGTGTCTGCGCCCCGCCGCGGCATTCAACCTGCCTATCCTCCTAGCGCTAGCGTAGGTTCCCGCCTGCGCACGCGTCGACAGGATAGCCAGGGTAGTCTGCGCGACTTTGCTCAGGCGGTCAGCGACGCAACTGAGCGCGCCATTGAAGGGCTCACTGCCGTTGGCGCGCCGCGCCTCTTGACGTCAATCGTTCCGACGATGGCGCCCGCAGCATCAGTGAGGTGTCCCCACGTACTCGGGCCCGGACCCTTTCTTCCCCTGTTGCTGGCAGCAACCCTGCTCATCTGGCCCACCCTCACCCCACCCTCTCGCTCGCCTTACCCGTGCCGCGCGCAGCGCGACCGATATCCGCTTGAATGCCAACACTCTCACCACTCCCCCGACCACGGCCCCTTCTGCCCAATTCTACACCGCTCCCCCCAGCCTGATGCATGGCTGTATACCTATTCCCGGAGAAGAATCAGCCACTTCATTGGCATCTGCGTCGGCGTCGATTGAGGTCGATAATCTCACCTCGGTCAGCAGCGTGCCCACCGCCGTGGCCACCCTCCATCGGCTCGTCGGATGGTTGCTGCCGCCTCCCGTACCGCATGGACAGGGTTCGAGAGTTTCCGCAAACTCACGCGCAAGGCCTCCTTCACCGGTTCTACCACCTCGCCTCCCCCGCGTTCCCTGGTCCCTGCTACAGGCGATTATCCCGGGGGCAACCTATTTGCTGCCGATTCGCCATCTCCGTCCATATTCAACGTGGATCCGAGCCAGGTACCGCGCTCCCGCCCTTCCACAGCCACCAGCACATCCACCTCCTCCACCCGTCTTGTGGCTCATCATGCCCTCATACCTTCTGGATCCCCGGCGAAAGACAAACCGTCCCGTCCATCGACTGCCAACACGTCCATCAGCTCCTCCATGCGCTTCCCGCCACGATTGGGCGGGCACATGAGTCTGTCCTCGAACGAAGGTAGGGCGGCGACCTCCTTCGTTCGCAGGCCCGACTCTGCTGACAGCTCCAATCTACACGGCCAGACCTCCTCGCAGGCCGGGCACTTCAACTCCACTATTACTGAACAGACATGGACTCGGAAAGAGCCCGACGTACCCCCTCCTGCTTCCAGTACCCATGATGATTCGAGCCCCCACTCTCACACTCGCATGGACTGGACAGCCCTGCGCCTCCTGATTCGTGCAACAACACGACACCGACACTGCTAGCTGGTGAACTAATAGACGGTTCGCTTTCGGCTGCCAAAGCGCCCTCTTCAATACCACGGTCGGGTGAATCTGTGACATCCGTCGTCCGTCTCATCGCTTAGCGGGCAAATGAAGTCTCCGCACGCTGTTGGCTCCGAGGGCACCCACCCGCTCGTTTCGGCCGCGTTGCCCCGGCCTGAATTAAGCAACAAGGAGAGACCCGCTGGCGGGGCCGATGGATGCCTACAGGCTCGAGGCCCGCAAAGGCCAAGGGGAAAGGGCGAATGAAGCGGATTCGGGTATTTCGGATGCTTCCCACTCCATGTCGGAAAATGGCCAGGCGACCGTCGTCCGGTCTTCCGACACTCGAGCGCTCGGCCTGCTGGATACCTGGTCCATGCCACCTCAAGCTCTGCCGCCCCTCCCTGTGAGCCCTCACTGCCGCCCGCCCTGTGCTGACCATCCCATATGTTTACAGGAGGAGCCGGACGTCTCGTCTCCTCCCTCTGAGACAAATGAGGCCACGGTACAAGCGTTCAGGCCACCGACGCTGACGGCACGCAGGGCCAGCTCTCGCCGCCGCTCGTGCACCAGCTCGGCGCGCTGGTCCGTGGCTCGGGCTTGCACAAGCGCGAACGAGGTGCCGAGGGCACGTGCCCCCCATGCCTTCCATCACACACAAATCCCACACCAAGCGACCCGCCTATTCGGGCACCTGTTGGAGACGAGGAAAGGTCCTAGGCCAGCAGTGGGAATCGCCTCTTCCGTCCCCTCAACCAGAACGTCAATCGGTCGAGTCTTCGCTGCTAGATGCGATCGGCCCCATCCTAGCCTCTCCGTGTGCCACCTTCCACTCGCTCTCATCCTCCTTGCAGCACCTTGGTACGCACCCCCCTCTTCCTCCCCACGCCCTCCCAGATCCAACTTGCTGCAGTATACTAACACACCCTTTCCAAGCCCCCTTTCTCTCTCCCGATCGGGCCGAAGAGTTTGTTCCAAGACCTCGATCTGATTGGGGAGGTGAATGTGGAGACGTGTACTGCGCCCAGCAACGCACGGAACCAAGGACCAAGTAGCCATCAAAGTCGTCGCTCCACTACCTCGGCCGGCACCGCGCGCCTGGCCCATCTGGCTACAGAGCTCTCGGTGGCAGCGCGGGCAGAGCACTCGTGTCGTTGGGCTCCGGGCGTGTACCTGGCGCCTTCGGCCTCCGACCCAGAGGGAGCGATTTGGTTAGTGCAAGAGTTGATGGATCGGAGTGTGGTGGACGTGTTGGGTTCGAGGCAAGGGCCACTGGAGGAGAGTGAGGTGGCCCGCATCGTGCTGGATACCTCGACCGCTCTCTCCTTCCTTCATACCCAAGGGATTGTGCATTGCGACGTGCGCTCAGATAACCTCTGCTCGCTGCTACTGGGATCACCAAGTTGACCGACTTTACCATGCGGCTCACCTTGCCCCCGCCAGTGGCGCACCACCGTCGTAGGCGCCGTTCTGGATCGCCCCCGAAGTGATTACAGCCCAAACCCTACGCTTCAAAGTGGACATTTGGTCCTTGGGGCCGTGCTGTGGGAACTGAACCAAGGTGTTCCCCCCTACATTGACCTACCGCCGCGGGAGGCGGTGAGGCAGATTGCCCAACTCGGTTTGCCGCCCTTGAGCGACCGGCACGTTGTTCCCCGCAGCTCGGTGCGCTCTTGCATGCCTGCACGGCGCTTGAGCCGGACCAACGACCCACAGCAGAGCAGGTTCTACCCACCCTTTCCTGGCTCAGGCTGCGCCCTACAGTCACATGGTCCACCTCCTCGACTCGTTCATCAGGTCGAACAGCAGGTGGAAGAGCCAGAGGAGGGGTAATTCTCTGATTGACAAGACTATGGCGAGCTTTTGGGGGCCGCATGGCGACGGTGGGAAGCATTAAAGATGCATGACTGTACGGGGAAACGCGGGGTTGGCGGGGCTGGAAGCCTCGCAACGATAAGGACAGCGAGGGAATGAGACACAATCCGTAGGTAGGTATGGCGTACAGGAAAGGAAAGGAGAGAGGAAAGCCGGAAAAGGGTGCTTAGTCCACCGGCTCGTAGCTCCAGATCCGCGCATTAAAGTCGCCCGAGCCCGTGCGAACAACCGGCCGGCCGGAGAGCAATGGATGGCGATCACCGAGTTTTTGTGACCTTGCAACAAAAATTGAGCTTTGCCCGTCTCGGTCGACCAGAACTCGACGGCGCGGTCTTTGGAACCAAAGCAACAAACTCGCCCCCCGGCGTGATGGACACACTTAGCACAAAGTCCCGGTGACCCGTCCAGGCCACGCTGCCACCGCCGCGCCAGTGCGCAGGGTGCGGTCCAACGAGCCGGAGATGAGGTCGCCCGTAGGCGCATAGGCAAGAGAGTAAATACTGTCCGTGTGGCCCTGTAGGTTTTCGACTTCTTCCCCCGTCGCAGTGGAAAAGATACGGACGCGCGAGTCGAGCGAGCCAGCAGCGACAAGGGGCAAGGTAGGGTGCAGCGCTACGCTGGTCACCCCTTGGTCCACCGACGGACGTTCGTCCATCCGACACACGCCTTCTTCCCGCCCTCGCTCGGCATCCCACAATCGCACCGTCCCATCTCCCGAGCCGGACGCTAACACGCCCCCGCGCCAGTCGAGCGCATAAATTTCTTGCGTATGCGCACGTAGCAGGTGCAGCAACGAGCCCCCGGCCAAATCAAAGATCCGCACCAGCATATCTTCCGCCCCCGTTGCCAGCCGGTCTCCCGAGGGGGAAAAACACACAGACCGTACGTACAAGTCGTCGCGCTGCGTGTGCCGCAGCACCACCACCTTGGCCCCGGTCTTGGTATCGTACACCTGGGCCATTCGGTTACTTCCCGTGGCCAGCTGACGACCATCGGGAGAGAAGCGGACGCTGCACACAACACTTTCATGCATCAACGTCTGCACCAAGTTGACCCGCAACCGGGGATGGGAGGGGTAGATCGCGATCCAATCGCTGCCCTCGGTTTGTGCGCGGAGGGTATGTCGTCAGGGTCGCGCTCGGCCATCTCGGCCAATGCCTCGTTGGCATACCGCGTATCCTCGCTCGGCTCGGGCGGCGGCGTGACGCGCGAAGGACCAGCGTGGCTCACTGGGCCTACTGAGCCCGGCGGACGACTGGGTGGCAACGAAGTAGGCAGAGGCGGGGGCAGAGGCGCGCGCGCGCCTTCCTCCTCGATCTGCCGCTGCAGGCGCGAATCTCGTCGTGGTACCTGCGGTGGGAGGGGGGTTAGTGGGCGAGGCAAACGAGGCAAGCGAGGCCGGGCGCCTCACGGGCAGGTGGGGGGGGGGGGGGGACGAAGGGCGTACTGGGCCTCGAGACTGGCATGCCGCTTCTCCAGCTGGGCGAGGAGACGGTGCATCTGCCCCACCTCCTGGGCCTGGGAAGCAGCGAGCGCCTGCACCTCGGCTTGGTCGGCGCGGGAGGCAGAGGCAGCCTCGTGCACGCGGTCAAACTCGGCCTGGACAGCATCGAGCACAGCGGCAAGGCGGGCGGACGCGTCGAGCGTGGGCGCGGGCGCGGGGACAGCGGCAGAGACAGAGACGGCAGCGTCGGGACGCACCCGCGCGCAGGCGGGAGGGGCGAGGGCATGGGGAGGGGGCCGGGTTAGCTGGGTCGCTGGAGCGCGGGGCTTGGCTTGGCTTGGCTGGCCCCAACGCGTGCCTGCCGCAGCGGGGCGGCCGACACTGGCGCCGTCCTGCTCGCGCCGCCACGCGTCACCGCTCGGATGCCCTGGCTGCTATTCGATTCACTGCACATCTCAGAGCTCCCCAGGGTCTTCCAGCTGGGGCTGGGCTGCGTGCTCGTGCCTGCGCGGCCCCCGCCAGGGTGCATGCAGCCCAGGCACTGCCCCTGCTTGGCCCACCCGCTCGGCGCCCCGAGCACGTGACAGTGACATGTGCCACGCAGCCTGTGACAAGCCAATGGCTGGGACTGTGACAGGCTGCTCCCAGCATGCAGCATGCATCATGCATCATGCGCACCTAGCAACCCGTCGCAGCTGGGAGCTCATCGATCCATCGATCGTCATATCAGGCACCATAACGCCACCACTCCTCCGCCTCGGGGTACCGCAGTACCTCGTGCACCCCATCAGCGCATCCGACATTCAACCTTCCACGGGTGATTTGCATGGGAGCAATGTATTTAAGAGGTTACCGGTTACCGGCCGCGTTACACGTTACCGGTTAATGTAGGCGCTGATCCGATGGGGCTCCCGGCCAGGTTGGTGTGGCTTAGCGCATCGTTGGGCTTGCGCCTCAGCCTGAGGCGTGGGCATGAAATGTTGCCACGTCGCAATTGCAACAGTGGGCATTGCTCGGCTGGGTGAGTTGCTTAAATTCCGTTTTGAGTTCGAAGCCACCCGCTCTTATCAACATTGCCGCATCACCCATTCATCATCCCCCGCGCAACGTTCAAGCTGTTCAAGGTCACTGGGTGCTGGTCACGGCACGCATCACATGTCACAGCCTCCTTAGCCACTTGCATCCCGACGGAAGAAAACACCGCCCGCAGACTCGTCGCCGTCACATACACCCTCTTTTCCCCACCACCGTTGCCCCCACGCTGCTTACGCTGCCCGCATGGCCGGGCCAGCCTGGTGCGGGTCGCTAGCCTGCCTGGCACTGAGTGTCCTTGCTACCCGCGTCGTTGGTGTTGGCGCCCAGAACGCTGCCCCCGATGACAACTCCAACTCTGGCCCCCAGGCCACATCCGAGAGCGCTGGGCAAATCGCCGTTTCATTGTGGGTCAACGGCGTGTTCTGTGCCATTGAAATTGCTCTCTTCTTGCTGCTGCGCCCACGCTTCAAGAAGATCTACTCGCCACGCACCTTCCTTGGGCCCAAAACTAAGCGTGTCCCCCGCCAGCCTGACTCGCTCCTGGGCTGGATTCTCCCCGTAATCAAGGCGTCCAAATTTGACATTCTCGCAACTCAAGGCTTGGACGCGTTTGTCTACCTCGAGTATCTCGAGATGAGCATTATCATCTTTCTCCTCATTTTCTTCCTCACCTTTATCATCCTTATCCCCATCTACTCCACCGGCACCACTGCCGGCAAGACCGGCATCGACAAGTTAACCTTTGCCAATGTCGGGCGCGAGCAGACAGCCCAGTTGAGATACATTGCCACTTTGGTGATCCAGGTGGTGTGCACCGTATGGATGTTTTGTGGTGCACGCCAAGGTCAAGAATGTGGTCACCATCCGTCAAGACTACCTCATCTCCCCGCGGCACACCCAATCGGCCCAAGCCCGTACCATCCTCGTCACTGGCATTCCCAACAACCTCCTGTCGGAAAAACGATTGGCCAAAATGTACTCCCATCTCCCAGGCGGTGTGGCCAAGGTGTGGATCAACCGCAACATGCGCGATTTACCCGCGCTTGTCTCTCGCAGGACCAAATTGGTCGAGAGGCTGGAGGACGCGCAGTCCAAGTACATTCTCAAGGCCTACAAATTAATCCGCAAGGGAAAACTCACAGTCCAAGAGGTGTACACTCCCGATGGAGTTGTGACCCAGTTCACGGGCAGTGACCAGGAGATTGCTCACTACCTGCCTCGCCCTTCTCATCGGGATGGATGGATCCCCTTTCATGGGTGCAAGTACGACACATTTGACCATTGCCGCACAGAGATTGCGCGCTTGAATAAGGAAATTGACTGGCGACGCCGCGACATGGCTAGGAATCGGAAACAGTACCCCCCCAAGAACTCGGCGTTTATCCTTTTCATCAGCAGATCGTGCCTATCTTGCTTATTCGGCGCAGACTCACCACCTTCCCTATATGATGGTCAACCGTTACTTTGAAGCCCACCCCAAGGACATTGTTTGGGCCAACTTGAACGTGAACCCCTATGAGAAGAAGATCCGTACCTCTATTTTTTGGGGTGCCACTTGGGCATGGTGCTCTTTGGTGTCTTCCCGTTGCCTTGGTTGGGTTGATCTCCAACATTAATGCGCTAGTCAAGGTAGTTCACTTTTTGGACTTTTTGACGCACATTGGTTACCTCCAACAGATGATCCAAGGCATGATCCCTTCTGCCATGCTTGCCCTCGTCAATTCCTGTTTGCCCATTATTATGCGCATCTTTGGCCGATTGTCAGGTGAGCCAACGCGGTCGTCGATCGAGCTTTCGCTCATGGACCGCCTGTTCTACTTCAACTTTTTCCAGAACTTTCTCTTTCTCACCATTGTTTCCGGATCTGTTTCGGACATCACCAACTTTATCTACTCGCTGGCCAATCATCCCACCGCATTTCCTGGTGACGTGGCCGGTGCTATCCCACAAGGATCTACATTCTTCATTGCCTACATCATGCTTGCTGGCGTACAAGGCGCTGCGGCAGGTCTGCTGCAAGTGATCCCCTTTTCCCTGTACTACATTCGCAAGTTTGTTTTTGGCCAGTCTCCACGTGGGGTGTGGCGGACAGACAACCGTCTCTTCCGCGGAGAGTGGGGAGTGCTCTTTCCCCATACCACACTCATCACTATCATTGCCACGGGCTACATGGTGGTTGCCCCCTTGGTATCTCTTTGCGTTGACGACGTTTTGTCTCTACTGGCTTCTCTATCGGTACCAGCTGATCTATGTCTGGCTCCAGCGCCCGGCGTATGAGACGCTCGGACTCTACTTTCCCGCGCCATTGACCAATTCTTCTGGGGCCTGTATCTCGAGATGGTCATGCTTGCTGCCCTCTTTTTCCTTGCAGGTGCGCCCAACGCAGCTGGAGTCCAGAAGCAAACAGCCATTCCGGAAGGTATGTCCCCCCCGCGCCCCCTTCCCCTTTCCCTTCCCCTCCTCTTTGCATGATACAATGTGGTAAACTGACATGCGACGTAGGCGCAATCATGGTGATCTTAATCGTCGGTGTCGCATGTTTCCACTTTTTCTCAACGATTCGTACAAGCCGCTGCTTACCACCCTTCCGCTCAGCTTGGTCCATGATGACGATGAACTGATGCGCGAGTTACACGAAGACGAGGAATTGGAAGGCGAAGCGAGGGAGGGTGAGATTGTTGCCGGGCCAATGATGGACGACCCAGAGGACGAGGAGCAAGACGAAACTCTGTTGGGCCCCCAAGACGGCTTCAACTCTGGCCTTGTTGCCTCTCCCATATCGGACGTACCTTATGCAAACAGTTGGAAGGACCCAGCAGCTGCGGACCATCCACCATCCTTCGGAACGGCATCCAACTCGAGCTGTCAAGGAACAACGTCGATGGTGAAAAAACGCCGATGGAGACGTTGGGGGAAAAGACGGTGATGGTTACCATGAGCGAGCAGACTGCCACGGAAAAGACCACGGGAGAAACGGTACGCCAAGCACGCTCGGACAAGGCACCCGCCTCAATCCTTTTGCCTACCCCTCTTCGAGTGACACGGCCATCGGCTCCGCTTGTTGCCCTTCGAGTTGGATTCCTTCACGGAAAAATTCACGGGAGCAGACTGTCAATGGGCCGAGGTGGAATTGGATGACCCCTTGTCTCCTTTGCCGCCCAAAGCCCCCGGACTATCCGTTGCGCCAAATGCATCGAAGAGGCCTTTACCTCGCAAAGTCTCGAGCGGGTCTGTGCCAAAAGCCGAGGGGTGGTTGACCTCTACTGTTGTGGCATCTACCCCAATTGGCTCCCACCCACCGACGCACCAACATACTCAGAGTGCCCCCCTGGTGCGCATGGAAACAGTCCATTCCAAGGACGTGTCGAAGAGTCTTCTCGCCCGCTCTCCTAGCACCCCCACCCTGGCCTTGTCTGGTGCCTCGGACTTGCCCCCTCCTTCCTCTGCCCCCCCAAAGACGCCTTACGGAACACAGGCGCGCCCCTCGTTGGGCAAGCGCAAGATCGCTGCCCCTGCTCAGATCCTACACCAGACACGACCAAGTCTAGGTAATAAAGAATCTACCTTCCTGCTTACGAAGGACATTCCCACTCCTGCTCCTATTCCAACTCCCTCTTCCGCTCCGAGCCCCGCTCCCATTCCGGCCCCCACTTCCACTCCCACTCCCAAGAGCAAACAATCTACTTGGAGTAGCTTCTTTTCCCTCCCCATTCTGCTCCGACAAGGCACCTCTTCCTCTGTGTTGCCCACCGCCTCGCTGGCCCGGCGCGACGCAGATGCGACCCTGGTCCTGGAGAAAGAAAAGAACCCAGACTCCTCTGCGCGCGGGAAGCGCACGTTGACACTTGGCTCGCTCAATGTGCCCATTACCAAGCGCTCGTTGACCACACCCTTGGGATTTATGCGAGTAGCGGACCAGGCACGTGAACACCGCTCGCAACGTTCCCTGTTTGAGAAGGAATTCCACGTTGACTATGACCAGTTGATGACCGCCTTCCTCCACCCGGCGGCAAGGGAGGAACAGATGCCTCTTTGGTACCCGCAAGACGAGCTTGGGCTCGCTCATCGGGCACTTGCCCAAGCCCAGGCGATTGGTTTGGCAGCTACCACCGAGGGCGCGCGGGTGGAGAAGACGTTGGTCCACTATGGACGCGGCAAGCTCCGTTGGGAACATGCCACCGAGACTATTGTTGTCTCCGCTCCGCACCCTCCTGGGGAACCTTGGGACGACGAACACTAGATGATCATCTGCCCTCCTTTGGGCGTCCTTCTCCTGAGCACGGATGGAAGCAGATGCCCCCTTTCTCTGCTTGAAGACCTTACCTCGATGGTGGATCCAGACACTGCACTGTCATCTACCTATTCCTTGCGCGACTCGTGTCAGCTCCCAGGCGTCCAGGGAAGAAGAAGACCCATACTGTTGATACACCCCCACCCCTCCTCTGCCCGAACACAACCTCTGCTCTTTGGTGCGCTCGGTTCAGTGCGCTCGACGGCCAACCCCTGTCTTCCCAAGTAACCTCACTTGAAAACCGCACCGTTTGGCCACCTCACATCAGCACCTATACCTAGTTCTTGTTCACTAATCTCCTCTGTCGCACATGTCATGCATGCTTCTTTCCATATTCCCTCCCCCATGTCACGGGCTGCGGCGGACTCGAGATGGTCCGACCGAAGCTAAGGCCCGCCTGCTCCGCACATGCCCAGTAGAGCGTGCTCCGCAGGCCAACCAAGTGTGATGATGGTTGGCTAAATTAAGCATCGTGGCTGAAGGGCCATGCTCCGTGCGACAATAGTCCCCCCGCCCAAGTCCAAGTCGGCCGGCCTAAATAAGGCCACCGAGCTTCCAGTGCCGTTGCGACGACTGTCGCCCCGTCCCCGTTTCCTTTTCCTTTCTCGGTCGCGCCTGTGGCGACCAACCCCGCTTTTGACATGTCTTCCTTTCTACAAACCCTCTTGTATCCGTTTCCCTTTTGATCCTGCCTGTACCCCCCCTGGTTGATGGGGATCTTTTCCCCCACCTTCCATTCTCGTCTCAACCCCCTTGTCTATCCTCTCGCCTATCCTGTGCGACTCCTGCCCGTTTTCCAGCCGATTGATCCAGTACAGGCAGCCTACTTTTGTTAGCGTCCGACATCTCCTCCAATCTCGTCCTCAGCCATTCGTCAGTCCTGTCGCGCGAGCCCTCCTCTGGCCGCATCGATTTCCAGTCTCAGTTGAGGCAGTGTTTGTCCGCCGCTGTCTCCTCCCGTCTCTAAGTCCCGGAGGCTTCAGACACGTTACTACGGCCCAAGCCGGTGCAGACGCAGCCTTGCCACACGTGCAGCCGCCCCACCAAAGGCCTCTCCTCGTCCCTAGCTCCGCTCGGATACACCAACCAGCCCAAGCCCGAAACTACCGTGAGTCGACCTACCGTCGCCTAAGGGATTGTACCCCAAAAAACCCCAGGGCGGGCCCCCTGGCGACGCCCCCGTGACACCCCATAGGTTTGCCTATGGTCCCTGGGCTCCTTGGGGCTGGGACGCGGTTTGGGAGGGAGACCCCGGCACCTTACTGTGCGAAGTTCGAATCGATATGGCGAGTGGTGTGCGGACGATGGAGGCGCCCAGACATGGGACGGAAGATAAAAGCGGAGGGCACGGACCACAAACCCCCGTTTGGGAATGGAAGTCACAAGGTCTCAGGGTCACCACTGCGACACACCCGCAGGATACATGGAGCCCACGAGGCTGAGCATCTGTCCCTGCACGCGCTACACGCCCCTGCCCTGCAGCGCTGAGCGCTGGGCCACCGTGTCACCCATACCAGTTTAGTCCTAGTCACGCGTCAAGCTCAAGCTAGCCAGCAGTCGCTGTAACATGTAACGCGTAACGTGCATACCGAAAGCGCCAACGACTAGCTCGAGCTGTCTCCGATCTGACCTCAGACTCAGATCCCAAATCTCAGTCGCAGGTGAGAAGGCCTACGGCCCAGGAAAGGCGGTACCCCGGACACCGGGTACTAGGGTGCTACGCGCTACACGCAGAGCTTGGCTCGATCCGTCTGGGGGTGGCCGGTGACCGGTGAGATAGGGGGGCGGGGGCGACAGATGGGCCTGGCCATTGCCTAGTGAGGCATGTGGAAAGATGCACTGCTTCGCAAGCAGGCACACGCGGCCGCTCGGTGCGCCCATTTCGTCCGCCCACCACGGGAGAACTTTGCCAAACTCATCTGGGGCCCCTTGGATGCTTTCGCCGCCATCACATGTCACACACCACACGTCACTCACCGCCGTCATAACGTCACTGGCCACCTAGAGTGGTACTTAGTTGCAGACAGCACACCCAAGCACACCCGACTCAGTACTCGGTCTGAGTATTACTCAGTACTCAGTTACTCAGTGTACTCACCTCGGTTCGCGATGGCCGGGAGTATTGGCGTGCATTGGCTGTATAATGGGCCCGACGATGAGTGCTGGCGATCGATGATAGTGAGGCATCGATACATCGATAATCCTCCTCTCGATCGAGAGCGGCGGTCGCCAGTGGGTTTGGAATGGCCTGTTGCTCGCTGTATCGATGTTCGATCTTATCGATTATCGTTTTTTTCGTACCGTACATACTGCATACTTACCAAATTGATCTGGCCGGGCCATGCATATCATAATGGTGTTGTCACACATTCCGTCTCACATAATGCACCCCACAGGTTCGACCGGCAGCCAGCGTGCCTGCCAGTACCAAACCCCAGAAACCACACACTGTCGAACTCTTCCGACGGGCTCTTGCCTCTAGCCCCGAGGGTGGCCAACAGACGGGTGTGCTGAGACGCACTGCTACTTGCCACCGGCCCATCCCCGCTGGTACAGCTTAAATACGCTCTGCCTCGTTGCGCAACCGGCAAGCACACAGCGCCATCCTCAGCACACTCACCTAACCCAGCACTCGCCAGAGTACTCAGCCTGAGTACTCAGCCAGCACCCATCTCACGATGCCCAGCGACGAAAAGCACAACCACACCCTCCTCCAGGCATTTGAATGGTACGTTTGGTTGGCAGGTCGCCTCTGTTTTCCGTTGCGCACGACTGACCTAGTGGGGACAGGTACACTCCCGGGGGCGGAAACCACTGGCACTGGCTAGGGAAAAACGCCGAGCGGTTCGCGTCAATGGGTCTAACGGATCTCTGGCTTCCGCCGCCGTACAAGGCGGCGTCCGGTGACCAAAGCACTGGGTACGACGTCTATGATCTCTGGGACTTTGGCCAGTTTCCCACCAAGGGCACGAACCCAGCCACGACGCAGACCAAGTATGGCGATCGGAAGGCGTTCGAGCAGGCCCTCGCCCAGCTCAACAAGGCAGGTGTGGAGCGGATTTACCTCGACGCCGTCCTCAACCACCGCATGGGTGCAGACAAAACCGAAACTTTCCTCGCCCATCCGGTTAAGGAGGACAATCGGCTGGAGGAAGGCGAAGCGTACGATATTGAAGGCTATACCTCCTTCACATTCCCCAACCGCATTCCCGAGGGCAAAGCCAGTATCGATAAGCCGGAGTACTCTTCCGACCCACCTTTCTCTACCTTCCAGTGGACATTTAACCACTTTACTGGTGTCGACTGGGATCAGAAGCAGGAGAAGAACCAAGTGTTCCGCATTGAGGGCGATGGAAAGAACTGGGCCAAGGATGTGGATGGGGAGAAAGGGTCGTATGACTACCTGATGGGCGCCGATGTGGACCATGCGCATCGGCAGTGCGAGAGGAACTTTTCCATTGGACCGAGTGGGTTCTGCGCACCTTCCCCATCAATGGAATGCGCTTCGATGCGGTCAAACACATTTCTCGCGACTTTATTCGTGACTTTGTCCACCATTCTCGCCAAGTCTCCGCGAAATGCGCAAGGAAAAGGGTCTGCCGCCCGTCAACGAGGATGAAGGGCCCATCCTCTTCTCTGTCGGCGAACTATGGAAAGACGATGTGGGGACCTGCGTCTCCTACTTGGAGCAGTTTGCCGCAGGCGAGAACGGGGAGCAGTTCTCCCTCTTTGATGCTCCCCTCCACTACAACTTTGTTCAGGCGGGCGAGCAGGGGAAAGACTTTGACCTGCGCACCATTTTTGACGACACGCTCGTCAAAGCCCGTCCACTGGACGCTGTCACCCTGGTCGCAAACCACGATACGCAACCGGGCCAAGCACTGCAGTCTGTCGTGCGCCGCCCTTTGTGCCGCTCGCGTACGCGCTCATCTCCTGAGGCAAGACGGGTTCCCATGTGTGTTCATTGGTGATCTCGATGGCTGCCATGGCCAGGGTGAGGGGGGCGAGGCGACACACGAGGTGCCCCCCATGTCGGACCTGGACAAGTTTATCTATGCCCGGCGGCACTTTGCGTATGGTGAACAGCGCGATGTCTGGGACTTTGCCCAGTGTGTGGGATGGTCGCGGGCGGGGGACGAGGCGCATGATGGATGCGCCGTGGTAATCTGCAATGGTGAGGGAGAGGGGGAAAGGTGCTCGAGATGGGCGAACGCTACAAGGGAAAGACCTTTGTCGACCTTCTTGGTTGGCACGAGGGGGAGATTACTATCGGAGACGATGGAAAGGCCGAGTTCCTTTGTCCTGCTAGCAGCGTGTCGATTTGGGTCCCGAAAGACTCGGAGGCCCTTCAGCACGTCCCAAACGGCAAAAAGTAGTTTGGAAATGATGCCACTGGAAACCGTCTGGGTCAGTGGAGTAAAAATGCATATAAAACCCCATCCATCTGATCCCACCTGCCCCGAGGGACGTACGAGAGCGGTCGTGCAAATTGGAAAGCAAACGCAAGGAAAATGTGGATGTAGCATATCATTCGTAGCGCCGGGATGAGACGAGATATGGTTGGTCGGTCTGATGGAACAGCCTGCCACGAGGCGATGATCATGTCGATCATGAGAGCGACTAGATTTCCTATTGGTACACGTTTTCCCCGTCGCATCTGTCGATGGAATTGGGCATTCCCCTCACTCACTTTCTGCCCTAAGCTCCGGCCCGCCCACGCCCAGACTCGTCATCCCTGAAAAGGGTATGCACAGTAGGTTTGAATAGTACGCATACACTACACCAACCTACCATGCTTGCTGTAACTACTTTTCGAGGCTCGTCCTTCGTCTTTTTGAGTGGCCCGCGAAAGATGATCACATCAATTATCAATGGAGGAATCGTCGCATGGCGAATGCAAGGGAAGAATACACGGTGGGTAATGGGCAGGCGGTACACTGTTCTGGGTCGAAGAGGGGGAAGAGAGGGTCCAGTGGGCCACGAGCCGTAGCAAAAAGCTCGGCCCATCACAGACGATGAACAAGAGAGAATGGAGGTCATCTTGGCGTCAAACGTGATCTTGGCGGTAAACGTTAATCGTTAACCTTAAGGAATGGGTCGGCCTCTTGCTGAGCCGCAGTGCGTTTGAACGCAACAATACCCACAATCACGCCACAGGCAAAGAATCCGACAGCGATCAGCAACCAGATAAACCCGTGGCACTGCGGTGTACCTCCAAAGAGCTTGGAAAACGCAGATGCATCCGATTCGTTCACCTTGCGGAAGATGAGGTCGTCGCAGATGTCCCAGATACAGTAAAGACAGTTGTGGACCCCCTTCGCGAGTAAGATAGGTTAGTCATGATGAGGATAAAAGTGCGAGTGAAGGAAAGGGGAGGAGAAAAGACGCACGATGAACAGAACAAAGAAACGCAGCGCTACCGAGTCCTTGATGAACCAGAAGGCTAGGAATACTGTGCAGAGTTAGTATATGTATGTTTCTAAGGGAAAAGGGACGTACGGCCAACCCAGATCTGTCGCAGTAAAGAAGAGATCCAGAGGACCAAGGAAGGCAAGTCAGCTTCAGGCTGCAACAGAGCATAGGGGTATGTACACACAATAACTAAAAGCCAGGTGAACCAATCCCGCCGGGCCCACCACAGAGTGATGAGAAAGAAGACGCCCACGACAATAGAGGCGATCTTGGATGCCTTTTCATCGAATCCGCAAGCAATCAGGGCGGCACCAATAAAGGCACTCCCGGTATAGCCAGCTGGAAGAGTGAGGGCAGGGATGCCACCGCGCATACGGGTCACACCACCCTCGTAGGGGTCGAGCTCGATGCTCTCGATCTTGGCACAAGTGAGCAGACCGACGGCGGCATGGGAGAACTCGTGGAACCCAACGGCCAGCAGACGGAAGGGGTAAAACACCCAGTTGACAACCGGCAGCCAGCTCAGAGCGCAATGGCGGCAATATAGCAGCAGGCCACGATCACCACCACTTTTTGGTCCGAAGTGAGAGCGAGGCGGTTGGTCGACGTGCTGCCGCTGCCGTCATTCCACTCCCATGCGCGTGCAGAGGGAGGATGGTACAAGGCTGGCATGGTCAATCTTCAAGGTGAGGCTCGCGCCAGTCAAGCCAGTGAGGGAAGGACGCTGTTGGCGCTGGGGCACTGGGTGCAGACGGTGGTGGAAGAGGGGAGAGGAGGGGACGCACCCTCCGCATTGACGTATTCAACGTCTACTTTCTGGGCCGGGGCTACTGTCCTGTGCTGCGCTGCGCCACTTGCGGTCCGACAGGTCACACTGCGCCTGTGCGTCAGCAGCTCAACCCTCCTGGCTGGCCCTGTGCTGCGAGTGAAGGATCATCGATCGCAGATCAGCGATCATCGATCACAGCGATCACCCCTTTCTCAGGTGGGAGCCTGAGCATTTCGCATCATGCATCATGCATCATGCAGGGTGGGGCAGTATACTTGGCCGCCCCTTTTGAGCCAAAAGGGTCTACTGTGTTCTGCGCCGCAACCTTGTACTTGAAAGGGGCCGATTAGCTGTTGCTCCGACTATTGACGATTCCGGCCTACTTGGCAAGTTCGTGGGTGCCCAATTGCGATTCCGGTGGTTCCTATTAACAGAGGTCTACGCTCCGAGTTCCATCGCTCCACGCCACTGCACGCATCGGTCCCTACTATTTTGACAGGCCTCCTTTCTCATTCCACCATCCATTCTTTCGACGACAAGTCGACGGCCTTGTTCTTGTTCTTGGTGCTCCCTCGGTGTCGGAGCAATCCTGACCTTCTATGACTAGATCATGACGCCCTGTGATGTTTGACTTCACGAGACGGGAAGAGATCCCTACTAAAGTGCAAGACGAGCTGGATCAGGCTCAAGACGAGAAGGAGACCGAGGTGGAGTCGAACTTGGTGAACAAGCTCCTGAAGGAGCAAGCCTTTCTTTGGTCGAAGCGCGTAAAGTAGTTAACATTTTGTATTCTGGCGACTCTACGCCTGCATACCCCTTCGTGGCCCGCGCATCATAATGGAAGCGTTGCTCGTGAAAGCGATCCTTAGCCTAATGCCAAGGTGAACGAGTTGTTTTGGGTCAGGTGCTGGCAGTGGATCTGGACGATCCGGACATGTGCCAAAAGCCGACGTGAAACTCAGGTGGGGCGTGGCCAGGTGTGCTGGTTTCGGGGCGTCACGCGCCACACCATGATGTGATGCATGATGCGTGGTCGTTGAAACGTGGATTTGCAATTTGATCGATGATGTGGGCCACCATTTGAACGTTTTTAATTTCTTGAAGAAGGAAGGCGTTCGGAAGTTCAGAACAGGCTGGCTGAAGGCAGGTGGTAGCTTGCGAAGCTGCGCCTTCTCCTTTGGCCACCACCAGTCCCTGATCGACCCGTACGCGATGAGCGCTGCACAGTACGCTTGGCGCACCGGAAAGGCCTTTGGACTGGCCACCGGCGCACCCTCCTACGCTCCCGCTGGCGACTTTGCGGGCCAAGCGCTCGGTAAACGTTCAGTATGCGCCGGACGGGTCTGTTGTAGCCGCCGCCCTGCCCGATGCGGTGGCTATCTACTCGGCGGACGACAAGGATGCCGGGCAGTTGGTGCGCACGCTTCCTGTTAGTGGCGTGATTGACCTGGCCTTTTCCCCGCTGGGGAACTTTATCTCCACGTGGTCGCGTCCGGTCAAGACAGACGATGGTGCTGGCCTGGTTCCCAACTTGATCATTTGGGAGGTCAAGTCGGGCAAGAAGGTGGGCGAGTTTGAACGCAAGACACAGGAGGGTGCCTTCTTTCAATTCTCGTCCAACGAGACCTACTGTATTCGCCAAGTTACGAATGAGCTGCAGGTGTTTGACTTGCGCCAGCTAGCTGAGGGGAGCGCCCCTGTGCCCCTCGGCAAGCTTCGTGTGGAGGGTTTGACGAGCTTTGCTCTGGGTCCGGAGAAAAGCCCTCGCTTGCCGCGTTTGTGGGTGAGAAGAAAGGAAAGCCCGCGTCGGTGCGCGTGTTTACGTTGGTCTCCTGTCTGGACGGGAACAAGACGCCGGCCCCGGTCTCTCAAAAGACGTTTTTCAAGGCCGACAAGATCCAAATGAAGTGGAATGCGAGTGGGTCGGCACTCTTGTTTATGACCTCGACCGAGGTGGACAAGACGGGCCAATCCTACTATGGCGAAAACAACCTTACATGATGACTTCGAGGGGCGAATTTGACTGCCGCGTTGGCCTCGAGAAGGAAGGTCCGATCCATGACTTTACTTGGAGCCCAAATGGACGCGAATTTGTCGTCATCTACGGCTACATGCCGGCCAAGACTGTGTTGTTCTCGTACAAGGTCAACGTGATTGCCGAGCTTGGCGTGGCCCCGCGTAACTTTGTTGCCTTCAACCCGCAGGGCCGTTTCCTTCTCCTCGGTGGCTTTGGCAACTTGCACGGCACGGTTGACGTGTGGGATCGGGAAAACCTATCGCAAGGCAAGGTGTACACGTTTGAGGCGCCTGGCAGCTCGGTGTGCCAATGGTCGCCTGACGGTCTGTTTATCCTTACTGCTGTGCTCTCTCCCCGTCTGCGAGTGGACAACGGGGTGCGTCTCTGGCACTGCACTGGCAAGCTGGTACACGTGGTTCCGGCCGAGGAACTGTACCAGGCCTCGTGGCGGCCAGCGCTTCCTGGGACTGAGCCGGCTTTCCCATCTGTTCTTCCGCCTGCCGGAGGCTTCGCCCTCGGCACAGGCAAGCCAGACATCCAAATCTGCTAAGCCGGCCGGAGCGGCCAAGGTCTACCGCCCACCCGGCGCCCGTGCGCTTGGCGGGGACGCGGGACCCACCTCGCTTTCCCTCTCATGGCGGCGTCCGGATTGGGAGACAGTGGGGCGTACGTGCCGCCATCGGCTCGCGGGGGACGCAAGACCGTTCCTGGTGCCCCTCCTGGGAGCGCTCCCAAAAAGGGTAAGAAGGATAAGGCGGCTCCTGCGCTTGCGCCGGTTGCTGCGGCGGGCGTAGCGGACGCCTCGGGCTCGTTCAACAACTCGCTGGAGAAAAAGGTGCGGAACCTCAACAAGAAGCTCAAGGCGATCCAGGAGTTGAAGGACCGGCAGGCGCGGGGAACAGCTTGAGGCGAACCAGCTGCAGAAGATTGCAGGTGAGAAGGAGATCCGCGATGAGCTTGCGTCGCTTTGAACTCGCCCTTTAGGTGCAATGCATGTCCACGAGTAAACGGATGGATGGCGTAGGCTGTTCATCTCGATCATCTGAGGGCTGGTATAGCGGACCTGGAATTTAAGGTACTGAAGGTGAAGGTGCTGAGTGTTGAGTCGAGCTGAACACCCGCGCTCTGGATGTCTGAGGACGAGGGGTCGGAGCGGGCCGTCATACTAGCGTCAAGCGACACGTGCAGCCGGTGTCAGGAAAAGGGTTGGTCGCGAGAGAAGTAGTAAGGCCCCGCTAGCTATCGGAAATAGTAAATGCCAAGCTGTCCCTGTCCAGGAAGGATGTCCACGAGCTGCTTGCCCTGAGAGCACTGGAACAGGTGTGCGGAAATGTGTGGGCGCGTCGTAGGTCTCGCGTCGTGCCGCACTTTTCAGCATCCACAATTGACGGCCACAGCACCAGAACGCGCCACACGTCCTCCCATTCAGCTATGGTCCGTAGACATCGAGGTCGCACCCCCTATCAACCACGGGAAAGATAGAAGATGAGTCTGACGAGGAACAATGGACCATCGCTCACACACATGCGCCCATCACGTCCATACTTATCTGCTTTTGCTCCAGTATTATGCTATTGGAGACAAGTAACGGGATCCAGAAAAGTCCTGGCTGGCGGGTGATGCCAGGGACATCTCCTAATTTGGTGGGCACATTACCGTGCTGTGCCACCATCTGGTATATATAGACTGAAGCTTATAGCAGAGAGGTCCCACTCATGGGTCACGCTCTAGGGTGGGAGGGGGTGCTAGCACCCGAGTGTAATGGTGAGAGGCGACAGACCTACTCCGGCCAGACACACCATACAGTGAGTGGTATCATCACTCACCGCGCTTCCCCATGATCTTTCTGAAGGGAGCCAACCAACCCTTCTAGAACGTCGCTGCCGAGGAGCGCCTTCATTCATCTCCCCTCGATGCTACCTCCGATCCTCGCCCCTTGGGATAAAGCGCGATGCATAAAAGCTCTCAACGGAACTTGGAGGTCCAGCGAACATCACCAGACACCACCTCATCTGCGGGCTGGTGTTACAAACTATGAGCATCCCGCTCGTGCTTCTGAGTTATTGCACTCAAAAGATTTTCTGTGCAGACACGTAGGCTCACGGATTCAAAAGCCGTGGTGCATCTCAGTACATCCCGCAGGGCACAGCCCGTAGGTAGGTAATAGAAGACAGAGGAAAGCCGCAATACACTTCACTTCAGACCAGCTGGAGAGTGAAAGTTAATGGAAATCGACCAGTCCTTGCCGGACAGTGTGCTGGGTAAGGCTAGGCGCGTTGCCATTGTAGAAATGACCGAGGCCCTGCATGACAGTGTTGACGTAACCGCCACTGCCCTTGTCTCCCGAAGTCTGGAAACCGTCGTCAGCATTGGGGCCGGCGAACCACGTGCCAAGCCCAGTAGCCATGTTGGCCTTGACACCAGAGTTGACAGAGATGCGACCACCGTTCTTGGCCTCTGAGGCGAGACGGGACCAGTCCCCGGGGTCTGCCGAGCCCGTCCGAGCCTCGTTCGATTGAATCCACTCAGCGACATGAATGTTGATCCAAGGGCGGAGCAAGTCCTGTTGGGTGAGCGACTGAAGGTCAATGGGCTTCTTGGTCTTGTAGTCGATCAAGGTGCCCATCTTGCCCTTGCCCCAAGAAAAGGTGTTGGTCGTGGTGGCATGCTGCTGGAACAGGGTCAACTCTCCTGAACTTCCGCCCGGAGTGACCTGGAGAGCACCCCACGCCGTTCCGTCCACCATGTTGGCTTGGAAGTCCGACTCGGTCCGAATGTCAGCCATGATGGTACGGCAAACCAGCTCGAGAGGCAGATCGGGCCAGTACCGCTGCGCCGAGTCCCAAATTGCCTCGACATATTCGTCAAAGTGCGACTGAGCATTGTTCGTGTCTCCAACCGCACTGAGGAAGCTAGTGAGATCAGACTTGAGTTGCTGCTTGCTGTATCCAGAGCTGGATCCCGAAGAGCCCGAAGAACCCGAAGAACCCGAAGAGCTGGAAGAACCCGAATCCGAGTCCGAAGAACCGGACCCGGAACCCCAACCCCGGCTGGAAGAGGAAGAAGACGACTTGGAGCCGCTCTTGTAGTGCAAATTACCTTTCAACGACGACGCACTGGCCGCAGCAGAGGCCGAATACGACGGTGCGTCCGAGCAGCTTCCGTCAGAAGATGCTTCGGAGCCCGATGAGGAACCCGAGCCAGCAGAGCCCGAGCCAGAAGAGCCCGAGCCCCAACTGGAGCTGGAATCCGATCCCGAGTCGGAACCCGATGAAGGAAATCCTGTCGGAGCAGCAGACCCCGGCCCGAACCAGCGGTGCCCGAGGGAATGAGGTGGTGGTGGATGGACCAGTGCTTGGAATGACGTTTCTTGAAGCGCATCCGACCGGGGGCGTCGACTTGCCACACGGGCTCAGGGACAGGCGCGCGCGCTGTTCAAACGCACGAGCCACGTGCATGTGGTTCCCCTTGACGAAGGACAGGTCGGCAGCGACCGGCGCTACCAATCCGACGGCGACAAGAATGTGCTTGAGGGCGACCATGGTGAATATGGATAGGGTGGAGAGAGAGAAGGTGGCGAGCGGAGGTGTCGTAAGGTTGAGGAGGGAGGGTAGGGCAAGGACTAGACCGGCTAGTGGGAATCAGGGGACAGAGCCTGCTCTGTGAAGGTATGCGGGTGGTGGTGGTGGGGAGACGCAGGGAAGAGGGGAAAGGGGGCAACTTTATACCACGGCGGAGAAATATGGACCTACAAGTGTAGGGGCTGGGCGGGCACACTGGGCGTATGCGACAGTAGGGATGCCAGCGTGGCGCAGTGGAGTAGTGTGTGCAGAACAAAGCAGGGCGCAGAGGGCCTGTGTGCTGTGGGATCTGTTCCCGCGTCTGGATTGTGGAGGGTGTACTCAGTGCGCGGGGGTAGGCGTTCGCGGTTAGTTGGGCCGGGGACCCGGGCTTGCCTGTTTGGGGATGGCTTGGCTTGGCTTGGCCTGGCTGGCCTGCCCCTGGCAGGTACTGCGGACGGGGTGCTGGGCACGGCGCGAGTGTCATCGATCGCCGTCAAAGTGTTCTTTTTCGGACAGCATGTCTGCCTCCCTGTGCCCGCCTCCTGCCAGTGACTAGTGACGCGTGACGAAGCAGGATGCTCGATGCACGCTGCATGATGCATGATGTCCTGCAACGCAGCACGACACCTGAGACGAGACAGACCAGGGGCTTCCGGCGCCTCCGTCTCAGATCTCAGATCGCATGTGCCATGCCTGGTGGCGCTCTGCTTGCGGCGTGAGCACTTGGGCGCCAGCCTGCGCCAGCATGGAATGGAACGGGGACATGGAATGCCGGTGGTGGTGACTAGCTGACGACTAGCTGACTAGCCACTATTCAAGTTGAGTGCACTGCAGGGGGTGAGTCATACGTGAAGGACTGACATAGACACTCTGCGAGGCCCTGGTTTGCCCAGGCGCCACCACCGGCCGGTCAGCAATATCGTTATCGGTGACCAACACCACCGGGACAAATACGTCGACCCCGTTTCTTGGGTTGCATGTGCCGAAGCAAAAGAGATGGATTCAAACCAGCCACTGGGTACTGGCCGTACCATACGCCCTTCCACCCTGCATCCACGTTGCTCAAGATTACTCCTCGCTTTAGGCTTCAAGCTTCAGGATTGGCGAGTGGCAGGTAACCCACTCGCTGCAATATAGTCTTCTCCCCTGCGGACAGCCCGCTAAGCCGTTTCCTGCCGTTCCTTCTGGCCGCATCGCCCTCCTCCATTTCTCCGACCTCTTCTACATGTGCACCTATTGTGCCCCCCCCCCCACCCCCCAAGCGCTATAAAGCGCTATAGCTATGTACGCTCTTGCTGCCTTCATAGTTTAAACGGGGGGTAACGAAAAGAAATCATCGATCTCAGTGAAGCAAAAAATGACCCCTACCCGATTTGAACGGATGACCTTGAGGATGCCAACAACTGGAATCTCACGCGCTACCGCTGCGCCAAGGGGTCAGATACATCAATTGCAGTTTTCAATTTCATGTAAGGATCATTCCGATGTTAAGAAAGTTGATGATCTGTCGCCTCTCTGGATCACAGATTCACCTCAAGATGGGAGTACGACATACTACCTCTGCCTGAGCAGGCAGATGGCGAGCAGGCCAAATTGCCGGAATGCACTCAAGCCCACTTGGACGTATGACGACGCAACGTCACTCGGCCCGTCAAATCTGGTAACAAGGCATTTGCCCAAAACAACTATTATAGGGGAGGAATTCGGTCAATCTACCACCCACTTCACACCTATACAGGTCTCTAGCTTCAAGCTTCAAGTCTCTTCAACAAGGTACCACAAGTTCATCTGCAAACTGATAACTCGACACAAAACTCTTAATTGAAGTGGCCATCAGTTCTGGTGGGCGTTTCACATGGATCTTTTAGGTCAGGCAACATGATGTTAACCAATCGTACAAAGATGCGTCTCTATCCTGCATAGGAGTGGAGCCACTAGAGCAAGGAGCGAAGCATGGCCCACCGGAAAGCGATGCGTGCAGCTTATGAACGGGGCTTCTCCTTCTTCTCGCGGAAGAGCGCATAGAGACCTGAGAGCAGGTGGTCAGCCCAACATGGTCAAAAGAAAACAGAAACATATACATACCAACACCCGATACCTTGATGACACGGAAACGGACACCGGGAATGTCACCCTTAGCCTTGCCCTTACGACCGAAACCCTCGATGAGCACTTCGTCGTTCTCGTCAACAAAGTTGAGGCAACCGTCGTGGGGCACGAAAGCGGCCACCTTCTTTCCGTTCTTGATCAGCTCACACGGACACACTGTGCGAATAGCCGAGTTAGGCTGCTGGCTTCGACACCGACCTTTTCAAGGACGATCCCCTGGCCTGGGACGAACCAGCAGTAGGGGAAGACTTAGAAGTTGCCAAGGGCGCGTTCTTCCAAGCCTTGTCGGCCCACTTGTTCTCACGCCGTGTCGTGTGCAGCTTGCGCGCCGCGTTGAGGCCACTAGGTTTACCCATGATGGGCTACAAACCAGGTCATAGGTCAGTCACACGCTCCTTCTCCAGTCCATCGCAGGCATAAATCACCGCCGCCAAGGCCGCAGTATCGCAAACCCTTCCCAATCCTGTTGCTCACGCCGGGTACCCCCTGCGCGAAAAGACGAGGGGGCAGGCTTCACACAGAAAGGTAGCAGGACTGCCATGAGACTGGGCCGTAGGGCGGGTTAGGTGCGGCCTTAGAAACAGCACTTACAGATTTGAACGGTGGTGAGCAGGCGCTTCCTCGGCAGGAGCTACGATTCGAAAGGAGGGCAATTTTAACCTATTGTGATTGCTCTGCGCTGCGGCACATTATTTATTTTTGCCTGCTGTATACTGCGCTCATGCTTCCTAGGGTTGAGATGCAGACAATGTCAGCACAGGAGGAGTGTTGCAGCGCCCTGGTTTCCGCAACTGTCTACTACGGCGGCCATACTGCCTCAGGAAGGGTTTGTCAGTCGACGTTGCACCACCATCCACGCCAACACCATCGCACGGCTCTAGGTGTGTGCACGCCTCTAGTGCCCGAATGTTGCCTGCTAGATCTACTACGCTGTTACGCGGCCCTGGGGGTGTTGGACCTGTGGCTGATGTACATTCCGGCCCCGGTCCCCGCCCTGCGGCCATTATCCAGCGGAGACGGACTGCATGCACTCTACTGCTATTGGGACGGAATGCTTACCCTTTCTGGTTGTGCAGAAACAATGCGCGCATCTACAAGCCCGGGAAGGTTGCCCTCGTCTCCATGGACGCCAGGCCGGTAAGAAGGTCGTTGTGATCAAGCAGCACGACGACGGGACCAAGGAGCGCCCTTACCCCCATGTTCTTGTTGCTGGGATTGAGCGCTACCCCCGCAAGGTTACCAAGGCCATGGCGCGAAGAAGTGTCACGCCGCAGCAAGGTAAGCCCTTTGTGAAGGCCATCAACTACAACCACTTGATGCCCACCCGCTACGCTCTCGAGCTCGAGGGCCTTAAGGGTGTTGTCACCGCTGACGCGCTCAAGGAGCCGGCCAGCAAGAAGGACTCGAAGAAGGCTGTCAAGAAGCTCTTCGAGGAGCGTTACCTGACTGGCAAGAACCGTTGGTTCTTTACGCCCCTGCGCTTCTAAGTGGCTTCTCTTGAACGATGCATCTGCTTGCCCACCCTTCTTGGCATTGCACTGGGCTTCATGCGGCGAGATGGAAGGAGCTTGAGTTTCCTCTTCCTTCATTGCGCGGCGTTTTTTTTGCCCCACCGCACAGCAACGCAGTGCAGCCTTGGCTGTACCTTCACTAGGACACCCCCCAAAGTGCATCATGGCTATGATCACCCACCTTATTCAGTCCATGGTTTCACACCCCTAGATGCTGTAGTTCAATGGCACAGGCATTTCACGTGCCCTGTGCTGGCTGTATCGTTGGCATGATGCATGAGAACGTAGCTCGGTAAGGCAAGCTACACGGTGAGAAGAGCTACATCCTATGGCAACATAGGATCAACAAGAGTTCTCGTGTCTTGTAGTGCTATGGTTCTGAGCCAAAATACATTGATTGACAACTTAAGATGCAAATCCACACCCAGAGGAACGGAAATGTATTTCGCTGGGCGGGGATGTAGAACAGCATCCCTAAACCCGATTGGTTTTTATAGCTCAAACTATAGCGAAGAGGAGACGACCGGTGAGATTTTTACTAAGAGGGAATCCTATATTAGCGCTTCGCGCGGGACAATAGAACGATGTACCAGAAATCTCGTCTCTACGGGGGGAACCTGTCATGGGGAGGGGGGTCCCGAGGTGGAGGGACCTCCCCTGTAGTTTAGGGGTATAAACGTTAAATTTGGACAGGCCAATCGGTGTCTCGTACATTAGGTCCTGCTTCAGATCCTGGTGGAACCGAGCGGGTCAAGATCCAAGAGGCGATGGAGAGACCCTCTATAGTAGTTTGCGGCTGCCTGCGTGCAAAGGCCGCAGCTCAGACTCTCGGAGGTAGGAGCCGCGTACGTAGGTCGTAGACCAGTTGAAGGGGTCCAGGAGCTCCGAAGTTACTCCGGTGTAGTATTAGGCGGGGACAGACAGAGTCCTAAAGATGAAGAGCAAGTGCTACTGAGTACTGATGAGAGTAACCGCGGCTTACAGCGAACTCGACGTAAGTCGTAAATTCGTAAGCGTAAGGGTGGTAGGATGTGGAAGGGCAAGGGAGGAATGGGTAGTCGGGAGACCAAAGACAGGATGATCGACAAGGACCAGAGCTAGCAACAAACCTTAGACATGGCTTGTATATACAACAGAAGAAACCAGGCCTCAAGTGCCCCATGACAGGTATAGACACAATGCGGGGCACTTTCCAGGGAGGTAAAGACTAATGCACAGCCATGCTCTCAAAGGCGCTAACGCTGCATAGCCGAGCACAGCAGGAAGGTTTCTTCCAAGACTGGACGCAATAATGGGCAAAGCATCGTACCGCTCATGAGCCCATGCGACCATGGCGGGCCGCGGATCATATCCGCAGCATGGATAAGGTGTCGACTGGCTCTCTCTCGCTAGTCTAACAGGACTGACGTGTGTTGGGCTGTGAGATGTCTACGACATGCGGGGCTCAGCATCCGGAGATAAACGGAGCGCCTCGTAAGAGATCCAAGGCACTATTCCTCTGAGGTCACGTAAAAGTCGGGTCACGGCACCGCCCCGGACCTTTTCCATTTGGAAATCTCCTTGATAACGAGCGATATCGACGAGATTCAAAGCTTGTGACCCTAAGTTAGCAAGGAAGTACGGCGAGAGCAGTGCCGCAAATGATTCCAAGGTTGTCAAGATTGTTGTGGAAGGAGCTGCAACCATGGACCTAATAGGTGCCAGGAATTACATCGTGGTGTTAAGGTGCTCCCCTATCTCCCTATCTTCAAAGCTTCCCCTCTGGTCTCACTGAAGACGCCACCGAATGCATTCTCTTAATCGAGGACTATGTATATGACTGCTGGTCACATGGTTACCTGGTAGCACTGCTCTCTCCCCGAAGCCAGCGGGATATGCATGACACTAGCCCTTCCACATCGTACACTTATGTGTGCACTCACAACAGGGATATGACTGGTGAAATACCAGACTTTAAAAGGGGGTCCGTGATGAATATAAACTACCCGAATTTGGTCTGAAGCGGGAACCGATATATCGAAGCCGGGGGAGACTGAAGTCTGTGGGGCTGAAAGCTCGATAGGTTGAATTCAGGAATGCCGAAACACTAAGCGACAGCTGAGAGGTGGAAAGCTGTGAGAGCCAAAGGACGGAAAGTACCAAGCAGGCAACTAAGAGGAGTGACTTTGCTCTCTACTGCGGATTCATTGACGATGGGAACCAAGCGGGCTATAACTCCGCGCGACGACGGTGGCCTCTTATTGAACGTTTGATGGCCAAAGGTTGTATTGATTGATGCCATCCCCTTATAAGCAGTTGTTGAACTGACGGAAGAGAGGTGTTGACGCTGTTGGGCCTGTATATATGGAGGGGCGTTGAACACTGAGATCTGAGAGAAGCTGTGAAAAAACTTACTCACACACCAAAACACTCCGACTTTTCCCTCCGGTTGTGATTTTCCCTTCCAGACCAGATGTCACATTGATACCACAGTCCTCAGCCGCTCAACTTTGTACTTGAGGGACGATGAGATCTGTAGTTGAGCGACGTTGAGATCTCCGAGGTCAAACAGAGAGTGACGAAAAAAATTACAAACAGGCTATTCCAAATATCACTTCCTCGTGCATTTTGACATGATGCTCGAACACAGCTCTATACATCGGTCTCTCTCCCCTATCTCCTGTTAAACGAGGACAAAGGCCTACGGAGAGAGAAGAGAGAGGGAGGTGATGGATCTATTCCAAAAGAGGAGCCCGTTAGGGCAGAACATAGGGGAGAGTCGGGTAGAACAGCGCGATGCGTGATGCGTGATCAGCTGCATGCATGATGCGCTGACATCTCCCCCTACGCCGTGTCTCCTCGCTCATTTAATGCATCACGAAAAGAGCACAGCTGTCACACGGCTCCCTTTGAATTTGCAGCGCTCAGCCTGCTGAGCGCTCGGACACGTCACAGAGGGTTCGTTAAACGCGGATGTTGTTTATACATATACCACTGTTGGCGTGGTTGCAAAATACCTCAGTCGCGGCATTAGCGCTAGCATTTCGTCGTCATTCCTTCTTGTCTCCGACTCTCCCCTCCCTACCCTTTCTTTGTTGGGAATCTTTTCTCCTTTGAACATACAAAAACCCCACCTTCCCCTCATTTCTCTCGTCCTCCACAGCCACACGTTACGACACGGTGAAAAAAACACTACGAGTTATATATAAGGTAGCAGCAGTACCTAGTACCCGACGTCCAGCCGAAACGCCGGATAATCAGTGAGCGCTGAGCGAAACCTGGCACGCGGCGTTTCTTGTCCCATGGTAGATAAGAGATTGTTTATTATATTTATTCGGTTGTTCTCGATGATCATGGTCACAGGTCACGCGTCACTCGCGTCACGAGGCTACTACTTACTAGGTACTGGGGTACTCGTGACGCATGACGGTGATGCCTGTATGTGTGATGATAGCGCGGCAGCGGCGCTCGCAGTGTCAATTTTCAACTTATTTGTTTTTTCGGATCAATACCTGTATCTCCGGAGCTGCCAAGCGCCACACTTCAGCTTCACCTGGCTGTGCCGCTATAGTGTCGCCGGGTCAACTCACATGTCATTTGCTTCACTTGCTTCATTAGTTAGCACTGAGGCTCAGCCTCATCAAGCCTTCGGCTAAAGCTTGAAAAGACGCGCCACTGAGTACTGAGCAGCTGTACCCGTGTTCCTGTACCTATTACAACGTACTCCTTTGGAAGGTGTGGTAATTGATAAGCCCAACACGCTCGCGACTGGGGGGTTTTAGTGCGAGTAGGGCTGAAAGCTGAATCGACAGGGGCGGAGAATGCGCGAGTTGCACATCGTATAAAAAGAGTTGGCCCTGCTCTCACATGACCGCTATCCTCTCTCTCCTCGAATCGCCACTCCAACAATCATGAGCCACCCTCTGGACGTGAGAAGGCGCAAGTCGAAACGAAGTCACTCGATGGCGGTAGCCATCAAAGCTGGGGCCCTCTGTTGAGGACGTAAGAACACTGGCAAGGGATACAAAACCAGCAATCGAGCTCATTCCTATCGACCTGGGTGCGGCTGCTGATGTGGCCGCGGAAGGCAATTACCAACATTTCTCCATGTTGGGTTTGCTTGGGATCGCCTATGCCATCCTCAATTCTTGGAGCGCCAACGCTGGTTCGATCTACATTGGCCTTAACTCTGGAGGACCCGTTTGGCGTATTGTGGGGCACTTTAGCTGCGACAGTGCGCAACAGCCAACGCTGCATCCCTCTCTGAACTCTGTACGCATATTCTCTTATGCCTTGTCAAGTTCACCCCATCACTACAGCCAATGAGGGGCGCTGACATACTGTACCATTTTCGATGCAAGGTCCGTTTGGCCCACCCAAGGTGCCCATTACAGTTGGACATTTGCATTGCACCGCAACACGCTCTGGACGCGTTTTCTGACCTCAATGGTGGGTTGGACCACATTGTGCGGATGGATTGCTCTTAGTTCTAGCGCGCCACGTGTGGCAGGGCATTTGTGGCGTCTGCGGTGACTCTATATCATCCAGATTGGGTGCCCACTCACTGGCCATCTTTGTCGTCTACGTATTTCTCATCCTTTGGTCTACTTTTTTACTATCTTTGGTGTCCGCATTCTCAACACCTTCAATAAGGTATCGCTTTGCTGGAGCATCCTTGGCTTCTCGTCATCTTTGTCACTCTTCTCGCCTGCTCCAACTCGCGCTTGCGCAATGGCGAGTGGATTTTTGCCACATTTCTGAACGAAACGGGCTGGCCAGATGGGTTAGCTTGGATCATGGGGCTGATGCAAGCACAATACTCCTTAGTCGGAGCTGGTGCGTTGATCTCCTCTCATGCATGCCAAAACTTAGGCACTGACACACTCTTTCCCTTTCTGCTTCTAGATGGGGCCGCCCATTTGGTTACTGAGATCCCTCGGCCCTCTATGTACGCGCCATTGGCCATGGTGTCTTCATGTGTCATTGGGGGGTTAACATCTTCATCCTGTTGATCGCAGTATTAGGGGCGATCACCGACCCCACCAGCGTGGTGGAGGCGCAGGGAGGAGGGTTTCTCATTGTGTGTTACCATCCCTTCGCACTGGGTGGGACGATATTTTTGGGCGTCGTGGCATTTGGAACGCTCTTCTTCACTTTGCCAGCGTTGATGATCACTACGAGCAGGATGATCCAAGCGTTTGCGAACGATCGCAATTTCCCTCGGTTTTGGGAAAGACGGAGTCGAGTGTATGAGGGGCCGGTCTGGGCCACTCTTTTCAACCTGTTTTGGCTATGTTGGTCTTTGGCTGTCTCATCTTTTGCCTAATCAACAATCCTTCCCGCGATCCAAAGTGCCTCGGTCGTTCTTCTTCAGATGTCCTACATGCCTTGCGTTTTGCCATGCTCTTCTGGGGGAATAATGTTGAATGAGCGAGGCGTTGAGCGCCGCTGGTCTCTGGGGCGTTGGGACCAGCCGTCAACGTGTCTGCCTTTGCTATCTGCTCCTGACCTCGGTCTTGTTTTGCTTTCCATCCGTCTATCCTCTCAAATCGGCGACGGAGAATTTTGTTTGCGCCGTAATTGGAGTGGTCGCCGTCTTGGGGTTGGGGGTGTGGACTTTCTGGGCCCGCTCCCGATTTCAAGGTCCGCTCCGAATTTTTCGAAGGCCAGTGCGGCTCAGCCTCTTTTCCTCCCCGACAACATGCTAGCTCTCTTCAACACACCTATACCATTGTGGTGTGTGCACAACGTGGAAAAAAGGACCCGCGATATATTATTCTTCAGATGAATATATGATGAATCTCTATACTGCATCCATACTATCATGACAGAGCTTAGGCTGGACAGGGAAACGCTACAGCCGAACCCATGTGACGGCGTAGGCCACGCATGCGGAACTGGAGCGACCGTTGCCCTCGGCCCGACGCACTGCGTACGTTCCTGCTTCGCGGATCCACACCACCCTCTTTGGCCCACAGTCAACGTCCAGCACAATTGCGTGAAGGCCAAGTGCCCGGTCGTCCCCAACAGCATTTCGGATGCAGCCACTGGCTTGACCTACGATGGGGTCCAGCACAACAACTTGGCTGGGACTTGGCGGCAGCGCTACGTGCTTAACCACTTTTCGTCAACTCTGTGTCTCTTCCCACACTGTCACGGGGCGATGCGCAGCACAGCCACCGGAAATATTTCCGTTGGCGCCGCCGCTGCTTATCGTTCACTCTTGGCTTCTAATCAGTTCGATCGCCGATGTTCCGCGCGTGCAGATCGGCGGGAGCCATCAGCCGCGTGGTCTCCAACAGACCACAGTCAGCCGCTTGCCTATTGTACGACTTGCGGGCCTTTGCCTGCCTATATAAGACCCGCTCTGTACTAAGAATGCATGGAGGCAAGCGACCAATCGTCTTGTCCTACGTCCACCCTCCGCGCCGCCTTCTCCAGACTCAGCTTAGGAACCTATCGCTAGGAAGGCGGAGGGAGGACGCCTCTTGGGTACGAAGCTCGTGCTCGGGCCTACACTGGTCCCCTTGCCTGACGAGCCAGAGGCAGGCTCCCCTTTGTGCCCCCGTCGGGCGAGGTGTCATCGCCCGGGAGGCCACACCGTTACACACACCGTCATCCTGCGACTTGCTGACGTGGCATTTGCCCAGGACTATAGGCGATCGTCAATGTTCAATGCATATATCTCAGGCCTCTCAGAGCCTCAACCCCCACCCAGGCTGGGAGTATAGGCGGGCCATATAGGAGTGGTACGGAATATGATGGTCTGAGAGCACTGGATGACCACTGACATACTCTGACACCGTGAGAGAGTGGCCACGCATCCGTGTCATGGTGTTCGTGCTTACTTCGTCAACAAGGGCCTGCTTGCCAAGAGAGCGTCGCAATGGAGGTTGGACGAGGGCGGTCTCAATCCTCGAGAAGAGAAGTATGGCGCTTGAAATTCTTGAAGGCGGACGGGATGGCGAAGGAGAAAGGTGGAACGGGATCTGGGAGTCCCTCTATCGTTCTAGGTATTAAGGTTTTGTAACACAGTGGCTAGTGACATGTGACATGTGACATGTCACATGCATGTCACCCAGCGTCATCGATCGCTATCACGCGTCGCGCGTGACACTGTCATCGACCACCGAATGATCACATCATCGGTCATCGATCATCGACCTAAGGTTCCTTGTCTCTCATCTGCCCTTCTGTGCCTGTCCCCCCTGCCTCAGGCACGAGCACTAATTGGTGATCCCCCTGTCTGTCATGCTCCAGCGAGCGGCAGCAGCTGAGTGCTCCAGCCCCAGGAGCCGGCATGGATCATCGATCTCATCCGTCGCTAGCATCCAAAGCCACGCTCACGGGGTCCCGCGTCCCGCGTGAGGCCGCAGCCTGAGGTCTGAGGGGGGCGGCCTGGTGCGGGACTACGTGCTGATGCGGCAGTGTGGATTGGAAAAGCATGCCCCAACAGGCAGCCGGCTGACGGCGCACCCTTGCCGAGGACGTCACACTGGCGCTGTGCCTTCCCCGGGATGCCAGTCGGGGCTGCATTAAATTACTGCACCCCCGCTCGCGTGCAATTTGAAAGCATCCGCAGTGGGCCGCACCCGCCCCCTCACCGCCTCCCTCCTTGCTGCTGCCCCCCCGGGCACGGCGCACTGCCCCCGCCCAGCCCCCACGTAGGGTTGGACTTGGCTTTTTTCGAGCGCAGAGCCACCTATCTCTCCTCGCATGCCTCGCCTCGCACTGCACCGCACGCGTCTCACGCTCCTCTCCCTCTGCATCTACTCGTCCTCCTCCTCCTCTCTGTCCTTCCATCCCTCCATCCCCCACCCCCTCCCCGCATCCTCCCTACTCGTCCCCATCCTCCGCGTCCACGACGGCTGCGCTGGCGCTCCCCCTCTGCCTGCCCCTGCTGTCCATGAGTGCCCGCACGCCGCCGTCGGCAGCGGCCCCACCGCCTCTGTCCTCCGTCCCCCCACCATGCCCGACACTCTCCTCCCGGCGCCCCTCCACGCCCCGCCACCCCGTTCTTCCCATCCCAAGCGCCCGCGCAAGCAACGCCAGCCCATCTCCTGCACCGAGTGCCGCCAACGCAAGCTCAAGTGCGTCGCCCTGCCCTAACCTTGTCCCCCCCCTCCTTCCCGATCCACTGACCTCCTCCCACCAGGTGCGACCGGCACATCCCAGGATGCTCGGCCTGTGTCAAGCGCAAGCTTCCACTCGAGCGGTGTAAATTTGGCGACGAGCGCGACTACGAGACGTCTGAGCAGCGCCTGACCCGTCTCCGCAAGCTCGAGGAAGGAGAGCGTCGCCGTGCCCACCGCAAAGCCCTCAAGGCCGCTCGAAACGTGTGCAACCACATCTCTCGATCCCTCTGGCCACACACACGACGACGACAACGACGACTCGGACGAGAGTGACGACGAAGACGACCCCACTCTACCCAAACGGTCTCGTAATGAGTGGGAAAGCCCTCAGGCACCGGCACCTGCACAGGCCCCAGCTACCCTTCCTATGTCCTTCTCTCCGTCCGGCCTTCCAGCCAGCAGCAATCCCCCATCCGCTGCCGCTCATGCTCAGCTGGCCGTCCATGCTCGTAGTCAAGCTGCGCAAATCCACGCCCAGGCCCAAGCTCAAGCCCACGCCCAGGCTGCTGCTGCTGCTGTTGCTGCTGTAGCTCTTGGTCAATACCCGTCGTACCCAAATGTTGGCGCGCGTATGGGAACCAATTCGGTGCCTCGTTGTCTCCTCCAGGCGACGCGGCTGCCCCACCCACTGCGGCGCAGAATGGGTTGCAGGCACTGATCACGGCGCTAGGCTCCTCTGATCCCAGCTTGAACGGATTGCGCACACCCCCCACTCCGCCCCAGCTTCTGCACCAGGGGTATCGACCAAGGTAAGCCCAGTCTCGGCGCCCATCAGCAGCGCTGCACCCAGCCCGCATGTGCACCCAACCTCTGGTCCGCGCAGCCAATCGCACCACCGTCCCTCGAGTCCCCGTCGGGCGGGTAGGCCCGCCTTTGCTATTGTGGCCGAGGCAGCTCACCTTCGTCGGGCAAGTTCCATGTCGCGTCTCCCGTCCTCGGGGCCACATTCGCCCTGGAGGTCGGAACGAGCATACGACCGAATTGCTCGATGCACTTGGAAACCAGGACACGACCAGTGCTGTTTTGGGCCTGCAGCGTCTGTACTGCGAGGCAAGGCAGAGCACCGCAACTGGCTCTGAAGCGCTGGAACGGACGGGTGAAAGGAAATTGCCTCGCTCCCTTCGGAGCAGGGTACGGTTGGAGCCTGTCGAAGGCGAGGAGGAGGAAGAGGAGGAGGAGGAGGAAGCTATGGATCTAGCACCATTTCGACCCCACCACCACCGGTCTGCCTCCAGCCCGGGTAGACAATCGTGTGCGTCGGGCCAAAATATCTATTCCCGATCCGAGTTCGTCTGACGAGGAGGCAAGGGGACGCCCACGAGGACGCCCTGCTTCACGTGGCGATGCAGGAACCATGGCAGCGATTGGCACCATGATGAAGCCCCCCTGGTCCCCGACGCATGGCGATCTTTCCGCGTCGGCCACCAGGTCTCCTCGAACGGTGGGCCGAGGCCCGAAGATACAACAAGTGAAAGCCTGGTCCCGAATCGAGGCGTCGAGGATCCGATTCACACCGGGCACAGACTCCTGCTCGTTCGGGAGTTAGTTCGCACCCAGGGAGTGCCAGTGCCACACCTGGCCCAACGGGCGTCTTCCCTGGCGTTGGGTGGGCGGTTTGGGGATGGGAAAACAAAACGGCAATGCCAATGCATTGTTGGCGATTGGGGAGAAAGTGCTACAAAAGAATTCACTCAATGAAGCCAAAGCCAAAACGCGGGCTCTTGCGCTTCTGCCCGGCAAACCCCAGACGGTACAATTGATCAACATGTACCTCGAGGAGTTGGGGATGATCACGCCGTTTGTGCGCGTGGACTTTGTGATGAAGGAGCTGGATCTTCTGTATGACTCGGTTGCTGGGTGCTTTGGTTCCAAGGGGCGAATGTGCTTCCTACCATTGTTGAGGATGGGCCCAGTGGGATGATTCGGCATCGACTTGTGGACGCAAATGACGGTGCGTCGACTGCTCCGCCTTCCCCCCGCCCGGCAGCCGTGGTGCAGCCGGTGGTAGGGACGGGGCCGGTGCTGGGGAACCCAGCCCCGTTTGACGTTTTTGGCGTATGTCTTGTTTGCGTTGAGTGCGATTGTGGAACTGCTGCCTTCGACCACCATCATCTCTTTCAATTTGGTCCGCAACAGTGATCAGATCTCTACCCTCCTCCATGATTGGCTGGACGCGGCACTGGAATGTCTCGAAGCGAACGAATTGGCAGCCCACCCTTCTCTCGAAGGAGTCCAAGCGAGCCTAGTGGCCGTCATCACATTGGCCCACCGTTTCCGTCACGAAGACTTGCTCAAGCTGTTGGATGGGAGCATGCGTGCTGCTCGTCGATTGGCTTTGGACCGTCTTGGCTCGCCGCCGATCTACCTGCCTACCCTGGTCAGACACCGGACGACCTATCGCTCCGTCCGGACTGGGATGAACGTGGGTGGGGGTGGCGCCGGGCCCGGCCCCACGTCCTGACTTGGATGCTTCACTGGACAAGAGCCAGCGGAAAGCGTTACATTGGTGGGTCGATCCCGATGTCAAATGAGCATGGACAACCTTGAGATTGGGCGGGCGGTGTGGAGTGCGCTGGCCATGGCAGACTGGAACCACTCGGGTTTGAATGGGTCCTACTCCATCCGTCCGTACAGCTACACTACGTGCCCCCTTATGCGCCCGCCCACCAGAAAGCAGTCAGAGGGGCATGCCTAGCCCGCATGACGCCTGGCTTGGGCTGCTAGAAACCGCTGATGTGGCGCGGCAAGTGCATGAGTTGACGATCCAGGCCGAAGTGATGGGGAAGAGGTGGACTATCAAGAGGTTCTCAAGCTGGACGCCAAGTTACATAATGTCCTAGAACAACGTGCGTGGACTAGACGCGAAACTGATCTAACATTTGGACAAGAAGAGCTCAAAAACAACCTGGACATCAAACGGCTCCAAAAGCAAGCGAGTCTCATCCGTGCCACTGTCCATTACGCACACTTAAGCTACACCGTCCATTTATGAGCAAGGGGTACCGTGCCCGGACCAGGCCTTTGTTGCCTCGGTTCCTCGCGCACTCGACTCGCACGTCAACTCGTGATCGAGGCGCGTCTGATGGCAGCCAACTGGATTTCCCGGCGAGATCGGATTCAGCGCTACTACCTCTTCCAAGCTTGCTTGGCCATGATCACCGACTTGTGGTACCGCCCGCGCACATTTTATCCTCTGTCCACCCCACCCTCCCGGCCTCCAGTGCACCTGATCCGCTCGGCTGAGCGCACATGCGAGTGCAGATATCCCGAAGGAAGAAAACCCGCCGTCAAGTCACCCGCCAGCTGGGTGAAGGGGAGCAAGGGGCAACGCCAAAGCATTTCGGACGGGATTCGCTCCCTCGGCGCCATTGGAACCGAGCTTGATTGGGTTTGACAGTCCGGAAGAAACAAAGGAGATGGAGGACAACTGACCTGGATCATCGATCGCTTGAAGGACGAAGGCCAAGCGGTGGAGGGATCAGTTCTGCATGGCGTGAGTAAAAACCTAACGTCTTATGGCGGCCACAGTTCAGCGTGGGCTTCAACAGCAAATGTTGCGTTCGCAGCACATGCGTCCCTGCCCCCTTTCCTGTACAAGGAGGCCAGATTCGATGGGAGAACAGACCAAGCAGACTGAACCGCCAGACCCTTAGTGCAGCGCACTGTCCGATACGGCTTCTCTTCCCCACCGCAGTTATCCATGCGCCCGACGTGGTGACTCCGAGTCTGGATGCGAACCTCCCGAGCGCCACCGTGCCCCTCGCCTCTCACGGAACCGATGACGACGAGATGGTGCAACTGATGGACGCGCGTCTGTCCCGCTTGGCCGATATGACTCCCCAAACATGGAGCACGCAGTTGGGGGGCCTTGGAGGGCTCGGAGCGTTGGCTTCGCTCGGTGGCCTGAGCGGCCCTCGGGACTGGGCGACCTCAACTCCCTCACCCACCTCAATGGCTCAGCGCATTGTCCCACCTTTCCTCTCTGGGCGCGCTGGGCGTAGGGGCGCAGCTCAACTCGCTCCAGCTCCTGCAACAGCTGCAACACCTCGGCGCTCTGCAAGGTATCCAAGGTTAGCAGCAAAACCTACAACACTTGGCCAGTGTGAGTCTGCTTGGTGCAGCAGGAGCCGGCGCCGGTGGTTCGGCTCCTGTCGTCCCTGCAGAAACCAGTGCCGCCGCGCCACACCCTACGCCTGCCCCACTTTCGACATGGCCCGGCGCGCCCGCACCTCCGACCCCGAGCTCAACGTTGCTCGCGACACTCTAGCACGCCTGCCCATGGATCGCAAGAACTCTGAGCTACTTTTTGTCTGGGGGACGGGATACGGTCCCACGCCGTCCAGCACAGCCGGCCTTGGTCCTCTGTCTCCTACCCCGGCCCCGACGGGCAGCTAGCGCCTCTCCCACCGCCGCACCTCGACGCGGGGGACAACGGTCACCCTCGTTGGCGTATGCTGGTTTGCCCAGCATGACGCCGTCGTTGATCCACCCCCCTTGGGCTTGGACAACAGCACTCACCCGTCCATGTTCCCCCCCGGAGTAGCGTGGGAACAAGCTGGACCGAGCTGTTTGACACGCTCGAAGGTGACGCGCAATCGGTCGCGCATCCAGTTTGTCTGGCACCCGGGACGCGATGAGTTGATGAGTTGATGTAGATGTGAATTCCCCTCCTGCTTTTTTTGGGTTTGCTTTGTTTTCATCTATGTCTGACCTCAGGGCGGCAGACCCAGGCCCTCAGGGCGTCAGGGCGTCAGGATCCGGGGCTTGGGCAGGTACATGTCCACCATGTCGCCCTTTCCGCTGTCCCTTGCGCAGCCCTTCTGGGGCGCCCAACACCGTCCCTTGTTTTCTCCCCCTTACCCATTTTGATGTATGTACCATTTGCTACTGTTGCTGAATCCATTTCTAGTGCCTTTGATGCCTCGTTTGTCTTCCTCCGTCTGGCGCCTGTCTCGACCCGCGTTCGACGCGCGACCCTCGCCATCACGGCTCGTCGATCCCACACGCAGCCGCCTCGTCGGCTGCGATTTGCCTCCCCTTCGGCTGCAGAGGGCTACGCTACGAAACGGGTTCCTGGGGGGGCAGGGGTATGCAGACGCTGAAGGGGACCGTCAGTGGAGGCATGGAGGGGCGGAAAAGGAATTTCAGCTGTTGTGTCCAACTGGATGATCAGGGCGGACAAAGGTGGAGACACCTCCCCCATGGGGACGTCCCTCTCGCCATCTCACGTACCAGTGGGCAGACCAGGGGAGCTATGAACTGCATTGAATGATCAGTTGGCAGGACAAGAAAGGACATAAAAACACGCATCGAAGGGATGTGCTGTGGGGTGTGCTGGCCAAGCAGAGGTGGCTTTCGCTTGTTTCAGCATTCCCGCCGCTGCCAGGTAGATGAGGTCGAGCGTGGAGAGGCGCAGGATTTTCTCTGCCACTATACCACCCTTGAAGAGATGAACTCTGCCGGGTGGGTCCCTCGCTTTTCATGGGAAGACATGGTGGTAGACTGGCGTCATTGTGGCTAGTCTAAGGCAATCTCTCTCTCCGCCTGCACAAAAGAGGGGAACAGAGGCACACACGGCTCGATGGGCGGGCGCGGGAGGGGCTACAGCGAATGGGATCCGATTCGACTTGCGCTGCAGATAAACCGGTCTTGCGCGCTCTTCAGAAGCAACACGAACAACAGATATGAAAATCGATACGGAACGCCAAAACGTAAGGGAAGGGGAAGGGGCATAGTGTACATGACACTGGAGCCGCAGAAGGGCGCGGGAAAGTGGTTCACCTTCGGTGGTCCTCGAGTCCATCCTCATGACCATGTAGGGGGAAGGTGTGCGTGCGGGGGGGCGTATGACCCAACGTGGGTCATGCGAGAACGATAGGGTCAGCAGGATCGTGTCCAGGGAAGAGCGCGAGGTGGAGCTGGCCGTGGCTCGCTTGGGACGCGGTGCTGGATAAGAGGTGTGGGTGCCGGCAGAACGCCGATCGGTACCAGGTGCGTCCCGCCAGGTTCAACCCGACCTGTACCTTTCGAAGGGGGAGGACCAAGCAACTGAGCGACCAAGGCCGGGTCGACCAACCCCTGTTGCTGCTGGCAATAAAGTGCGAACCATAGCGAAGCGCCAGTTCGTCCTTGGGTTTGGCCAGTTTGAACCGGATGCCTTGGGCGCCCTGGTGCCGAATCCCGGCAAACAAGCCGCCTGGGATCGGAGCACGACACACGGGCACGCACCACGGAACAAATCGGTCTCCTCCTTGCCAGCCCGAACGCGGCGTTGGCCTTGGCGCGTAGGACCAGGAGGTTGCGTGCGTTGGCTCGCTCTTGTTGCCCAGCAATCAGAAACTCGGCACGTGTCCAGCCTCGGGAAGTGCCTTCGTCCAGTACGCCCCACAGTACCGCCGACAACCGATCCACCGCATCTTGTCCCATCCACCGTACCGACGAGCTCATACCCAATTGGTACGTAAGCTGATGCTCCTCTGCGTAGCGTGCCATTTCACGCATCACGTTCACCTCCCTCTCGACCGGGATGGGGGCGCACTTCCCCGATCATCGAGGGATCCAGACGCCCGCCGAGATACAGGGAGCGAGGCAAGCACAGCGCGGTAGAGCAAATGAGTTTCACGCATCGCCTCCATTCGCGATGCCATCGTACCGGTCGAATCGATAAAGAGGAACCAAAATGACGTGTACGAGGGGCGGGGCTCATAAACTTCGCATCTTGGGTCTCGACTTGAGTTCCATCCCGGATCGTGACCAGGGCACGCTCCGGGCCATTTCGGGCTCGTAGGTGCCGGCCAAAACTGAGCCCAGACGATCAATACTCGCCGTGTCAAGGTAACGCATCAGCGCTTCCACTGTGACGCGCGGTCGGGCATTCGTGTTTCCCGACCGGGGAGGACTAAGACATTGTTGACGCGGGCGCCGCGCAAAAGAGACCGACCAAACCGGAACCAATGATCGGTATTAAGTGCGCGGTTGCGCTCAATAAAGAGTTGGAGCAACTGGGCGGTGGAGGAGTGGGAGGGAGCGGAGAACGTTGGACAATTGCAGGGCAGAAAGGAAGAACCCGCCCCGAGGTGAGGGCAAGGGCGGCGAGCTGATTGCGGAGACGGGCTATGCCATAGTACAGCCTGCGCTACGGCCCTGCGGTCCCGCACCTCTTCTTCTTCCTGGGCCTTGGTTGCCTCGAAACGAAGGGAAGAGAAAAGACATTCGCCACAGAACATGTGACCGCAAGGGGTGGCCACCGCGTTGCGTGGCACTTCAAGACAAATGGGGCACGTGGCAGTGTTGGTCAAAGCTGGGATCTGCTGGGCAACGGAGCCGACTTGATTGCCACTGCCACCGTGGTTGTGGCGGCAATGGGAGCGGGAGTCGCAGCAGGAGGAAGCAAAGGTGGAACTTGTTTCCCCCTCAGATCGGCTACTAAGCAGGGGAGTGCTCGCCGTGGGGGACAGGCGTCGGAGGCCAGCAGAGTGATTCACCTTGGAGCGCTTGGAGTGGGGTTGTTCGAGGTGTTGCTCGCGTTGTCGCTTAGACAGAGGGCGGGATGGAGAGGCGTGTTGGATGTTGGGACGCGGTAAGCGAGCGCGGCCGGGCTCAGGGGCTGCGGCGCCACACTGTCGTCAGAAAGGTCAGGTTGAGTGGCATCCGAGTCAGATTCGACAACCTGCTCGGGCGACGGTCGGGCCAAGGGGCGGGGATGGGGATCGGGGTAGGGGTCAGAATCGAAATCGGAATCGGGGTCGGAGAAGCGAGTGGGAGTGAGGACATCCTCCTCGGGCATGGTGCCGTTGGGGGCGCTGGCAGAGGGGGAGGAAGGCGAAGGAACGCGAGAGGCGTGGTCGGACAGGAAGGTGTCCAGGGCCAAGTGCATGAAGGGAAGGGGGGGGAAAGGATTGGGGGTGCGGGTGTGGTTGGAGTCGGTAGCAAGGTTGGCGGCATATGCTCCGAAGAGGGTATCGAAGAAATCCAAGGGGACCTCGTCGTCATCGCCATCGAAGAAATCCAAGGGGCCCTCGTCGTCATCCTCATTGAAGAAGTCCAAGGGGCCCTCGTCGTCATCCTCATGGAAGAAGTCCAAGGGGACCTCGTCATCATCCTCGTCGTCGATGTGGGCGTGGCGAGGAACGCGGAAGCGCGCAGGGCGGTAGGCGGTGCCGCCAAGGCTTGTTTCGGAATCCCAGGCGACATCCTGGTCGGAGTACCAGTCGTGGTCGTGTTGAGAGACCCAGTCAGAGTCGTATTCGGAGTCCCAGGCGCTCATCGGGAGGGGGGGGATGGTGGTGGGGGGGGTGGTTGTGGCGGCGGTGGTGGAGACGAGATGGCGAGCGGGGCAGGGTGGGTGGGAACGCCGTGCGGTGGAGGTGATGTGGGGGGAGGAGTGGATGTGAGGTCGGAGAGGAGGGATTGCAACATTGCAAGATCCGACATGCGGATGGATTGCAACATTGCCAATTGAAGATTGCATATTGATGCATGATGGATGCGGCCGGAGGGAAATGGCACTGGGCAGTATTGATTGGGCAGAGACGGGCGAGGTGCCGCCCATGCGTGGGGGACAGGGGGTGACGTGGGAGCGGTGACCTTCGTGACGCGTGACGTGGGCGACGGGCCATGTGACATGTGATGTGCGCTGTGATGGCACTGAGTCTCAGTGCCGAGCTGTGCTGGGTTCCAGGTGACGGGTGAGCCATGCGTGACGGGTCAGCTGGTGCCTGGGCGGGACAGTGCGTGGGCGGGCGCCGGGGCAGTGTGTGGACAGGATGCCATAGCAAGGCAGGGGGGCAGTGGGCTGGGGGCGTTGGAGGCCAGGCCTTAGCAAGCGCTTAGTCTTATCCATCCTGGCCCCCCCAATCGCCAGGCAGCCGCCCAGCCCCCCAACGCAACCCCCAGCCGATGGGCGACGGCTCGACGCACGCGACGGCCATCTCCACCCCCACTCCCACCATGCCCGCTGCCCCACGCCGCCCGCCACCGCTCCGGCCCCGGCTCCCACTCCGACTCCCATTCCGACTCCGATGCCCGCTCCGACACCGACGTCGGCGCCGTCTGGTATGCGACCACCGACCGCGTCCCCCGTCACCTCAAGCTCTTCCATGCCCCCCGCGGCCTCGTCCCCCGCGCTCGCCAGATGCAGGCCGACCTCGATGCTGCCAGCGGCAGCGGCAGCGGCAGCGACAGCGGCAGCGGCAGCGACAGCGGCAGCGGCAGCGACAGCGGCAGCGGCAGCACCTCTGCCACCCCCCCCCGCCCCGCCCCCGCCGCCCGCGCCAACTTCACCTTTGTCTGTCTCGGCGCCGGCGGCGGCCCCCTTGAGACCGACTCCTCCTGCTACCTCGTCAAACCCGGGGGCCGTCCCCGGCCCGTTCCACCCTCTCCACTCCCTCGCTCCCCGCCCCAATCTCAGTCCCAGTCCAAGTCCCATCCTCAGCAGCCCCCACCTGACGGAGCGCCGCAGGACGCGGGATTGGACGAGGAAGATGGCGAATGGGGTTGGGAAGACGGGTGCATCGCGATTGAAGGGGGTACCTTTCTCGGTGGCCTGGAGCGCACGCTGCGACAGCCCGAACGCATTCCTGGCGGCGGGGCACTGCAGCGCTCCCGGCATCGCCGCCGGCATCCGCGCCGCCGACCCCATCTCAAGCCCGATGGATACCCCGAATCGGACGAGGAGTACAGCTACGGCCCAGCGTTTGTGGGCGTGCCCGACTTGACTGCGCTCCAATCTCCACCCCTGCCTCGGCCTGGACGACGACGAGTTGCCCCCTCTCGGCACCAACAGCTGCTGTGGAAGGTAGGGCATGGGCGCGTATGTGCGTGCGTTCCTCGTGTCTCACACCCATCTGGACCATACCTTGGGTATGGCTCTTGCATGTGCCGCTCTGCCGGGCATGAGAAACGTGTATGGCCTCCGGGGCGTCTTGTCGACTATCCGGGACTGTCTATTTGATGGGTCGGCATGGCCGCCGCTGGCAGACTGGGCTCCGGACGCTTCGTCGGAAAACGATGATCCAAACGGATTTTGTGCCACGCTGTACAGCCTATCTCCGTATGTTCCTCCTTCTCGCCCCACCCTTCTTGCGACTATCTTTCCAACTGACGCGTTGTTCCCTTGCCCAGCCTCACCCCGGTGGTGCGAACCTCGATCCTCGAGGGATGGTTGGAAGTCGAAGCGTTCCCTGTGAGCCACGGCCGCGACCCCCGCATCGCACCCGAAGACTGGGACATAACCGAGCCTAGCGGTTCGGCCTCGGTCGCACCTACCACCTCCGAGCCGCGCGACTCAGTTTCGTCAGGAGGACGTGGATCTGTGACTGCTCCCGTGGGCTCGGCAGCACCCTCGGCCCCCGCTTCCGCCGGGGGCACCTCGGCCATCGCGCCTTCCCAAGGTCCATCGCAAGTCGCGTCCCAAGCGCCGTCGCAGGCCGGATCGCACAGCTACGCCCCGCCCATCCCCGCTCCCCAAGGGTTACAACCATGGCACCTGCCCTCGCGCTGCGTCGTGCGCATAGCTACGCCTTTGATCGTCCAGAACAGCATGCTGCGCTTCAAGCGGCACTAGGACGAGGCTCGCTCGCGCCCACGGCCGGGCTTCCCTATGCCCACAGTTACCCTTATACCAACAGTCTGTCTTTCTCCTTTTCTGGGCCGGCGGGTACGATGCGCCGGCGCAGTTCCCAAACACCCGCTGCACCCCATGGCCACAGCCCTTTGCCCCATGGGTTTGCCTATGCGCCTGGGGCGCATGCGTACGGGTACGGGTATGGGTACGGAACGGTGCCGCCGCCGTATGGTGCGTATGGGAATTACTTTACCGACCCGAGAAAGTCGTTGAGTGGATTGGGATACGGCGTGCCGTATCCTGCGCATGCGCAAGGACGTCGATCAGCGCCCGAGCGGCTTGCTACCGCACCTCCCTCCCCTTCGGCCCGACCATTCCGAGCGGCCGAACCGTTGCCCGGGGTGAAAGAGTTGGAAGATGGAGAAGAGCCGCAGCGACCCCCTTTGCCCCATCCTCATTCGGTCGACACGGGCTTGTCAACCAAGACGATGATGCCGCTGTCCCAGCTGGAAATGACACAGTACAGTCACAGTCCGCCGCGTGTCACCCCCTCCCCACCTACTGCCACTGCTCTTGCCTCTCCCCTGGGTCGGCGCGCGACGAGGGATCACCCCAAAGTAATTTTCACCGAGCCTTACCCCGGTACCACACGTTCCCCGAGCCGAGATGCTTCGCCCACGATGCGGGCCAGCTTTTCGCAACAGCTAGCGTACGAGGAGAGCTCTCCCTCTGTCCTCGACTCGCCTACCTACCGTCTCGATCGGGCTGAGGGCAAGGAGAAGCTGCATGAGATTCCCTCCATTAACGAGCGAGAAGAAGACGAAGAGGACGAAGAGGAAGAAGAAGAAGAGTTGGCCGAATCGGCCCCGGGCCAAAGTGGAACTGCTCACGGTGGAGATGCGTCCAAGCCAGATCCCAACCCCAGTTCTTCCTCTGCCAAGGAGCCGGCTCTGTCCGTGGCCCAGGTCTCGGTGCCCGCCTCTGCGTCCCCCAACGAAAGTGAGGTGGCCAAACCGGAAGCACAACGACCTCCCGACGACATTGAAGATCGCTTGGAAAGCACTGCGTTTGTGCTCCACAATCCGGCGCAGGGGGGCGCCGTGGTCTTCTTTGGCGATGTGGAGAGTGACATGTTAGCTGGCGGGGGGATGCACTGGCCTGTCCGCCGCCTCCGTCGCTGTTCAACCTACCGCGTCCGTCGGTCTGGCACCGCAGCTCACAGGCTCGCAGTAGCTTGTCCGATGAAGATGCTGAGGAAGTATGGACGGAATTGGCGGCGCTAGCCTCCAAGCGCGGCGACCCGGCCGAATCGACAGATACGAACGACGAAACCAAAGGAGAAGAACTACGTCCCGGTCTGCGTTCTCCACCCACCTTGCCCAGTGAACTTCATCCCCATGGGCTGGACAGGCAACCAAGCCGTCTGGACTCGCGCTGCGCAGCTTTACCTCCAAGGCCGTCTCAATGCCATCTTTCTCGAGTGCAGTTTTCCTGCCGAACCCCGCTCCCGACATTGTACGGTCACCTCAGCGCCGCCTTTTGGCCCGTCGAACTCGTCGCGCTCGCACGGACTGTACGGGAACAGTACCGTGAACTGGAACAGCGCTGGAGAGCTCTCAAGGGACTGCCTCCGCTGCCTGCTATGAGCGAGCAAGAGCAAGCGGACCTACGCGGTCTACGCGGAATGCTCCAGGGCCTGACACTAATTGTCATCCACGTCAAGTCGGCGCTTTACCCATCCTACTTGCGCGACGAGGACGAGGACGAGGACGAAGACCACGCGGAGTCAGCGACCGGCGCGCAAGGCGCAACCAAGCACAAGGATGCCGGCGAGCAGAACGGGGAAGGGAACAGGGACGCGGAGGGGAAGGAGGAGGGAGAAGAAGAAGAAGAAGAAGAAGACGAAGGAGAAGAGGATGTGCCACTCTACCCGGACCCGCGCTCGATGCAGCACCGGATCTTGTCGGAGCTGCGGGCGTGGGAGAAACGGGCGCGGCTGGGGGTGCGGATCGAGCTGGCGCGGCAGGGACAGCGGATCGAGTGCTGAAGATGCAAGGGAAGATGCAATGCAACTGGGCGTCAACGTTGGACGTGGAACGGGAACGTGATCGTGCCTGAGGCGGGGGAGGGGCAGGCACAGATGGGCATAGATGAGGGACAAGGAACCTTAGGTCGATGACCGATGATTCGATCATTCAGTGATTGAGATGATCGATGACAGTGTGAGACATGACGCGTGACAACGATCGATGACGCTGGTGACATGCTTGTGGCATGTGACATGCGACATGCGACATGCATGACACACATCATGCATCATGCATCACTAGTCACTGTGTTACAAAACCTTAATACCTAGAACGATAGAGGGACTCCCAGATCGCCGTTCCACCTTCCTCCTTTGCCATCCCGTCCGCCTTCATGAATTTCAAGCGCCATACCTCTTTCTCGAGTTCTTGAGATCGCCCTCGTCCCAACCTCCATTGCGACGCCCTCTCTTGGCAAAGCAGACCCTTGTTGACGAGGTAAATACGAACAGCATGACACGCGACGCATGACCATATCTCTCGCGGTGCCATTATATGTCAGTGGTCATCCACTGCTCTCAGACCATCATATTTCCGCACCACTCCTATATGGCCCGCCTATACTCCCAGCCTCGGGTGGAGGGTTGAGGCTCTGAGATGCCTGAGATATAAGCATTGAACATATTGACGATCGCCCACAGTCCTGGGCAAAGACCAAGTCAGCAAAAAGTCGCAGGATGACAGTGTGGGAAGAGACACAGAGGTAACAAAGTGGTTAAACACGTAGCGCTGCACCGCCAACGTCCCCGCCAAGTTGTTGTGCTGGACCCCATCGCAGGTCAAGCCAGTGGCTGCATCCGAAATGCTGTTGGGGACAACCGGGCACTTTTAGCCTTCACGCAATTGTGCTGGACGTTGAGTGGGCCAAAGAGGATGGTGTTGTGGATCTGCGAAGCAGCAACTTACGCAGTGTGCCGGGCCGAGGGGAACGGTCGCTCCATTTCCCGCATGCGTGGCCTGCGCCGTCACATTGGCTCGGCCGCCACCGATGAGACCAAACCACTATACCACCAGCTCGTCCAGCGCCACATGCCCGTTCTCCATCACTGTGCCCCGCCTGGCCCTCCACCTGTGCGCATCTGAAACAGGACTACCTGGGGCACCATGCGCACCCATTCATTCTCAGATCCGTCCAGAATTGGTGGTGCGCCGATCTTGTTTGATCGAACAGTGCGCCGTCTGGACCCGACCTGAGCTATATGGAAGTGGTGTGGCTCCAATCCTGGACCAATAAAAATGCCAATGAGCTCTCCTGAAAGGCCTGATTCGAGAGTACAATGAATCCTTCACAGATCCCACAGATCCGTCCAGAATTGGAGGAGCGCCGGCACCATCCGTACTGACCATCCGGTGTTTTGACTAAACCTCTGATGTTTGGACGTGGGGTGACCTCAATTCTTGTTCAACCTTGGAGCGCCTTACCTCCCATGGAAGGCCCGTTTCTTGTTCACGATGTGAAAACGTATCCAATCTATTGTTTGACGAGAATGGGTGCAGTACTGATCTGATCCCATCAACATAGGTCATCTGCCATTTGGACCTCCGGTCAGATGTATTAAGTGTTCTGACCTCAATCCTGGTCGAGTCCGCGAGTGCGTTACTTCCCCTGGAAGATACGAATGCTGTGCAGGATGGGCCGCTACCAGTTTTTAGATCGGACGACAATTGGTGGGGTACGGGCGCACACTCCACACCGACCTGTCCGTATTTGAACCTGCTACTATGCACCATCACTTCGAGCTTGTGCACAGATGCAGATGGTAGTCGGTGCAGGCACGCTCTGGTGGACGGCGGGGGAGTAGACTACAGCGTGAGGCTCGGTTGAGGTCTGACCCAGAGCCAGAGAGAGGTGCCAATCGCAATCGAGACAAGCTGAGATGAGATGGTCATGTAGGAAGCTGATATCAAAAAATGCCCATATCTCAGCCGTTTCTCATTCGTCCTCGTTAAAATTTGGCAGGATGCTAGCGGTGAGCATGCACTGTTGCGGAAAGACGGCAGATCCATCGCCTGCCCCACGGTGGGAGGCGGTACGCTCAGAGACGTGTTAGCACCAAATGGGGGCGTGGTATGGACGCTGCTCTGGCGACGAGACGGCCATGTGTAGTTCAAGTTCCCTCTCATAGGTGGGCACCAGAGGGCAGGCGGCATGCGGGCAGCAGGGGGCAGACCAGCTCGGCAACGCAATGACTACCCACCAGCGTGACATGTGACACAAGCATACAGGTGTCTCTCTGAGGGAAGCACCAGAGGGCAGGCTGTCTCGGCCATACAGCATTGGTGCCCAGCAGCCGGCTGCCTGTTTTGGTATGCTTTTCCAATCCACCCTGCCGCATCAGCACGTAGTCCCGCACCCCTGACGCGTGACCCGTAACCGTGGCTTTGGATGCTAGCGACGGATGGATGATCCATGCCTGGCTCCTGCTGGTGCTGGAGCATGACAGATGGGGGATCATCAATTACGTTCAACGCCCGCTTGAGCCTCCAGCCTGGGCATGGGCCCGCGGGTGCGAGTGCGGGTGCGGGTGTGGGGGGTGTAGGTAACTAGTGGGGGTGTCTGTCGAGGGGGCCATGTAATTAATAATTAATCCCTCGGGGCTGCGTGTGCGGTGCAGCTCGCCATGGCCGTCGATCGGCTTTGTATCTGGGGAGGCAGCAGACCGGCAGGGAGGCATGGGGGCAGCGCAGAGGCTGCAGGGAGAGGAGGGCGAGGCGGGCACTGCGGCAGCCGGGGCCCGCTGTCGATCCACGTCACCGCTGCGGTGCTCGGCCGCTGACTGCTGCGCCACCCGGCGCGCGAGCGCAATTGCAATGTTCAAGTGTGCAAGTCGTTGGGCCTGCGCTGCGCGGCGGCTGCGCCCCCAACTGCCCCCCGACCGCCATCGGCCAGCTGCCCCCCCAGCATGTCCCAGAGCAACAGCTCGGCCTCCGCCCCGCCCGCGGCACCTCCTTCGTCCAGGGATGGCCCGGCATCCCCCCTCGCCCGACCGCCCCGCCGCCGCCATTGCCGGCACCGTCGATGTGCGCCTGGGCAAGGGCCTCAACGCATCGTGGCTGCGTGTCGAGCTGCGCAAGCTCGAGTCCATCCCCGGTGGCGAGCACTGGGGCGAGCTTATCGGCAGCGGCCCGCTCACTGTCTGGCGCGCCAACCCCTCCCGCCACCTCGATGCGCCCGCCACCAACCCATCCGATCCCGACGCCGACCACTGGCAGGTGCTCACTTCCCACCAGTTCCCCTTTCGCCTCCCCATCCCCGAGGCCCTCCCCCCGTCCGCGCGCATCGACAAGCAGAGCGAGGTGGCGTATGAACTGGTTGCCTCCCTCTGTGTCCGAATGCGCCGTGGCGTCTTCCGCAAGAAGGAGGCCGCTGTCAGCAGCATCATCCAGACCACCCACCCCGTTGTTCTCGTCAAGCATGACCTTCACCCCCCTGGTTCCTCTACAACTACCCCGACACCAACGAGGCCCAAGTCCGCACCGACACGGGCGACGTCAAGCTCACCCTGATGCACAATCAGCACTGCTTTGGCCCTGGCGACTCGATCGATGCACGAGTTGCATTGGTCAGCGAGGCGACCAAGGCCGTAAAGCCCAAACACATCACGCTTTCCCTCAAGGAGACGGTCACCTTTACTGGCTCCCCTTCCCTGGCTGCCGACGTCAAGGGAAAGGGCAAGCCCCGCCCCGACCCGGCCGGCGCAAAGTCAACTGCATCGCAGCGGGTCACCACCGTTGCCACCCGCTCCTTCCCCACAGGAAAGAAGCTGTCGCCTGCCGAATCGAGACTGTACGACCTTAGCCTACCCATCTCCAAGCATCACGCTCTCATGACTATCAGTACTGCCAAGCACATCGAGGTTTCTTATACGTACGTCGTCTCCAGCCTGCTGGTATGACTTTATGACTTGCTGGTTCCCACGAGACACTAACGTTGGCCCTGTTTTGCCTTTGCCTTTGCCTTAGCCTGCGCCTGGCCGTTGAGGTCAACAAGCAAACCATCGTGATTGATCATCTTCCCATTAAGATCTCCTCCTTTTCCCGTGCCGAGTCGGCCAAAATTCTGCCCAAGATTGGGTATGTCGCTGGGCTATCAGACCCGTCGCTGGCACCAGCCCCGGCGCCCGGGGTGGACCCCGAACCCGGCCCGACGCTGGAACCGGAAGCGAGTCCCCGCCCCACCCCACATCTGGATCCGGCTCCCACCATGTCCACCCTCACCCCCACCCTGCAACGGAGCAACACCTTGACCAGTACCAACACTGGTCTCAGCTGGGCATTGAGTGGACCTAATTTCGCCGGTCGCGGCATCGCCGGCGCATTTGATGCCACTCGTCCTTACCCCGATCCTGCGCGGCGAAACTTGCCTCCGGGAACGGTGGCGCCAATGCCTGTTCGGGCTGCGTTTGCGCACCAAAGCATGCCGCCGGGCTTGGATAGGGACGAGGAGTTGGCGCTAACCAATCAGATTGACCGGGGCCACTCGGGCCTGCTGGGTCTGGCGCCCGAGCAGGCACAGGACATGCTCCCCCGCCACATCCCTGGTGCCGCGGCCGAGGTAGAGAAGGAACGCTTGTACACCCGCCCAGCAGCAGAGCCATACGAACCAAGCGCTTGAAGCTGCGACGCGGGCGGGCCAGGCGTACCAGGCCCAAGTGACTTCCTCCCAGCCCCTCTCGGCCGAGGAAGAGAAAGCTTGGCGTTTCGCTCGAGCCCGCGCCGAGGCCGAGGCATACCAATCCACTTTTTCTGCCCCAGCTCCTTTCCCTGATAACCTCGATACCACCCCGGTCCCCACCCCGATCCCCACGCCCGCCACACGTCCTGTCTCCTTGTTGCGCGGCACGCCTTCGGTCAAACGTAAGAGTGTTCCTAGTATGCTCTCGACCAGCTCGGCGGTAGTGGAAGAACCTGCATCCGGAACCCCCTTTACCGGTGCTTCACGACCGTTGGATGTGGACAACGCATTTGCCCCCCCACTGCCAAACCATCACTGGGACCAGCACCAACAGAGAAAGAACAGTTACGGCGCTTCCTCGAGGCGCGGGACCAAGTAGTTCAACACAAGGTGGCTTGGCACCCCCCTTACCTGCTAACTTACTTCCTGCCTCAGCTCCAGCAGGCACCTCCTCAGGCCCAGCCTTGACTGAAAAGGAACAGTTGCGCCGCTTCCTCGAGGCACGCGACCGCGTCGCTCAGCAACAAGGCGGAATGGCCCCGCCCCTCCCAGACAACTTGGCCGCAGCGACAACCTCAGCCTCGGCCTCGGTCGCCACACCTTCCTCGGCCCCTGCCAGCTCCTCCGCCCCGCCATTGACAGAGAAGGAGCAGCTACGGCGTTTCCTCGAGGCACGGGACCAGGTGGCACAGCAGCAAGGCGGTATGGCGCCACCGTTACCTGAGGATGTCGCTGCTGCTGCTGCTGCTGCTGCTGCTGCTGCTGCTGCTGCTGCTGCTGCTGCTGCCTGCTGCTGCTTCGTTGCCCTCGGCTTCAGCTTCCGCCCCGGCCCCGGTTCCCGGAAGCTCAGCGGGACCTGCACTGACAGAGAAGGAGCAGCTACGGCGCTTCCTCGAGGCACGGGACCAGGTGGCACAGCAGCAAGGTGGTATGGCCCCGCCTTTACCCGAAGATGTCGCTGCTGCCGCTTCGTTGCCCTCGGCTTCAGCTTCTGCCCCGGCCCCGGGAAGCTCAGCGGACCCAGCACTGACAAGAAGGAGCAGCTACGGCGCTTCCTCGAGGCACGGGACCAGGTGGCACAGCAGCAAGGTGGTATGGCGCCACCGTTACCTGAGGATGTCGCTGCTGCTGCTGCTGCTGCTGCTGCTGCTGCTGCTGCTTCGTTGCCCTCGGCTTCAGCTTCCGCCCGGCCCCGGTTCCCGGAAGCTCAGCGGGACCTGCACTGACAGAGAAGGAGCAGCTACGGCGCTTCCTCGAGGCACGGGACCAGGTGGCGCAGCAGCAAGGTGGTATGGCCCCGCCTTTACCCGAAGATGTCGCTGCTGCTGTTTCCTTGCCCTCGGCTTCAGCTTCTGCCCCGGCCCCGGGAAGCTCAGCGGGCCCAGCACTGACCGAAGGAGCAGCTACGGCGCTTCCTCGAGGCACGGGACCAGGTGGCGCAGCAGCAAGGTGGTATGGCCCCGCCTTTACCCGAAGATGTCGCTGCTGCTGTTTCCTTGCCCTCGGCTTCAGCTTCTGCCCCGGCCCCGGGAAGCTCAGCGGGCCCAGCACTGACAGAGAAGGAGCAGTTACGGCGCTTCCTGGAAGCGCGGGACCAGGTGGCACAGCAGCAAGGTGGTATGGCGCCACCGTTACCTGAGGATGTCGCTGCTGCTGCTGCTGCTGCTTCGTTGCCCTCGGCTTCAGCTTCTGCCCCGGTCCCGGGAAGCTCAGCGGGTCCAGCACTGACAGAGAAGGAGCAGCTGCGGCGCTACATGGAAGCCCAAGATGCTTTAGCCACGCATCAGCAGGAACAAGCGGCGTTGGGGGCGCAACATGCATGGGAACAACGGTTTGGGCAATACGAAACGACGCCTGTGCCATCGTACGAGCATGTGGTGGACGCGGTGCCGGTAGCACCAGTACCACTCCCGTGCCACCTTCCACCCCCCTCAACCTAGCACCTGCTTCGCCCCGTCCCTCGGCTGGGGCTGGACGGCGAGTATCGTACGATGTCCGCGGCGGAGGACGTGGAGCACTGGTCCTGGACCGGTCGCTCCCGCGGGGCTTGTACGAACCCACGGTTGCCTCGTCCCCTTGGGGCTCGTTGTTGCCCACTGGCCCTGCTCCCGTTGCTCCGCCTCCGCCCCCGCAGATCTAAGATCTAAGGAACAAGCGAGGTGAGCATTCAGCCCTATTCAATTTGATATTCATCCACGTTGGACCATGCATGGTGCCACGACTCGTGACGCGTAACGAGGGCGCAGGCCCAAACGCTTTTTTGTGGACAATGCACTTTCTTTTGACGAGTTTGTAGTACGCCTGCTAGCTAGGAATGCGAATGCGGAGTTGAGATAGAAGAGCAAGAGTTGACTAAAGAACGGTATGGATGGTATGGTATCGAGCAACACAGAGGGGAATGAGCAGAAACCACCAGAACAACACCGGTGGGGGGGGGAGGTTACGCAGGTACACAGGGCATGGGAAGGGAAGGGAAGGGAAGGGAAGGGAAGGGAAGGGAAGGGAAGGGGGAAGGGCAGGAAAAAAAAATGCATCGTGAGCGCCCAACTGATCATGAGCCAACTGCAGGGCCCGAGCCCAAATCGCACCGGACATAAAACACCTGAGAGCCGACAAACGCGTCCGTCTGGCCGGCCAAGAAGCGCAGATCGACGCTCCAAAGACCAGGAATACGTGCCACCCGGGTCACCTCGACCGAAAACACCACCAGCGCCGTCTGCCCCGCGCATATGGGTCGCGCCACCGACACGCCCCCACATACGGCTCCGGTACATTCGTCTCGGCTGCCATCTCGCTCAGCGCCACCGTCACCCGGTCCACAACTTGCGCCAACGGTAACGACGTTAACGCTTCCTCCCGCAACTCGCCCTCGTGCACACGCACCTCTTCCCTCGACGTCGCGCCGCCCGCCGAGGTGCCAGACCGGGGATCCGTAACTGCCGATCCGCCGCCGCCGCTGCCAGCATCTGCTGCGAACTAGATCGCGCTTCGTGCTTCGACCCGTGCGAGCCAAACAAACGGAATAGTTTCCGGCCGGACGATTTGGCCGGACCGGCCCGCCCCATAGTCCCACCTCCACCTGCACTTCGTTCCCACCCCCATTCTTATTCCCACTTCCATCCCCATCCCCATCCCCTGGCTTTGGTACTGGTTTGGCACTGGCTCTGGCACTGGCTCTGGCACTGGCTCTGGCACTAGCTCTGGCACTGGCACTGGCACTGGCCCCGCTGCTCGCAGCCTCGCCGGCAAAGTGGGAGAAGGGCGGTGGAAAAGGGAAAACAGTTTGTCAAGGGGGAACCGGGACTTGGGACGACCCTCTTCTTGCTTCCGCCGTGCGTGCGTAGACCCGGACCCAGACCCAGACCCTAACCCAGACCCGGTCGGAACCGACGAAGAGGGCATGACGGTAGCCCGACGCCAACGTCCACCACGCTCTGGCGGCTGTTGGAACCGCGTCCGGCTACCGCTCTGCGTGGGCGTAGCCACCACAGGTTCGCTCGGTCGGAAATTGGGCATGAGCGTAACAGCGTTCCGTGGGGGAACGCACATGTCCATCGCATCCGAAGCGGGGCGGGAGCGTCTGAGTGCGTAGGAGGAAGGCTGGGAGCCGTGGCGCAGACGGAAGAGGGACGCTGAGGAGAGCGGAGAGAGGAAGGGCGGGGCTGGGAGGTGGTGCGGGTCGAGAGTTGCCGGGGGGAGAGGTGGGGTGGACAAGAGGTTGGATGGAAAAAGGTACCGAACTCGAGGGGACAGTAACGGAAGAAAGGTCGGAGGGGGGGCGTAGTGCGAGACTAGATCGACCCAGCGACGAAGGCTCGAACCCCGTAGCACAAGCGCCGGAAGTGTCGAGGCAGAACTGCGCACATCGTCGTACCGCGGGGCGCTGGCACTAGCGTCGCAGCCGAAGTCCCGTCCGACGTGCTGGACGCACGTGTGGGAGTCACCGTCGGACTTGCCGTCCTCGGAGGCGCGGTCGAAGTCGACGTGACACGGGCAAGGGCGTTGGACGTAGAGGGTGCAACAGGCAAGGCGAAACGGTAGGTAGAGAAAGGACATTCTCCTCGCTTCCGCGGGGAGGAGACGTGGATGGGACCAGCTCAGATTCTTGCCGGACCAACGCGGGTCCCGATGGGTCGGCGGAGGGTGGGAAGGCGGGCCGGGACGCACAGAGTGCGGGAATGTTCTTGGCGCTTGACCTGTTGTGCCAAGGCGGCATGTTCAAGTTCCGGCACGCCAAAGCGGAAGAGTTGCTGGTAGGGCTCGAGCCAGCGGTGGGCGCGGACCTGGTCCAAGCCCATGCGTTTGGCCGGGTCCGGGGCGAGCATACCCGCCAGCAAGGTGCGCGGCGCCGCAGGCACGTGGTCAGCAAGTTGAGAGGGTGGTGTGATGTAACGGTAAAGTTGGTGGATGTTACGGCTTTCGGGGTTGGCAGGGTCGTCGTCAAAGGGCAGGAAGCCGGAGAGCATAGCGTACAGAATCACGCCGCTGGACCAAACGTCGACCGAGGGGCAAGGTAAGGCTGGTCGGAGAGCACGAGTTCCGGGGCGGCATAGCAGGGAGAGCCACAGGACGTGGCCATCAGGGCGCTTGGGCCTAAAATCCCAGCAAAGCCAAAGTCGGTGATGAGGATGTTGCGGTGACGGTCGAGGAGGGCGTTTCGAGTTTAAGGTCGCGGAGCACGACCCCTTGGCATGCATGTACCACACTGCCGACACGAGCTGGGCAAAGATGCGGCGGGCCTCGCGCTCAGGCAGGAACTGGTGAGCGAGAATGTAGTCGAACAGTTCCCCGCCCGAAGCGTACTCCAGCACGATGCCTAGCCACCGCTCGCTCGTAATGATCTCGATCAGGGCAATAATGTTGGGGTGGTGGAGACGACGCAGGATGCTTGTTTCCCTGCGGACGCGCTCCCATTTGGACTCTTCGCTTGCGGGAATGGCGGCACGAATCCTGGCCCACCTCGGCGGGGGCACGCTTGATGAGCTTGATGGCAACCACGTCGGCCTGGGGGATGCGGAGGCCGAGCTTGACTTTGCCAAACTGGCCTTCGCCGAGGGTGTGGAGCAGGACATACGGGCCCAACTGCATGCGGGGGCGGGGGGCGGCGGCGGCGGGCGGGTGACGGCAGGACGAGGGGCAGGCGTCCAGACAGAGCTGCTGAGGTCGTGGGCGTCGTGGGGCTGGGCGGTGGCACGGCGGGTGGGGGCCTGGGCCAGGATGCTGGCGGGGCAGGAGGGGCAGCGGGGGTAGGGGTGGCGGTTGCGCCGCGCTGGGCGCGTCGCGTGTTGGCGGAGAGCGCAGTGGGCATGGGCATGGCCATGGCGACGGCCAGCGCGAGGGAGGCGGCAGGAAGAGCGGCGGTCGAGGCGGCGGAGAGAGCGGGCGGCGGCGGCGACAGAGGCTCCGGCTGGGCGCACTTCAGCACAGAAGCGCCAAGCGGTTCAAGTGAAAGTTCAAGCGCAAGTGGCCCACCATGTGGCCTGTCGGACGTCAGGCCATCGAACGCTGATCTAGGCTCTGGGAGGACTCTTTGCCACAAACAAACAGGACCGACCGCCCCCCGACTGGCGGACATGGCCTGTCACATGTCACACGTCTGTCACAGCCCCCCTCCGGCATGCTTACCCATCTCTGGCACTCCCCACCGCATTGCGCGGGCATCCTACGAGTCGGGTAAGAAACTCAATGTGCCTTCTAGAACGCAGCGGTTCCTTCCTGAGGCCTGACGCGTGATGCGGCTTGGCACACAGCACCTAGTGGGCGTTCACCGTTTGAACGTCAACATGGAGATCCGTCCTACTCGTCTCCCTCGGACATACATTTTCCATTCTCGTGCCCACATGTCACAATCTCCGTCCGAAGACGCTGCTGCTGGTTGCCGTGCCGTTTGGACGCACCCGCAGCCACGCAGGTTATCGATTCCCCGCATCAACTCCCAATCCCACCATCTTACAGCAATCCGCCTCTTTGGCTCAGTGGTAAAGCATCTCACTAGTAATGGAAGATCGGTCGTTCGATTCGGCCAAGAGGCATTTCTTTTGCTCCATTTGTTTGTTTGGGTCTTTCTTTTTCCCGAATTGAAACCGTGGTGATCACCATAGATACGAGCTGTAGCTGTTTAGGGCTGAATGGACCTTCATGCTGCCTCTGTGTTCTCGCCATAGACAGAAGCCCGAAATCAAGTCCTTGGACCTGTTGTGGGAAAAGCAAGGCGAAGAGGAAGAGGAAGGGCTAGTGATGAGCAGAACCAATCAGAATCAGACTATCACAGGTATTGTCCGTCACTTTTGTCGAGCTGGAGTCCGCGTCCCAGTCCCGGGTGCAGAACAAAGGACAAATGGTTGCGACGTGGACGTTGATAAGCTGGCAACTGATCTCCACCTACAGTGGGACTATGACTGGTAGCATCGAATAACTGTATGACGCAAGTTGCCTATGGCATATAACCCAGCCCAGTCCACTTATGTGAGAGCGAGACAGAAAGGCAAAGGAGGGGAGGGAATCCATCGGAATTGCGGATCAAACAGGACCCGAACGGCTTAGTCGAAGAGCTGCACGCCCGGTACAGAATCGGTCCCAGAAAAAGCCATGAGGTCGACGTACTACCACTGATCACGGTTTGGGCACCTTGAGCGTCTTGGACACAAGTGCCATAGCCCATGCGAGCCACAGGAAGGAGATGAGATGAACACTGGTGCGCAGGTGGGATTGGGTCCAGGCACCGACGCTCTCCGCACTGGGTAGGACAGGCCAGTACTGGGCCACCTGGGGGACCTTGACGGCAATCATAGTTTGGGCCTGGTCCAGCACCCCAAATAGCCAAATCACGGCTGCCGCAGGATTGAGCTCAATCGTACCGCCTGGCACGACGGAGCGCCCCAGGGCGCGCTTGCTCCCCTGCGCGGCCTGGAGCGCAGGCGAGGCCAAGGCCCCACACCAACCAACAGCACTGGGGTTGGGATCGGCACCAATGAGGTGTTGGGTGGCCCAGCGAAGCAGGCGTGACGGCTGCTCGGAAAAGAGCTGCGTGTGATGACTTGCGATCGGGCCGACTGGGCCAGGTCGACAGCTCCATAGAGCAGCGAAAGGGCCATGCCACCAACGAGAAGGAGCGACGAGGGATGGGCAAGCCCTCAAAGTACTTGGCCTTTCCACTCTTGTCGTGCGGAATGGAGGTAGCAGTGACGTTGAACCGAGCCAGACGGGCAATGCCACAGCAGACAAATGGTAGCACCATCGAGTCGAGGTAGGTGCGCATGCCCAGTGCGTACGCGGCAAACGCCGGGGCCATACCAAAACTCACCGCGTCCGCCAACGAGTCCAACTCCTGGCCCAGGAGCGAGGAGGAGCGACGCCAGCGCGCGACCCGGCCATCGAGCAAATCAAACACGCCCCAACCAGGGGGAACCAGAGTGCGTGCCAGGCGTGAATTGGGTCCGAGGTGAGCAAGTACCTGCCCGAAGCAAATACTCTGCGCACCACAAAAGCCGTTCATGAGCGTAAATGCATCGGCGAGATGGAAGTTGCGGACCAAGCTAAAGTGGCCATCACGCTCGACAAACTGGACCAACGCAGCCGAAGAGGCTGGCGGTGCCTTCTCAACCATCTTGGTGGCCTTGCTCTTGGCCTTGGTCCCGGGCGTGGAGGGGGGCGTAGGCGAGGGCGAGAGGGGAGATGGTTTACGGGCCATGGCGAGCGGGTGGAAGGAAAGCAGAGAAGGTATCACCCAAGCAGTAGCCTCCTTCCTGGCCCCACCAATGATCCCCACCTCTCAGCAGCAAAACCACCCTCGCTGGCGCTTGAGGCCTGAGCCTCCGGTCTGAGCGCCTCCACCTCGGCTCAAGCTTCAAGCTCACCCACTTCCCCGTTTTTCCACCGCCAAATTGGGATGGGCGGCTAGCACCTGGCGCCTAGCACTTGGCGCTTAGCCCCGCTGGGCGCGCGGGGGAGGGGCGCAGGTACGCGGGCGCTGTGCGAGCCGACGCGCCCGGCTAGCCTGCGTGCGCTGCCGATCTCGGTGCAAGCGACGCACAGGACCAGTGTTTGCTTTGCTGTCACGTTGGGCGCAGTGCGGCCCAGCGTGGAGCCGGCCGGGCACACCGGCACACGCGCAGTGTGCATCGGCGCATCACATGTCACACGCCAGCTGCACCCAGGTTCCCCGCGTTGGAAGCAGATGGAATAGCGATGGCCGATCCCTATCCCATCCTCTGTTCTCTATCGGTGGTGCAGCTTCGAGCGGGAAACTGAAAGCTGCAACAAGCCAGTCGGCAGTCCCTACCAGATATGTGGGGCACTACGCCCCCCGACGCGTGAGGAATCCCATCCATGTGGTGCCTGAAAGACGAAGGAGAGAGCAGCTGCGATGAGAAAAAGCTCTTCTCTCTGTTATTACACGTTACATGTTAATGGGTTCGTACTAGCTTTATATATGACTAAGGCTCTGCTGGTCCATCGAGACGTCTGATCTGAATTAGGATAACGCTGGGGCGATGCAGGGATGCCATCACAAGCCCATCAGGGCATGCTTGCCTCTGGCCGCGCACCGATCAGAACGTCAAAGGCCCCTGAAAGATGAATATAAGCTGAGCCTTGACCGAAAGTACCGCCCTCGGACTAAGGTGCTATACTGTGCCCGTATAGGAAGACTGTAGTGGGGAGACAGAAAGTGGATTTTCTGTGCGGTGCGCTTCTACTCTTGCGGTGCGCTTCTAAACTGTGGGCTCTTCGTCAGCGACATCCCAGCCATGACTTGCGCCAGCTTCGATGCTTTATGGCATAGCACAGCCAATATCCATGAGGCATCTGGGAGTGAGTGAGGTTTTGGTGGCCTGAAAAAAAGTGTTTGGCATTAGGAGTTTTACAAGCAGCAGGTTAGTCCTTCGACGACAACACTTCAAAGGGCATGAGGATGGGTTCGCTTCTGATTGGGCTATCAATTCATTGCCGAAAATGCGTCAAGTTAACATAGTAAATTTCCCAACCACTCATTGCATCCACCGTTTCCATAGAATACGCCCCTACTATCTTCTCACAACCCTTCTTTCTTCTCTTCTTCTTCGTCCCTCTATTGCAAACGTCAGACCCTGTGGCGCCACAGCTCGAGTCATGTGGACATGTTGATCTGGCTAAACATAGAGTGTCCAAGTATATAGGCATATACTGGGAGGAAGATGAAGCCGCGGTAGGTGTTTTAACAGCAGCGAAAAGATGACGAGTTCGTTTCAGGCACATCAGGTTGAAGGCCGGGTGGGTGCGGAGGGCCTTTTGCATTCGGCCTTACGCGGGTACCGATCATCTCAAGCACCAAGTTGACCGCTGGATTGTTAGCCGATGGGGAGAATGAACAGGAGGTCTTTGTACAAACTGTGTGGGCAAAAAAGTGAGATGGATCACGTCCGAAGGCAGCTGCCTATCACCGCCGTGATCACGTCCCATCCGTCCCGCTTGAAAACCATCTGGATCTCCTTGAGCGCTTCAAGCGATCCGTAGGAACATCCAGGCTAGCAATGACTGCAGAGCATACCTCTCATCCTGATCATCACGTTTTGGCCACAGTTCGAGGAAGGATTGTGGCGCACTCAAAGTTCAATCAATTCTTCTTCGCGCCTTCAAAACACCAAACGGGGGGTACCGACTCACACGCAGCACTTGCTTGTACGGCAATCATGGGGCGGGGAGGGGCGTGAGGGATGAGCAGGATGGCGGCCGGTAGCTTGGGTGGTGGTAAGCATCAAGTACTCCAGAGTCTAGGCCATGCTCGCTAGAAGCCAATAAATCAAGCTGGGGCAGTCAGAGACTAGTGAAGCTTGAAGCTTGAAGCTTGAAGCAGCCCAACTCGGCGATCACCGATGAGGATGACGTCAGCCGTGTTATCGCCGTCGTCGACGCCACTGGTCTTTCTTTCACCTATCTCCTCCTGGCCTGTATGGAAGCACCCTACCATCTAACCATCATCGCTCGCCCTGCCATGCAGACGATTCCCACTGCAGTGCAGGAATTCTGACCCCACTTGTAACCTAACCTGCGCCCCACCTGATCCCCCAGCGTCGGCATCCCACCCTCCACTCGCCATGGCACCCTTTACTGTGCCCGGTATTACGGTTCCGTTGCTCGCCAAACTCACCAACCATCTCCTTCCTCTTCGCTGCCAGATCGCACACCATCACCGCCTGCGCATCCGCGAAAACGCGACGCGGCATCTCATTCCATTCTGCTTCGCCTCCCTCAAACAAGAAGCGCCGTTCGGGTACGACCGAAAACATACCACGACCGGCGGTGTTCCCGACTACCTCGAACCCCTGCCTCTCGACCTGATCCTCGTGGGTATCAACCCAGGACTCGAATCCGCACGCAGAGGACGACATTACGCCCACCATACCAACCACTTCTATCCCTGCCTATTCATTCGGCTTGAGCCGCCGCCTCCTAGCTCCAGAGGAGGATGAGCTGCTGCCCCAGCTGCCCTCGCTCCCTTTGATCAAAGAAGAGACGAACAAAACGGGCAAGGTTAGCCTAGGGCCCTATCGGATTGGATTGACCAACCTTACTCCGCGTCCGACGCGGGAGATGAGCCAGTTGAGCCGACAGGAGCAACGCGCGGACGCGCTGCCCCTCCTGCACAAGCTCCAACACGCTTGCCCCAGGGTCTTGCATTCGTGGGCAAAGGCATTGCATTGGAATTTGTCCGCGCTCTCTCAGCGTCGGGACAAAAAAGGAAGGTGGAAGTACCTGTTGGCACTCCTATGGAACAGGGGTACGGGTTGATGCCTTTTTGTCTTGCATCGCAAGGGGAGAGGTGCTGTTGTTTGCGCTGCCGTCAACGTCAGCACGAGTGACCAGCGTCCAACTCCAGGGCAAGATCGAGTACTTTGCCCAACTCCGGCAGCTGGTCGACTTTCTGGTCTGTCGGCGTGGAAGCGGCCAGAGCGCCGCGGCAGCGCAGGAGACCAAAACGGTTGACCTCCAGGTGCTGAGCAGCGCGGCGTGAGAGCAACGTATGCTGGCCTTACAACAGAGTGCCGAGTAGGTGCAGTGGTAGAGGTGACAGGGACGGGAGTAATGAACGCTGTCGAGCCCGTGGCTGTGCGAGGGGCGACAGCAGTGTGGGTGCTTTAAGCCAGTGCCAGCAGAAAACAGAATGGAAAGCGATGTGAATATTGAATGTGCAGTGGCGTTGAATATTGAAATGTCATTTCCCAGGCGCCGCGTGGGGGCAGTGTGCGGTAATCGCGTCTTCCACATGGCAGTCGCTAATACGCCTCTGAGATGCGTGGCCATGGCGCTCACATTTCAACCCAGGACACACAAGCACCACTCGAGGAACCTCCTTGTCATCCACGCCCTCCCCGCCCCTCGCTTCCGCTTCTGGCTGGCCAGCCACTGGGTCGTTTGCTCTGGTGTCCGTGCCCATAGCCTGTTCATTTGGTTCTGCGCTCTGCACCTCTTGCTCTCGCCCCTGTCCCACCTCTGCCTTCGCTTTCGCGCTTGCGACCCTGCTCGCGGCCATGACACTCCTGACGCTCGAGAGCAAGAGTGCCAGTGCAACACCACCCTCTACTCTCCCATCTGTCCCACTGACTGCACCACCTGTGTCGAGCGCCTTATCGCCTTGCCCTGCGGTCGCTCCTGCCCGGACAATTACTGCCTCCCTTCCCCGTCCACGAGAAGCAGCAGCAACAAGGGTGCCGCCATTGGTGGTGGCGTGGGTGGCGCCTTGGCCGGGGTGGCGCTGGTGTTGTTGGGCGTGTGTGTGTGGCGAGCCCGCGCGCAGCGCAGGATACACGCTGCCTTGGTCGCCCGCGAGGACGCGCGTCTTCGTGCGCTGGCCGCCGAAAGCGCGGCGAGCGCATGCCTATGCCACCGCCTCGATCCTTGTCCACCGACGACATGGAGTACACTATCCTCCGCCGCGATGGACTTACCACGTACGAGGAGTCCCTCACGCTCCCGCCCCAGGCAGCCAACCAGCGAATTTCCATCTCTGCTGCCACACACCTCTCTCGCATCTCGGAGCATACCGAGGAAGAGGAGCGTCGGCGTGGCCGCTCGCTGCCCTCCCCGCGGATCTACGTCCCTGATCGCACCGATCGTCCCATCGGCTCGGAGCTTGCTCCCCTTCCCGAACAGGAGACCTCTCTCTCCCCCGGGACCAGATTATCGTCGTGGGACGGGGGGTTCACTCCCTTCGTTCGGTCGCAACAGGTTCCACTGCACCCTCTGCTTCCTCCTTTGCGATCCCGGTGCAGGATACTCCCCGCTGCGCACTGCACGCGCTGGAGACCTGTCCCTCGACAGCTCCCCTTTCTTGTCCTCTTCAACCGCACCCTAGTCCTCTGCCACCGCACCTTAGCATACTCCTCTCCTTGCGCACTTTCCTCCCTCTCTATTGCACGCCCCCCTTGCACGCCTCTCATCCAATGTCCCACTCTGCCTACCCCTCCCGCATCCCTCTGTTCCCTCTCTGGTTCCCCCGTTACCGGTTACCCTGATTGCAATGGACGCCCTTCTGTGACTGCTGGGTCCATGGACTCAACTCAGTCCAACGTCCAGCTCGCTCTGGATCCAACAAGCGAGCCGCTGCGATCTGGCTAGAGTGATTGGCGTTGCGTGTTCTGGATTCGTAGTAACCGGGGTGTCTCCACGCGTGAAGCGGCAGATCCATTCCGGTTGGATTTAAGCAATCTGCAAAGCCCGCCGGGCGGCGCTGCGCCCTGAGCCGCTGAGCCTCAGGAGCCAGCGACGCGGAAAAGAGGATCGGGTTTGGATTATGTAACCCGGTGGAACAAACTCGGTCGCTTTTCGTGAGTCAGAACCACACCTGGTTAACGCCCCTCCCAGCTCCCACCTCCCAACTCCTACTCCGATACCACCCCCGTCCTTGCCACCGCTTGCCCCGCTTCCACTCGCCCCAATGGCCAGCAAATCCGAAGCTATCTCGTCTCAGCTCAGCCCCGAGGCCAAGTACGAGCTCATCACGCGTGACCTGCAAGAAGTGCTGGGGGGGAGAAGGTCAAGGCGATCCTTACGGCGCAAGAACGGCCGGTGCGGGCGTACTTTGGCACCGCCCCCACGGGTCGGCCGCACGTTGGCTACCTTGTTCCGCTCTGCAAGTTGGCTGACTTCCTCAAGGCAGGTGTGCACGTCAAGGTGCTCCTGGCAGACATCCATGCTTTCTTGGACAACCTCAAGGCGCCCATTGAGTTGGTCAAGGCGCGCGGCTTACTACGGCGCAATGATCAAGGTGGTGTTGCAAGCGATTGGTGTACCTGTGGACCGTCTCGAGTTTGTCGTTGGGTCCTCGTACCAGCTTACGCCCGAGTACACCATGGACCAGTACCGTCTAGCGTCCATCGTGACCGAGCACGATGCATTGCGTGCCGGTGCCGAGGTGGTAAAACAGGTCGCTTCTCCTTTGCTCTCTTCGCTGCTCTACCCGGGCCTGCAGGCATTGGATGAGGAGCACCTGCATGTGGACTTCCAGTTTGGGGGGTGGACCAGCGCAAGATCTTTACCTACGCTGAGGCTTTCCTGCCCAAGCTGGGCTACGAGAAACGTGCGCACTTGATGAGTCCCATGGTGCCAGGGCTCAAGGGGAGCAAGATGAGCTCCTCGGACAAGGGCAGCAAGATTGATTTCCTCGACTCGCCCAAAGAGATTCAAAGAAACTCAATGAGGCATTCTGCGTCGAGGGGCAAGTGGAGGAGAATGGCGTGCTGGCATTTGCCAAGGCGGTCGTGTTCCCCGTTGCACGGCTACGTGCCGAGACGCGCGCCGAAGGTCATGGTGACCTTCTCCACCCGGACAATGGTACGGGTGGCGAACTGCACCTCGACTCTGCTCCGGCTGGTACGCTCTTCTCCATTTCCCGTCCGGAAAAGTTCGGCGGGTCGCTTCACTACACTTCCTACGCCCAATTGGAGGAGGACTATGTTGCCAAGAAACTCCACCCGCTCGACTTGAAGAAAGGTGTAGCCGATGCGATCATTGCACTTCTTGCGCCCGTGCGAAAAGCATTTGAGCAGCCGGAATTCGTCAAGATCAACCAGGAGGCTTACCCCGCCGATGTGCCGGCCAAACCGGCCAAGAAGACGGTCAAAGCGAAGAACCCGCGGGTGGCACACATGTTCACTGTAGAGGAGGGTGGCACGGCCAAGTCCAAGGAGGAGGCACTGGCGGCGCAGAAGGCGGATAAGGAGGCTAAGAAGGCGGCTAAGGCCCAGGCCCAGGCCTAGGCTCAGGTTGCGGATTGGAACAGTCACTTGGACGTCACATTGCCTCTTTACTGTGATGTGTATAGCAGATCGGAGCGAGCATAGGAGACACAGGGAGGGAAGCCGTTGATGCGCTAGCGAAGAAAGGGAGAGGACAGTGGCGGCGCCCATAGCCCAAACAGGAGCAATTGGATCGAGGACTCCTTTACTGTCAGATCTCACCGATCTCACCATTGACCTCAGTCTCCATTGTTGCAGTCGCAATCCGCCTGTCTAATCTATCCGAGCGCACAACCTTAATCGGCTTGTCAATTCACGCTCCAAGTGAAAGCGGAACCGCACATTAAGAGCTCACGGTGACCGCCACCATCTCCTCCACACCGATGGGCGTGCACCCGACCGCCGAGCTGACACGCGCCATCACTACCTAGGCCACGTGGCGGCGGAGACGGTCGTGCTGTTGGCGCTAGTACTGCTGGGGAGCGCCATGGCAGCAGAGGCGTTGTGTGGCGTCGTACTCGCTTTGTGTGCTCACCTGCAGCACCAGAGCGCCCAGGTACGCGCCCTCCTGGCCTCGCACTTGCTCATGCTCTTCCCCCCTCCCCTATCCCCGCGCCACTCGGCACCTGAAGACCTTTCCTCGCCCGAGCTTCGCTCAGCTAAAAACCGAGGGCGTGCGGTTGTCATCCTCCCCTCGGCTGCGCCCGAGCTCGCATACAGCCTCGCTGTCGCCCTCGCCTCCAACGCTACAGGAGAAGATACGGTGGGGTTGCCCGGTGGGCGAGGGGAAGGGCTGTTGCAGGGCCTAATGCAGCGCTTGTTTCCTCCGCCTCCATCGGGGATTACGGTGCTTGTCTTGGTTTCGGACCAAGAGGCATTGGGGACGCTGATCCCCCGTTGGGCCCAGGCCAAGGCTCAGCACCACCGCTCCGAAACGACTCACACGCCTCGCCGTCAGTCCTGGGCATCGGGACGAGGCTTGGTTGGTGTGCCTGACTTACTCAAGGGGTGGCGGGTGGGAGAAACGTCGTCGCTCCGCTCTTGCTCCCACACCACGTCTCCTTCCCTCTCCCCAAGCCCGGAACGAACTCGCATCGGACGCGTGATCCCCTTTCTTTGCCCCAGCGAGGGGGGAAGGAAGAGTATGTTCAAAGTTTGGTTGGCGAGTACTGTTCCTCCAACACCTTGGTTCTTAACGGCGTCGTCCTCCTACCCCAGCACATGATACGCAAATCCAAGTGGGCCAAAGTCTGGTGCGCACCTTCCATTCGCGGCTGGTGCAACTGCTACCACCCGGACACAAAGGTGCACGAGGCACAACCCAAATTTACTTTAGTACGTTGACCCGATTGGGCTGCATGGGGCTAACACTTCTCCCTGCTGTTGGTTTCAGATGAGGCGACGGCCCAGCCTCTTGTTGATCTGGGGAGGAAACGACGATGCAGCTTAGAGAACACTGGGCTATGCTTCTTGCTGCCGCGCACCACCCTACACCCAGGACAGGAGATGATTATCCATCGTCTGAGCCAAGCTTTTGGAGCCTCCTGGGCTTTGGCCTGGGACCTGGCCCACTTTCTTCAACAGGCATCGGAGTTGGTTCTCTGGCCACAGGGTCTTGTACGGGGCGCCACTCCGTCTCGGCAAGAAGCGGAGGAAGAGGAAGAGTATTCCACCGACTCGGATTGGGGGGGCAAGCATACCTATTCTCCCACCGAACCCACAATGGGAGTAAATAAGTTGCTCTTGTACCTTGTCCGTGACGCCCTTTTCCGCCCTACCCCACGCGCCTCTACTTTCTTGGTTGGGGCGCACGCTGGACCAGTCTGATGGCCTGATGGCCTAGTAGCCTCGTGGCCTGGTGGTTCATGGTCTAGTGCCTCGATAGTCTAATGTCCCTGACGTACCTCATTCCGATTCGCTTGGCTCCTGTTCGTGCCTGGGTCGGACGGAAACGAAACAAATGATTTAGTTGAGCATGTTGGGATCGGTCCCTCCCGCGATGGATTGGGTGGAGATACCCTCCCCGGCCGATCTTTACTTTATGGAGGTGGGAGGTACGTTGCTTTGTGTAATTGGGCCTGGGGACAGTAGTCGAGGTAAGGCCAAGATAGTGGAACCGGTAGGGGGTAGGCAAGCATTGGGCCGTACATGTTTTACGTATGAACTGAACCTACTAGACTGACGGACTGAACGGAGTAGTCTCGATGAGAAAAGCCGGTGCCATACTAAGGAAGATGAACTCGGTCGGGGGAGCACGGGATGCAAACGCATGGACCTTGCATGGGTATCAGACGTCAGTGCGTCAGATCAGCGCTCTTCGCAAAGCAACTGTCATACAAAACGCAAGGCCAACGGAAACATGAGCGTGACGAATTATTTGGAGTAACTAGTAGTAAAGCGTAAATCCTGCCGTGAGACTACTTAGAACTATAGATGCTCACTTAAAGCGAGTTTCAAGCAGTTCAAGTGAACGCTTCACCTGAACTGGTAACTATATACAATTCTTGAAACCATGACATGCATGACAGCTATAATGCCAGGCACATGGTGTACACCTTATAAGCCGAAGCAGCCAATACACGGAGTGGCAATGAAGCTTCATTCATAGCGGGGGAATGTCGAAAAGCACAGAAAAGTTGTGCAAAAGGGGAATTTAACGTGACAAGCACATATTGATAGGCAACAAGAATATGAAACAAAGAGACTCGATCAAGCGACCGAGCCCGGAGTACTAGCGTCGAGAGTACCAATGTTGGTTCCCTCGAGCTTCTTTTCAGCCATAGCCGCATCTTCTTCGAGGGAGAGTGCCACTCACCCGGCTCGGCAATGTTGCCGTGTCCACGGCGCTCACGCATCTCCTTGTTGAACGTGGCCGACTTGAGCGTCGTCGTCTGGCCGTACATCTCGTCCACCTCCTCAAGCGACAAGCCCGCCGTTTCGTACACGAAGAAGTAGACAAACACCATGCCACACAGAGTGGTAGCCATCCACACAAAGAATACCTTGGTTCCAATCCGCTCAACAATGTACGGCGTCGAGGAGCCGAGAGCAACATTGATCGCCCAGTTGGACGCCGCGCACAAGCTCATTCCCTTGGCACGGATGGCCAGGGGAAAATCTCACCGCAGACAACCCACGCGATCGGACCCCAGGTCGGGGCAAAGCCAGCGACAAAGAGACAGACAAAGGCAACCATAGCGTTCCGAGACGGCAGGTTGGTAATCGGCGTGCTGAGCGAGACCACAGCGACAATCAAATGGCACAACGCCATCCACGCAGCACCAGCCAGAAGCATACGACGCCGACCCACCTTGTCCACCAGGAACAACCCGGGAATCGTGGCGACCACGTTGACGATAGCCGGGATCAGGGCAAAGACGAAAGGGTCCAAAGTGGGAATAGCCTGCGAGCCAAAGACAGTTCCATAGTACATAATGTAGTTGATGCCGGTAAACTGTTGCCAGACTAAAAACGAAGAGAAGACAGGCAGGTCAGTATCCAACTCCATCAAATGGGGTGGAAGCGTCTGGGAAATCGTGTTGGGGGATAGTACGCACATTGGATGAAAATACCCGTCAACGTGCGCAGCAGGTACTTCCTGTTGCCCATCCGGAAGCAGTCAATGTAACCGTGAATGCCGGGGGAAGTTTGGCCGAGCTCCTCTTCTAGGTTGGACTTGATCTCGGCGTACTCCAGGTCGACCTCTTCACTGTCAGGAGCGACAGAATGCAGACGGCTGAGCGCTTGGCGCGCCTGTGCGTCCCGGCCGGAACGAACGAGCCAGCGGGGCGACTCGGGCATAAACAGAAGACCAGCAGAGAGTGCAATTGCCCATCCAAGCTGTATAGCAATCGGGACACGGTACTCGGCCGTGGTGTCGTGGTACCGAGACGTGCCCAGGTTGACACCCGACGCCAACAACAAACCAATAGTGATCGCCCACTGATAGGCTCCGACGATTGCGCCACGAATCCAGCGCGGGGCAGTCTCCGACTGGTAGGTTGGGATGATGGTCGAGATGATACCCACGCCCACACCAGCCACAACACGTCCTCCGACAAACATACCAAGGTGGTGCTTCGGCGCGCCCGTCTGGAGTGACACGCCAAAGACAAAGATGAGATTGGCCAGGTGCACCGCGTTCTTGCGGCCAAAGTAGTCGCCAAAGGGTGCACCAACCAAGGCACCAACAAAGGTACCCACAGACAAGAGCGAGGTGACCATCGACGTGGTCGAAGACCCGAGAGCATATTTACCCGAACCACTGCCGCTACCAGCTTGCCAGTGACCAAAGTCTTCCTTGAAGCGCTGCTGGTCCAGTAGACCTGCACGATGTGACCCAACCAACGTCTGGGGTCAGATATGGATCCTTGGAACACACACAGAGGCAGAAGAGAGGTTGGGGGACCCATGCCAGAGGGAGTACGTACCAGAAATGGTGCCGGTGTCGTAACCGTACAGAAGACCGCCCATGGACGCGGCAATGCCAATCAGAATGGCCGGCATTGACTGCCGGATGCTCAGGTCGGCAGGCTTGTGAGCGGCGAGGCCGCCACCAGTAATGGCGGGCATGATGGGAAGAGGGTGTGAGGTGGTGAAGTTGAACGGGGAGAGGGGCTTGGAGAAGGCGACTAGGAGGGGAAACGGCCCGAGGTGCGCTGGACCGTGTTGGGGGGGGGGAGGAGGGGAGAGGAAAGATGAGATGACGAGGCGGGAATTGTCGACGGGAGAAGGGCGGAGGGGTTTTATACCACGCTTTGCAGGCCCCAAAAACATGGCACATGAAGTACCGTTGTGGGACGGGGTCGGGGAGTGTCCCCCAAGTCGTGGCTAGTGGTGACTACTGACCCCACCATGGCTTTGCTTCAAGCCGCGCTGCTGCTCTCGCTTCGGGCGGCTGTAGAGGCTACGGTGGTGCCTGTCGCGGCAATATAGACGGAAAGGCATGTGTGCCGCAGGCGTGGCGGGCTTCTTGGCGGGGAGGCCAGCCTGGGTCTCAGCAGGCGGCAGCTCTGAACGATCTGACCGCTGGACGCCGGGCGAGGGGGCGAGGCTGGGGGGGGGGACAGAGACCCAACGCGGGGCGATGGATCGAGGGATGCAGGCCGCACACTGCTGACCGCACAGCGCGCCAGGACGCCGCGACTAGTGACTAGCGACATCCGTGACCCTGCTCTGGTGTGATTGTGACGGCGGCAACCGGGGGTGTTTCGGTGGGAACAATGCAAATGGTGGTAATGACTTACTGACTAGTGGTGATCAGCTTAACTGGCACAGTATACCAGCCAGTACCTGCCAACTGGGTGGTGGTTGATGGTGTTGATGGTGCATGGGATATGTGATGCAGGCTGGGCGAGCGTGAGCGTGATGTGTGATGTGGTGCCAGAGCCTTGTGTTCTCGCCGCGCGGGCCTTTGCGGATGTGATGTGTCTGACATGTCGCGTGCGCGGGGCCACTGGTAGGGCTAATAGCCACTGCGGGGCGCGGGGGCCAGGCACTAGGCACTGTCCACTCTCGGCCCCGACTGTCCCGCTGCCTACGCGCCCCCGAACCCAGACCGCGCCTTGGCGGCCGAGCTTGGTAGCCGGTAGAGCGACGGATAGTCGATGTAGTCGATAGGCAGCACGCAGTGGCGCCGTGCGCCCTGAGACGGACGCGCTAGGCGCAAGCACCTGGCGGGCCAGGCCCTGCCACGCGCCCTGCCAACACGCCCTGCCAACACGCCCTATTCGGCTTACTTGCAGATTGGGCATTGGCACCTATGTGCACGCGGCCTTTAGTGCGTCTCACCAGCGTCCGCACCGCCTCCGCCCTGCGTCAGCCGCCCAGCGGTTCGTAAATGGTAACCGGTAAATGTTAAACGTTAAAACCTACAGGCTCAAATGTCCGGTTGGTGGGGAAGGGTGTTGGATGCAGTGAGGCCGGTGTGGGGAAGATCGAGGACTGAGTACTGATGTCCATGACCGGCCCCGATGGTGTCGAAGATGCCGGCGCCACCCCAGGGCGGAGGCGGCGGAATCACTGTTCAGCACCCAAAGGCCTTTCGGTGGGGTGCGTTCTTGTGCAGAGGCACGCCCTGGAGATATTCGATCATCGACCAGTATGCAATACTCAGGTACGCAGGGACTCAGTGCCCGGTGCTCAACGGCTTCGGCGCAGCACGGGGGCAGTGCGTGGAGCAGGAACAGCAGATGCGCAACTCGGAAAGCTTAAATGTGTGGCTGGCCATCGAGCGCATCATGGATCACATGTCACACATCATGCATCATGCATCTCTCTGCAAGCTCCGCCTTCGAGCGTTGCAGCAGCAGACTGTGGCCGCACCAGAAGACTGGACCCAACGATGGCCGGGTAGCATTCCGCCGCGCTTGGGCCATGTCTCTTGTGCTGTGGCCCCTACCCCATGCAACCCATGTCTCCTGCCACGTCTCGTACGCGCAGCTCCACCATCTTTTCTCCCAGAGGTCTGATGCCTGATGCACCTGATGAGGATGCACATGGGCTGCCTGTTGCACTCCAAGATATGATCCAAAGTGTTCCCTCTCCTCCCCAGCCGTGGTTGTGATGGTGTGTGGTCACATTTTCTGACACTACATATGTGATGGTAAAGGTTGCTGTCGCGCGGGGGGGGCTTGCGCTTATAGTGTTGCATACTTCCTATACTCTGTACTCACACACAGTACTCATGGGCAACACACGCGTCGCAGGCTAGTCACTACTCACGTCTCTCTGTGCCCCCACAGCCCCCAAACAGGGACGCTGCCCTGCTATCACATGCATCGGGGGGGCTCTATGCTGTGTCTGTGTTCTCATGTGGATAGGAGAAAACCGCCCTGAAGTTCCCCGATAGTATACACATCAAGTAGCCTGTCGACAGCGAGATCCTGGTCGACACGTCTCAAGTGTTACTCGTTACTAGCTACTGGCTACATTCTTCTAGTGTCTTCAAGCTTCAGATCGAACAGACCATCCAGCATACTTAGTTCCCCCTGTGTGACATGTGACATGCGACGACATGTGATTGTTGTTTGTGGGGGGGGTAATAGGGTGGACACAGAAAATGAGAGCTAGGATGATACACATCTTAGATCTTGTTAGCCTAGGGAGCCGGACGGCAGAAGGATGAGGAGAAGGTGATCGATTGGAGCCAGAGTTGGGTCTGGGTACAGAGGCATCTATATAGGAGGCTGGACTAGGCACAGGGCCAGTGAGTCACACAGGAGAGAGTGCAGGGCACAGGGACAGTGACACGCTAGGGCACCAGCGTGGAAGCCGATGGAACCGAGGCGAACCTGGTCTACCGACTGGGAGCCGGAGGATCACAGTCAACAGATCTTAATCCCACTCGCGTCGTGCTATGTATGCTAGATGGGAAACCTGGGGGCAACGCGGGGCATATGTGTCTAGATTGCCGCTTTTGTGAGGTGCGCCACCTGGTGCATCAGCCGGGGCGGCGGGACAAACGAAGGATTATAATTGCCTAGAAAAACTTTTTGCAGCGACGGAGAACTGGACCCGCGCAACGCCAGAACCATGGGGCCTCGTCGACACAGTTGAACTATTATACCGTGTGGGATGTCATGCGGGAGGGACGACGGGAGACACATAAGCCTGCGGCTGAGAGCTCAACAACTACTCAGAGAGAGGAGATGACATGATCGATATGAGATTGCATTGGCCGGGCTCGCCTCTGCTCCGCCCCTCCTCGTTGGCGCCTCTGGGCTGCCTCCCCCTGATTAAGATTGCATCTTCAAGCTTCAAGTTCAAGCTTCATCCCCACCACTTCCACTCGCCTCCCACACTTCTTTGGTCACGGTCACCGGCCACTATATAGTCACTACTGTGTAAATTGCCGATCAGAGCAATAAGTTCATCGTTTAATCCGTCGTCCGCAGCGTCCCCTCTCGCGAAAAAATGACCTCCGCACTTAAGGGAACGAGAACCTACATCTGTCCACCATAGCTGCCCCCCCTCTGGTTTGCTGATCGAGGTGTGGAGGTCTCCCTAGGGGTATTACCCATTACTACCAGCATCGCCTGCATCACCCCCCCTGAAGTGTCTCTCTCCAAGGGCCTAAGTCCTAAGTCTAAGCCCTAAGGCCTTCTACGACCTAATATTAAATCCCAAGCTCTAAGCCCTCTAATGTCTAAGCTCTATAAGGCCAATCCCCCAACGTAAATCTCATGTCGGAGCAACTCCCCTGTTTAATCCGTTCAACGTTTAACCTTTCGATACACTCAACTACCACAGTGCAGAGCTAGCTGTGCGCAATGCGCTGTAAGACTGGTGATCAGTAAACGGTAAACGGTAAACACTATGGAACGATTAGCAGCACGGGGTGGAGAAGAGAGAGCGGCTATTCTTCTCTATGCTATACCTACTACGTAGGGCCGTTTGGTGTACTTGCTGTTGGTGTATGTGACGTTGTAGAGTGTGATGCGGCCTGCGGGTTATGGTGTAGGGTTTCGATAATGTACGGGGTATCTCTAGAACGCACGTAAGAGTGAGAGCATCGAGCACTTGGAGAGTAAGACTCGTACTTCGGAGTAGTACTCTGCGCGGTATCGTAAAACAGGAAGGTCCTCAGCCGCCTCTATATACTCAGGTAATAAGTATACTCCAGTATCAGTACATCAGTCCTGCAGGACTTGGCCAGCTGTTGACATACTTCTCACACAGGTGCGAGGCCCGTCGCGCTTGGAGGCAGAAATTTTGTCGATGCCCGTCGTGTTGACATGTTGAACAACACATGTGCACATACACCGGTGACATATGTGACATGTGACGCTTTCGCGTGCGTGACGCGTGACGCGTGACGCGTGCTTTTGTGGGATCTGATGAATCTGATGCACACAGGATCTGTTGGCCGCGATTGGTACGTTGTACGTCGTTCGTTAAACGTTGGAAGCTGGACTGTTTGTGGCGACTATAACTCAGTACTCGTACTCATTGTGGGCAACAGACGTAGCTGAAGCGGCGGGGCAGGGTGGGGCGGGCGGGGCGTGGGGTAGCGGTGTTTGTAGTTGGGGTGCTGGAGTTCCTATACCTTCCTGAGAGGCTGGGTGTGTGACACATGTGACAGGGTATACACTGTGGGACGTGCGACATGGGACGGGGTGGCCGGTGACGCATGTCACCATGTCCCCGACTATCGATTATCGATTATCGATCGATTTATCGATTAACTCGATTAACGTGTAACGTTCAACGTTTAACGTACGTTTAACCTCAATCTTATCGTTGCACGCACATAGAATAGTAAGTTGCCCCGCCAGCGCGTCAGCGCGCACTAGTAACTGAGGCCGAGCAGGCCTGTCTACATACTGCGCCTGACAGGTATACCGGAGGTTTAGTGTACTGTCAGTTACGAGACCCTAGGCTGTCTCTTCTTCTCCTTGTCTCTCAGAGACTCCAGCGCGAACGAGAGTCACAACTGACACCTCGTTGATGTGGGGACACGCTTGTTTTAAAAAGTCCGTTCAACGCGTTATTCACATTCATTCGATCTATGACCTTAATGACCCGAACGGGTATGGGCCCTATGTATCCTTGGCTGCGAGACAGCGGCCCTTTCTTGCCTCTGGGTATTATATTTTCTGTTCTTCCCCACGCTTCGTCTCCGTGGGAAGGAGGAGCGTCGCTGGTGCCCCGCTCTTTGTCTGTTTGGTTCCTTGTTGACCGGCGCCCAGGAACGGTCTTCTTTGTGGCGACTCTACTGCCCTCCACACAGTTCCTGATCTATAGTAATCTCCCCGTTCCCACGTCTGGAACGCTTTCCACAAAAAAGACATGTCACGCGTCACTATACGGTCCAAAAGCGGCGGTGCCTACGCAACCTTTGGCTACACCAGGCACCGCGTAGCTACAACTGATGTACGCTATACGCCCAGAGGTCTCACCGCGATGCAGTGAAGCGGAGAGGAGGTCGTGGCATCTATAGTGCGCTTGTGATGGGTACGATACCATGGAAGGCTGCAGCCGAGAGCCACGGAGGATTGGAAGAAGTTTTTTTCCTGTTCCTTTACAGGAGTTGGCTGGGGCATTCATATCTCTTACAGAAGAGATCATGGCTGGGATAAGGAAACGCTGTTCCTAGAAAACAATTGCCAACCCGGAGTACGAAGAATCCGCACGATATCCAGCTAATAATGCAATGATGGGGCCTATAGCAAGCCTATTACGTTGTAGAAGAGGAGGCTGACATGGTACACTGTGGAAGGATAGAGACCTGAGAGGGGTCTCATCGAACAACCATACAACTTCAAGGAAGAACCAGAAAATGTGTGTATAATATACGCGTAGTATAAAACCTTTGAACCCTGATGTATGTCGGATGCCAAGGGAGAACGGGTTTGAAGAAACCGCCGATTGTGGGGAGGATACAACAATGAGAAGTGGAAGAACAAGCTGTACGAGATAGACATGAGATGATAACAGAAACAGAAAACAGAAAACAAGAAACAGAAAACATGAAACATGAAATAAACGAATCGAAAAGCTGTAGAACAGAGGTCCAATGAGGTGGACCACAAACGCTTTTACTCTTGCCCCGGCTCCACAGCAACCTCGGGCCAGACCACAGCGATCATCTTAGCAATCATGGTGCTGGCCAGGCTCCCTGACGAAGAGGAGGAAGCCGTCGAGTCTTCTGATCCTCTTCGCACTTTGTCTTCCTTTTGATTTCCCTCTCCCTGCACGGGTGGAGGGACCAGGGGGAGAGCTCGCGACTCGTACATCCGGTAGCAAAATGAATCCTCCTCCTCTGCATTGTCAGATGAGAAAGGAACCTTAGTCACCGTATCTGCGTCATCCGCATCTTCCTCATCATCTTGCTCTTGCTCCTGCTCCTGCTCCTGATCCTGATCCTTCTCATCGTCCTCCTCCTGGGCCTTCTCCCCTTGGGCCTCCTGGTTCATCTGATAAAGCCGGGGCAAGCTTGGTGACCATGGCCCACACTCTTGGGGAAGAGGCATATGATCCTTTTTTCCTCGGGGACTTCGATGATTGCATCGAGCTGCAGCTGCATTCCCGGGCGTATAAAGGGAAGGTAATTCCACTGCCACCACGATGGATTCAGTTTCTCCATCATGGCCGAAAGGACAAGAACCAAGCCAGCCAGCCTCATCACGTTGTTCGGCTCGTCCACAGCGCCAATCCACTCAACATTGACCGGACCCATTCTGCAGGACGAACTGGTGAGACGGATAAGGTTTCCGTGCATCTCTGGTTTCGCTCTTGGTCAGTTCATTCATCTTTTCTCAAAAGTGAGACGGTGGGGAGAGGGGCGGAGGGGACGTACGCAATCCAAATTGAAACGGGAGCAGGCCGGCACGCTGCATGCATCGGTCCATACCAAGTCGCTCCAACTTGTTGCGCACGGAAACGGGACACGCATACGTAGGGCCATACACACCAGGAACATAGGCGGAGGTATAGTTTGCGTTTGGGTTAATGCGATCGACAAAGTAGCCAATCCAATCCCGTGGCGCTTTCACGCCGGCAGGAAAAGGTGTGACCACCATCCGGACCGCCGAATCCAAATGTGGCGTGGTACGGTCGCGCAGGGGCAAACTAAACCCGATCTGGTCCATGCCCTGCATATCGGACAGGATGGACAGGTAGGCCTTGGAGGTCTTGTACTTGGTTGCACGGGCCAGGCGAGCATTCATCTTGCCCGCTTTGGCAAATAGGTTCAACACCAACGCCCAGTGAACGGGCAACTCATCTTCTGATCCTTGGAACAGGCGTCGGTAGCCAGCCATGGTGGAAGGGGGAGGAGAGATGCCCAGACGTTAGCCAACGTGAGCGATACCAGCCACTCCACCTCGCCACCACCCTTCTCTTGCGCTGGCAGAAGACAGAAAACGCAAGCATGGGCTTGGGCCAGGACACCATCTTAAAACCGCTTCGGGCCATGGCATAGCTGGCACATGCATACCAGGCCGAATGGCATGCAGAGCCTGTAGCAAGGACCACTCTGTCGGCCGGATCGGCTGCACAGAGCGATCAGGTGTTAGGTCGCTTAGACGTATGCCTTCCCGCGAGGACGGTGAGGGGGAGATGGGCGGCGGCGAGGACTAGGAGCGGGCTGGTAGGTAATGGGCACAATGATGGGAGTGACGGGTCCATGTCCATGGTGGTGGCGAAGATGCTGGGTAGCAGAGAGAGATACGGATCGCAGAGGTGGGGGGGTGGAGGGGGCAAAAAACAGATGCTTGCCTTCTCCTCGCCTATGATATTAATGGGTTTTGCATGGCAGGGGGTGTGGGGTCGTACTGACCGATCCCCTTCTTGCGGCCGCTGACTCGCATCTGCTTATGCGCGCGCGGGTGCTACAGTTGGAAGCTGGGGCCTGCTATGCCCCCAGCGCTGCCCGAGTGCTCCAGAGTCTGTGATCAGCAGCCTCCAGCGCACTGTGGGCACTACCATGCCCTAACTACTAACGCCTGATTTGGGCTGGGGCCTGGGCCTAGGCCGCGTCTGGTCTCTCTGTAGCCAGACGCTTCTTCGGGGTGCGTTGGGGTGTTCATCGCTATCCTCACCGGTCAGTTTCCTTTCGACCCGGGTAATGCGTGGGGCTGCTGCATCCTACTCCACTGTGATGGCGTGTGCGCCCTTAACTGTTCGCCTGTGCGTGCGCACTTGGCCTCCAGGCCGCAAGCGGGCACACTCCGCCATCCTCCAGCCAGATGCCTTCCCCCGAACGTACGCTGGCAACACCGCATCCCATCGTTTTTTTAAGCACACTTGTTTCGTTCCCCGACGGCCGCCTGCAATTCTGAAAGTATGAAGCCCTGGCGCACTGCGCTCCTGTGCCTGTGCGGTGGAGTGTGCTTTGACTAGTGGCTGGGCACGGAGCAATCAAGCGTGGTTTTTGCCCACGCCAAAAATTCACAGCCGGCCTGCCTCGCCCTTTAGGTCGTCTGGACCCAACCCTTTGCCATCCAGGCTGGCTGCCACACAGGCCTCCCACAGCAGCACCTCCCAGTGCAAGGCAGTCTCCTAGGGCATCTATCCGTCTGTGTGCTCTCAGCACGCCTGGCAACAGATATCTGTGGTTGCATGGCCAATTAAGCAGGTTTCCCCCTATTTTTTCCCCATCTTGCAAATTTGACAAAAGCAATAAGCAAGCCCTCCGTCTTGCGCACTCTCCGTAATTCGTTTCCCCGCGTTGGGACGGCCACTGCTCTTCCTACTAAGCGCAATCTTGTTGGATCAAGAGGCAACTGCACCACCTCTCTCCACACACTACCGATCCGCCTCGCCGTCTCTCCCTGCAACGTCTCCAGCCCTAAACCCTTCGCCGGCCCTTCTCCTTGTGTCGACTAATACTTGGGTCTTCCAATTGATCGATTCTCCCGCCCCGTTCATCATCCATCATCCACCCGCACAGCCCCCCGGGCTTAGTACCCCTCTCCGCTCTCCCGCCCGGTTCCGTCTTCCTTCGTATTTGCTACCCTCCTTCTCTGGACCATCTACTTCGTCTCGTCAATAACCTTATTATTCCATCAGCGCATTCAAAACGTTGGGCCTTAGGAGTGAGTATACGTATGCCACACTCGCCTTGCGTGGCTCTTGCCCTATCCTAACTCCGGATCGGTGGGGTGTAGTAACATGTAAACAAGTGGCAAAAAAGACCCTTGAATGTGGCGCACGATGTGGTCGACATACTAGTGCGGGGGCAGCATCAGAGAAGGAGAGGACTGGTACTCCTGTGTATGCCGGGTGCACAGTTCGACGAGCGAAAAAAATCCTATATTGTCGATTCGATACGCGCATCGGTGGGGTGTGCGGTGCATATCCTATTGTGCGCATAATATACTACTAGTAACTACCATTCGGCGTGCAAAAAGGCCATCATATCTAGTGTTTTCGAAACCCTGTGCCCTTATTGTAGCCTTTTTGGGCCTCCCCGCACTGTTGAAACCCTTTTTTATTAGGATGAGGAGGTCGGTTTAACGTTTATAGGCAAAGCGCTGAGCGTTCCGTTGTCCCAGCCTTACGCTTTGTACATGGTATTATAAAGACCGAAGCAGTCTATTATGCCCAAAGGGTACTTTCGCTCTCTCGTTCGTGTCTGTGGACAGAGAGAGAACGAGTGCGGGAACACGTTGCCAGAGAGAAGCTGTGGGGCAAAATAGTAAAGGGTCTCCTCTCCAAGCAGGAACCTTCTTTTGTCAAAAACACACTCAAAAGTCTTGACACTACATTTGCGCACACACAAAAATCTTTCCCCATTCCGGGGAACGAACCCAGCGATGAAATTAAAGCCGCTGCAAGGATCCCTTGATCTATCAAGCTTGCGGGCAAAGGGGGAGAGGGTAGCTTGGGTGCGGAAAAAATAGTCCATGGTCGTGCGGACAAGGAGGTTCATGCCTATAGTATATCACAGGGAGAATATAGTTATTGAACGTTGATGCCGCCTCTCACAAACTAGCTTCTCGGCACAAAAGAGATGTACGTTGAGCGGGGCCTTCTCTCTGTTATACCGCGGGGACGATATACGACTGTGTGCGAGGTGTTTGGATGGGCAGAGTGGAATGAGGGTAAGGTTCAATGTTGGAATGACCTGTTGAGCCACCGGGTGGCTTGTGCTACGGCTAACGTCCCTTCAGTTCCTCCTCAGGCCTAGGTGTTCCGTTGTCTTCTCTCTCCTGTTTTCCTTGTTGATACACAGCTTAGCCCCTGGTGGCGACTCTCTGCTTGATGTTCCTCTGTAGGTGTTGCGGGTTGGCTTAGACCACACCACCACCACCAGTGTGATTGCACCACCCTCGAAAACCATCCGGACCCCAGGTCTCATCAGGGACGTATACGTATTAGGCCAAGGCGTCTGATCCCTACTATCGGCTTGATCTTTACCCCTTGCCCCATATAGTTGACCTCCGAAGCCTCCACGTACTTACCTCATTCGGCTTACTCGAACCTCTGTTTCTTCCAGGTGTGGCGCGAGGCTTAGAGTTTTGAGTCCTCAACCCACAATCGTGGATAACATTACTATCCATTTCCAGAAGGTCACCACCCACAACTCCTTGGGTTCTCCGCCTCCGGCCGGTCTTACAAGAGGGGTGGATCGCCAGGTTAGGCGTGCGGCGGAGGCAGGGCTTCTCCTCTTGATCTCGGCTCTGTCCTAGTCGCATATTCGATTTTGAAGTGGTCTGGTCTTCTCGCCCGGTTGTTGGTTTCATGGGCGTCTACAGAGAGAAGCTCTCTCGAGCAAGTCTGCGTCCGTAAAAAGGAATTCGTTGTCCAGCGCAGGGTGGGCTTGGAAAGACGTGGGTCGGGTGTGTGGCTCAAACAGAACCAAGAGAGAATACGCACCACCGAGACGGTGCTATAAGGCGGATGCATCGGATGGCAGGGTTGGGGCGGCCCTGGGCTATGTCATGATGGTGACGAGATGGCTGGGTTGGCCGGAGCGTGCGGGTGGTGCTACTCGAGGTTATCAGGCGGCCAGGCGGAGCGAGCGGGTGACGAGGTCACGTGGCCATGTTTGCGAGCACGCAGGACGCGCACGGGCCATAGACTGCCCCCTGGCTCTGCTGCGGCGCGGCAGCCGCTGCACGGGGCGGCTGGGAGGCTGTGCAGCGTGCAGCGCTTAGGCTGAGCGCGCCGACCTCGCGTTGGTCCACTGCTTGTCTGCGCAGCCGCGTGGGAGCACAGGCGCCGGGCGAGCACGATGTGACGTCAGTGACCACGCGGGGCGGGCAGTGCAGACGCACGGAGCGAGTGTGGCGCGCGTGCACATCCCCTGCGGCTGCACACGGGTGGCGTGCATGCGCCTGGCGCTGGGGGGGGGCAGTGGCGGCGGGTCTGGCAGTGCACTGCCTTGCCTGCGCACGGCGTGCGTGTGCGGCGTGACGCGTGACGGGTGAGCGTGACTGAACGCTGCCGGTGCTGGGGCCGCTCGGAAGTGCTCGCTTGGTGTTCTGGCTCACCACCACCGTCGTTGGCTTTGCCGAGATGGTGAATCTGCCGCACCACGCCTCCCGCCCCAGTGGGGACGCCGCACCCTCCGCTGCGCCTGTTCCCGCCCAGCCGCCCGTGGCCGACGCCAGCGCTCCCCCCGCTGGCCATGCGCCTCCCCCGAGCCGCCTGCGCCCCACTTCGATCCCAAGGCTGCCCCGGCCGCCAAGGCCGCCGAGCAGGCGCAGTCCGCCATCCGCCAGGGCCTGATGCAGGACCCTCAGGCCGGCTTCGACAAGCCTCTGGTACGTCGCCCTTTCCTTCTTCTGCTCTCCGCTTTGGTCCCCCACTCACTTTCCTCCTCTCCTTGCCCTGTCAGCCTCAGCCCACCGAAGAAGCTGTCCAGGCCGCCAAGCACCCCATCTCGAGTGGCGCTGCCAACCCCACCGCCACGTACGATGACCAGGGCCGCCTTGTCGCTCCACCCGGCATGGCCGTCGAGGGCGAGGCCGAGGCGCCTGCCCCCCAGGCCCCGTCCGCCTCGGCCCAGAGCACCCAGCCCAAGGAACTCGCCACCACCGTTGCTTCGGGCGCCAAGGAGGGCCACATGGCCACCGTCTTTCGTATTCGCGACCACATTGCCCACAGCCACTTGGGCAACTTTCTTGCCAATGGTTCGGTCATTCTCGGTGCCTCGTTCTTTGTCTGGCTCTTGACCAAGATCCGCCTTGGCGTGGCGGGCATGGTGATTGTTGGCATGTTTGTCATCGCAGCGTACAACCGTGCTCTGGAACGTGTTGCGGTGCGCTACAAGGACGACCAGGAACGCATCATCGTCCGCAAAAAGGCTCTCGAGGACGTGTCCGATGGCGATGGGGAGAAGATGATGTGGCTCAACAACTTCCTTGCCGCTTCTGGCCCATCTACATGCCCGCTCTTTCTGCCCAGGTCATCCAGATCGCCGATGGCATCCTGGTCCAAAACTGTCCTTCGTTCCTCGATGCCATCCGTCTGACCCAGTTCACTCTCGGTTCCAAGGCCCCCAGTTCACCTATGTCCGCACCTTCCCACACACTGACGAGGATGTCATCATGACCGAATGGAAGTTCAACTACACCCCCGAGGACACGAGCGACATGACGGTCAAGCAGGCCAAGGAAAAAATTGATCCGAAAGTCGAGCTGAGCGTGCGCATTGGCGCCGGATTGGCTGGCGCCACGTTCCCGATCCTTGTGCAGAACATGCAATTTTCGGGCACCCTTCGCGTTCAGTTTAAGCTCATCTCCAACTTCCCCAATGTTCAGACAGTTGGCATCAGCTTTATGGAACCGCCCAAGTTTGACTATGTACTCAAGCCCGTTGGTGGAAGCAAGCTTGGTTTTGATGTCGGCAACATTCCAGGCCTCAATGAGTTTATTCAAGGTCAAGTGCATGCCAACCTGGGACCCATGATGTATTCCCCCAACGTGTTTACGGTTAACTTGGAAGAATTGCTTGCCGGAAATCTGATGGACACGGCCATTGGTGTCCTGCAAGTCTCGATCTACTCGGCCAAGGACGTGCAAGGTGTTAAATTTGGGGGTGGCACACCGGACCCTTACGTCTCGCTCACCCTCAACGACAAGCCTGATGTATTGGAGAAGACTTCGGTTAAACAGAGTACCAGCAACCCGAATTGGCGCGAGACCAAATTTGTGCTGATCAACTCCCTCGCTGGTCTGCTCACGCTCAATACACTGGATTACAATGACGTGCGCGCCGACAACCCATTGGGGACAACCACGTTTGACCTTGCTGAGCTAGCGCAGAACCCGGAACAAGATGGACTGTCGGATCCGATTATCCTCAATGGCAAGGCGCGTGGAACGCTGCAGTATGGGATTTCGTATTTCCCCCTGCTCAAGCCAGAGAAAACGCCAGATGGAACGGAGCTCCCGCTTCCTGAGACGCGGACGGGTGTGCTGGCGCTAACGGTGCACTCGGCCAAAAACTTGGGAAGCAAGCAACTGAACTCGAAGGCCCGGATTCTGCTCAATGGCAAGCAAGTCAACGTTTCGAACGTGTTCAAAAAGTCTGACGCACCAAACTGGGAATTCCAACTGCCGCTGCTTGTCACTCAACGCGAGAAGGCGGTGGTGGGACTGGAGATTGTGGATGACAACGACAAGCCTGTGGGACAGCTGGCGGTCAAGCTTGACGATATGCTGGAGGCTGCGGCGCATGGACAGGATTGGTTCCCGCTCCTGACGCAAAGCGGTGGGTCGTCGCGCATGCGTGTATCCATCTCGGCAGTTTGGAAGCCTGTCCGGATGGCTGGCGGAGTCAACTCTGGTTCGGGCTACACCCCTTCGATTGGCACGTTGCGGGTCACGCTCGGCAAAGGCTCTGGTTTGGCAGGCAAGCCCTTGCCGTTTGTGGAGCTGCGTAACAAGGGCCTCGTTTCCGATCGCAGCAAGGTGCTTCTCCAGACGTCCACGCCTGACTTTAAGTCCCAGCCACTGTATGCCCCGGTTCATTCGCTCCAGGAACGGGTGATGGTGGAGTTGATGGACTATCAGCCGAATGGCAAGCATCGGTTCTTGGGCAAGTACGAGCTGACGGTGAACAAGTTTGCGCGGGAGGAGAGTGAGAACGCACACAAGTCTCAAACCGACCCGTGGCCCTACCGCTCAACGGGAAAGAAGACAATTAAAGCCCAGGTGGGCCTGGGGGCAAGAAGACCGGCACGCTTGAGCTGGAGGTGGAGTTCCTACCTGCTGTGCATTTGCGTGACGCTGTGTTCGACAATGGTGAACCGGATGCGGTGGAGAAGGCCAAAGCGCTGGATCAACCTCCTTCCAAGGAAAGCCTGCCTGCCATTCCAGCCGAATCGGCCAAGGAGACGACTAGAAACGACTGAGACGACTGCGGACAAGGCGGAGCCGACGCCGACCAAAAGCCCGAGCCTGAGGAGGAGAAGCCGGGGGAGTTATCCTCTCACCTGAGCAGCTGGTTAAGCAACCGCGTGGCGTGTTGGCTATCAACGTGCTGGAGGGTAAATTGAGCGTCAAGCAGGCCCGCGTGGAAGTGCTGGTTGACGATGGCTACTGGCCTACGTACCTTACCGAGCCCTCACGGCAAGCGGTCAACGTGTTTGACGAGGTGTGCGAAGCGGTAATCAAGGATCTGGACACGAGTGAGATCACACTTCGTGTGCGCACTCGTGGCGACGGCAACGATACCAACCTGTCGGACGTTGTGGCCACGGGAACTTTCCAGGCTCGCGCCTTCCTCGAGGCCACATTGACGGGCAAGAACACGTTTACACTGGCAGCCAACCCTTCCTTTAACCCGCAGACCATCCCTGGCTTTGGCAATTTGCCCGATTCGGCACAGGAAGCGCGAAAAACGCTGCGGCCAACGCGACCAAGAACATGCCTGGGTTGAGTGCCGTGTCGTCGGGCTTAGGCGGGCTGGGCAAGTTGGGTTCCGGGGCGATGGGAGTAGTGGGCAAGAGCGTGTCGGGCGTCACGTCGGGCGTGACAGGTGCAGTGGGCAACGTGACGGGCTTGCAGATCCCGTTGGGCCAGGGGGTGGGCCGTGTACGATTGAGGTGCAGAGCCGGTGGATGCCCATTCCGTTTGAACCGTCGGCGCAGGAGAGCGTGTTGAACCAGGGACTGCTCAAGATCGATGCGCTGCATGCTGAGAACCTACGTGGGGCCGATCGCGGCGGCAAGTCCTCCGACCCCTTTGCCGCTCTGGTAATTGGAGGCGAACGCGTAGCGCAGACCAAGACGATCAAGAAATCGCTCCACCCGACCTGGAACGAAACCTTGGGCACTGTCCCGCTGATCGACCGGACCGCGCCGGCGGTACGCATCGAGCTACGTGATTGGGACCAGTTGGGAGCTGGCGACGCGCTGGGCGGGTTCAACCTCCCGGACTTATCGGCGCTCGAGGCAGACGAAGCGCGCGAAGTCACCTTCCCGTCGTGGGCGAGCATGCCGGCGACGGTCATCCCCCTGCACACTTCGCCTCACGTTCCATCCCGAGGGGTGCCCAATGGCCGCGCTGGCATCACAGCTGCAGCAACGGGCATCGCCGCTGGGTTGGGCAACGTGGGTGGTGCAGTGGGCGCCGTGGGCGGCGCAGTGGGTGGCGTAGCGGGCGGCGTGGTAGGTGGTGTAGGTGCGGTGGGTGGAGCAGTAGGTGGGTTGGGCAAGAGCGTCATCTCTACTCCTAAGCACTTGTTTGGCCATCGTAAACATGCGTCGGCTGCGTCGGGTGTGCCTGCGGGTGCGGAGGGCCAAGATGACACGATGAACACGATGGCTACGGCGGGTACGGCGGACGCGGATGATTCTCGCTCGGTGTTTGGTAAGAAAGGCCGCAAGCTCGGTTCGCTCTTCCATAAGAAACATGGTTAAGCTTTAAGCTTGAAGTGTCGAAATCGAAATGTCCCCCCCGGTGACCATGACTAGTGACTGTCCTTCTACCTGTCCTTCTACCTGTCCTTCTACCTGTCCCTTTCTCGCTTGTTCTGGATGCACGAACGATGAACGACCAACTTTGGTTCCGTTTGGGTCGTGGGTTCGTGGGTTCTTGTTCTTTTGCTTTTGCTTTTCTTCTTCTTTTTCTTTCCTTTTCTTCTTTTTTCTTTTTCCTTTTTCTTCTTTTTGCTTCTATGACCGATGCGCCGTGTACGCCTTCGTCGTATGGCGTATGCGCCGCAGTTCCCAATTCATCTTTCTTTCTTCATGAAGTCGGGGTAGGTGTCGGGGTCGGGGTCGGGGTAGAGGTAGACGTAGACGTAGAGGTCAGGATGGATAGGAGATGGGTCTCACATCTCACATCTCTCAGACAAAGATCTCACCGAAGAAAAGGAAAACAACTTGAAAAAATACGCCCCACGTGGGACTCGAACCACAACCGTGAGATAGACCGCTGCGTAACGCGTAACGCGTACGCTGTAAGAGTCTCAAATTCTACCGATTGAAATAGCGAGGCGGAGTGCTATGTCAGGGAGGTGAAATCTACCGAGGGATTAATGGAAGGCAAAGGAAAAGCAAAGGCAAAGGCGGGGTTTAGTTGCTTTGCTATGTCGACCCTCCTTTTGTTGGTTTGAAAAGTAAGGTCCAGATCATGTGATCTGAGCGGCGGAGGCTCGGCCTGGCCGGGCACGGCGGTGGGTGGTTAGTTCTGACGTCGATCTGATCTCCACGTTCCACCAGCTTACGTGCGGCTGGCCGCAGGGAAACTTCAATGTTCAATGTCAAATGTCAAATGTCCAACTGCATCGGCCGTACCTCAGGCCCCGCGCCCGAGTCGCCCGGGGACAGGGCTGGTGCGTGGGCCCAGCTCGCATCTTCGGCATTTCCCAGGTACCCCGTGCAGTGCCTGTGTGCGCAAACAACCCACACACACTCCCCCCGTGCGCGCCAGGGCGCTTGCCCGCTGCCCGGCACATCGGCCGGCATGCGGCAAGACAGCGGGGGGCGGCGGCAGCGCTGGGGCCGAGGCTCAGCCTGCGCTCCTCCCGCACCGCCGCGTGGGTGCACGCACGCGACAGGCGCCCACATGGCCCTCCTGCACCCAGCTGCGCAGCCCCCCGACAAGCGGCAGGCGGGCAGTGTGTGACGTAGCGTACCCTCGTTTCCTCAGCCCGTAGACGGTGACCAACCTTCCGTCCGCGCCTGTCCCGGCCACCCAAAGCCCCACCCGCCCGTCCAGCATCCAGCGTATACCACCACCCCCCTAACCCCTTTTCTTCGCCATGCTGGCTGCCCTGATCGCTGCTGCCTCGCTGAGCGCTTCGGTCGCCGTGTCCGCCGCGCCGCTGCCCGACGCTGCTCCCCGCCGCATCTCGCTTCCCGTCTACAAGTTCGACCGCCACGCCGAGCGCCATGCTAAGCGTGGTCAGGCCAGCGTGGATGCCACCCTTGCCCACTTCCGCGGCCAGCAGGCCTACCTCCGCAACAAGTACAACGCTAACAACACCACTTCCCATGCCAAGCGCCAGAGCACCGCCCTCACCGACGTTGGCACCGACTCGTACTACTATGCCCTGTCGGCATTGGCACCCCGGCCCAGACATTGGCCGTGGTGCTGGATACGGGTTCGAGTACGTCGCTCGCTCCGTTCGGGCGTGGTAGCATACACTGACACTTCTCAGGCGACCTTTGGATTGCTTCGAACGAGTGCACCACCCAGGCGTGCAGCAGCCTGGCCAAGTTCTCCACGTCAGCCTCCAGTACCCTCCAGTCGTCCAACACGCCCTTCTCGGTGACGTATGGCTCGGGTGCGACCAAGGGCCACCTTGCCTATGACACGGTCAGTCTTGCCGACTACTCGGTGCAGCATCTGACGTTTGCTCTGGCTACCGACATGGCCCAGGGTACGTGGATGCGCCTGCGTCGGGGCTGATGGGTCTTGGCCTGCAGCAACTGAGCTCGGCGGGCGTGACGCCATTCTGGGGAGGTCCTCGCTAAACAAAACGTGCTCCCTCGCCCGTGTTTAGCCTCCAGTTGGCTCGTAACCTCGTGCTACCTCGGCACGTCCCAGATCCCGGGCGGTGTGTTTACGCTTGGCGAGCTCGACTCGAGCCAATACTCGGGCAACGTTAAACTGGGTCAATCTCGATCCGGCCATGGAACAGATTGGTTACTGGGCCATTCCTCTGTCTGCCATGCAGCTCAACGGTGGTAACACGGTCACGTTTAATGGCCAGAGCGCGATTGTGGACTCGGCACATCGTTGATTGGTGCCCCTTCGGCCGTGGTATCGCAGCTGTACGCTGCTATCCCCAACTCCAGCAGTTCGGTAGCCCAGACCAGGGCATGTTCGTCTTCCCCTGTCGGGAAACCGTCAAACTCTCCTTTACCTTTGGAGGCGTGCAGTACATGGTCGACCCTAACGACTTTAATGCTGGCGCGGTGGACAACCAGGGATCCATGTGCCTCGGCGCCGTGTTCGCTATGGACACGGGACCTTCGATGCCCAACTTATTTGCGGTGACTCGTTGATGAAGTCTTACTTTACTGCGTTCAAGTTGGGTGGGAGAAGGGACAGTCGTCTCAAGTGGCTTTGCTCGGCTTAAGAATGGCGACTCGGCTCAAACGATTGCTACGACAGCGACGTACGTACGTGACCGCACGGGCGCAACGGGCTTCCCAGAGCCCACTGCTTCATCGTCCTTCCAGTGCCGGGGCTTACCTCGGTAGCCAACGCCGGCGCAACGGGCACACAGGTGACTGGGGTTCGGGCCTTTCTTCGCCCATCGGGTCGGGTCTAAGGGCCCAGCCTCCTCGACCCAAGGGACCCACGGATCAGGTAGCTCAAGCAAGTCCCCAGCGTCTACCACGCTCGTTTCTAATGCCGTCCTGCTCACGTCCACCCTTCTAGCCACCTGGCTGGCATGGCGTGCGTGCTGTAGCTTTGGTTTGGTCCTTGGACCTTGCCCTACCTTGCCTCGAATGTGCAATCGAGTGTACATACGCCCCCCCCCCCCCTTCCTCTCCTACCCCACTTACTGCCTGCCCACTTGGGTCTCCCATTTCTGCCCATTCGCTCTCTCCTTTTATCGTTATCGAACATTTTGTATCATCTCCCCCCCCCCCCCCCCCCCCCTAGCCCTGCCTTCCCTCTCCCCTCCTTGTCCTTTCCCATTTTCCCCCATTTCCCCCATTTTTCCCATTTTTTTCTTCGGAACGGTTCATGAAATGCGGTTCCTGCGGAGCAATACACTATATGTCATCCTCCTCCAGACTTACTGCTGCTGCTGCTGCATCGTTTCCCGGTTCGTTTCCCGCATCGTTTCCCGTTCCGTGGGGTGTGAGACGCCTTGTTCTTCCCCCTCGGACCGGGGTGCTGCGTGTGGCGTGTGGCATGTGGCGTGGGCGTGTGGCGTGGCCAGACAGCTGTCCGGACTCTTGTAACGAATGTTCAGATACTCAGATGCCCAGATGTCCAGATGTCCGTTCAGATGCTCAGATAGATGCCTAGATGCCTAGATGCCCACAGATGCCCAGATACTCTTGTCAATGACCGGTGCGCTCGTTGTTGTATCCGCCCATTGCTGCCCGTCTACGGATGCATTCGGTTGCATAGACATAGATCTCCCCCGCCATCGATCCGATTGGGTCGTGGCTTCTTCGGAGCGCCCCTGGGAGCCGCGGTGCACAAGGAAAGATAGGAAAGCGAGGTTGTAGTTGGCTAGTGGCCAGTGGCTAGGGACTGCGCTTGAGCTGGCAGCTGGCAGCTTGCAGCTTGCAGCTTCCAGCTTGCAGCTTCCAGCTTGACAAAAGATGCAGCTCTTCTTCCTTGTCTGCACTGGACTGGAAGCTGGACTGGGCAATGCGCGGTCGAACTCTTTCCTTTTGTATAAGCTGAGGAACCAAGGTGGTAATATAACCGGTAAACAAAGTTCGACGTGTTGAAGTTCCACATCCAATCGTCCCGACCAACATCAGTTTCCCGTCCCCCTCGGTCCAGTGCTTCACCAGCCCTCTGCCTGGCGCACATTCCTGGTCACTAGGTCACTATAGTCACTCCAATATGCCGACGTGGGCGGCGCACAGCACTCCTACTATGCCGACATGTGCGGCGCACAGTGAGATCTGAGACGGGCGGCCCCGCAAGCCACATGGGCAATTCTCAGATCTCACGATCTCACGCGTCACGTTTCACGTTGTGTGTCTGCTGCATCGAGTATCGAGTATCTCGCTGTGTACTATCTCCCCGATTGCATACCGCGTTCGGATCTCGGGTGCGACGGGCAGAAGAAGCAGGCGGCGGATGCGGCGGCGATAAAAGTTAAAAGGCGATAGAGAGGCTGTGCTGGTCGTAGATGCAAAAGATGGCTGGCTGAGCCCTGAGCTGAGCGGTGGGGCTGAGCCGGCACGGGGCGATGGCGTGCACAGAACATGTGCATGTCGACGGTGGCGTTCCGATGGATTGATTATCGATCACCGAAGTTATCGTTATCGAGTATCGGTTATCGACTTTGCGGTTTCGTGGCTGGCGTGGGTGGCGAGGCTGAGCGGAGCAGCCGGTTGCGGTGCAAGTGCAACGTGCACCGTGCGTGCAGGACCCATGCGGTGCCCATTTCAAATCGTCCCTGCACCACCGCCGTTAAAATTGACGCCTCCAGGTTCTCGGGTCCAGGTCAAGCTTCAAGCTCTTCAAGCTTCAAGCCTAGCTCCAAGCCTAGCTTCAAGCTTCCTACCCTAGCAGAGCTTCATTCTTCGAGCTTGGAGCTCTTCAAGTTCACCGGTCACCGGTCACCACTCCTCGCTGTCCCCACGCCACTCGGTATGCGGCACTCACTCAGTACTCGGTTCAGTAGTGAGACTCACTAGCACGGGTCAACTCACGCCGTCATACAGGAGTACCATGAGTACTGCAGAAGACGAGGTGAGGCCCAGAGGCAGTCTGGCAGTCTAGGCTGGGTTACTAGTTCGGTGAACCAACGGTTGACACGTGGGCCGAGCGTTGGCCCAAGCAGGGTGGCGGTGGGGTAGCCAAGGGTGGCCCTTGGCCGTTGGCCTTGGGCCTTGGGCCTTGGGCCTTGGGCCTTGGGCCTTGGGCCTTGGGCCTTGGGCCATTGGCCTTACTGCGTCCAGTGTTCCCAGTTACATGCTACCAGTTGCCAGTTCTAGTGCCCCCCAGCCAGGCGGGCGATCCACGGTGGAACGGCAGACGTCTGCCCACGGCGGCCTGCCCCACACCCACGCCGCATGCGTGATGCGGACGCATGACGGGGATGCGGCCTGTGTGATATGTGACATCACCCGGCGCATGGGGCATGCGTGCATGAGGGCGGCAGCACGGGGCGGGTGTGTGTGCTGGTTTGAAACGGCTGGGACCGATGATCGATGATCGATGGTGGAGCTTCAGCTTGAGCTTCAGCCTTCAGCCTTCAGCTTCGCCGCCAGCCGCCCGGCGCAACAATTCGCCCGCCCCCCACTGCCCCCGTGCCTGCGCGGTGCTGGGCTGGGTGGGATGGGGCATGGGGCATGGGCCATGCACCATGGGTTACCGGTTAGGTTATGGCTGGCCCAGGCCTGCGTTGGCTGCTTCTGCTGCCTCGCCCGCCCAACACTCGCGCCTCTTAAACGCCCTCAGCCTCCCGCCCCCACCCGTCTGCCCCTTGCTCCTGCTCCTGCCCCCACCCCCACCCTCCGCCCGCCATGGTCCTCGCCAAGTCCAACCCCCGCACCCGCGGTGCCAGCAACATCGACTTCCAGAGCGCCACCACTGGCATTGCCAGCAAGGCCATGCGCAATGAGCTCAACCAGCTCATTGCCGGCGTCGAAGACCCCGCCGCCCGCCGTGCCTTTGATGCCGAGATGAGCGGCTTCTTCACCCTCTTCAACCGCTACCTCGCCGAGAAGGCCAAGGGTGAGAAGCTGTACGTACCGTTCTCTCGCCTCCTCCCCCCACTCCCCCCAGCTGACCCCCCACCCCCTCAGCGACTGGAGCAAGGTCAAGTCCCCCTCGGCCGACCAGATCGTGCCCTACTCCAAGCTGGCCACGCCTACGGACATGCGCGAGTCCCTGTCGAAACTTGCTGTGCTCAAGCTCAACGGCGGCTTGGGCACGACGATGGGGTGTGTCGGTCCGAAGAGCGTGATTGAGGTGCGGGATGGCATGACTTTCCTCGACCTGTCTGTCCGGCAGATTGAGCACCTCAACACGCAGTACGATGTCAACGTGCCCTTTATCCTGATGAACTCGTTCAACACTGACGATGACACGGCCCGCGTCATTCAAAAGTACGAGAACCACAATGTTCAGATCCTCACCTTTAACCAGAGCCGGTACCCTCGCGTTAACAAGGAGAGTCTGCTCCCCTGCCCACGATCAGCCACGGCAGACAAGAACCTTTGGTACCCGCCCGGCCATGGCGACTTGTTTGACGCACTGAACAACTCTGGCTTGCTCGACCGCCTCCTTGCCGCGGGCAAGACGCACGTCTTTGTCTCCAACGTGGACAACCTCGGTGCTGTGGTCGACTTTAAGATTTTCCAGCACATGCTCGACACGGGCGCCGAGTACATTTCCGAGGTTACCGACAAGACCAAAGCCGATATCAAGGGTGGTACCCTGATGACTATGAGGGCACCATTCGTCCTCGAGGTGGCCCAGGTCCCATCGGAACACGTCGACGAGTTTAAGAGCGTGTCCAAGTTCTCCATTTCAACACGAACAATCTCTGGCTCGACTTGCAGGCGGTCAAGCGCGTGCTCGACGAGGAAGAACTGGACTTGGAAATCATTGTTAACAACAAGGCTTTGCCTTCGGGCGAAGCTGTGATCCAGCTGGAAACCGCCGTCGGTGCAGCTATCAAGCATTTCCGCGGCGCAATCGGTGTTAATGTCCCCCGTTCCCGCTTCTTGCCTGTCAAGAGCACGTCGGACCTACTGCTGATCACCTCGGACCTGTACACACTCCAACACGGTCGTCTTATCGCCAACCCGCGGCGACAGTTTGGTGCGGACGTGCCCCCGGTCGTCAAGTTGGGCGATACGTTCAAGAAAGTCTCTGAGTTCCAAAAACGGTTCAAGTCCATTCCGGAAATGGTCGAGCTTGACCATCTCACCGTCTCGGGCGATGTCACGTTCGGCCGGAACACGTCCTCCGTGGCACGGTCATCATTGTGGCTACTACGGGCAACTCGATTGCCATTCCGGACGGCGCCGTGCTGGAAAATAAACTCATCTCGGGTAACTTGAGCATCATTGACCATTAAGATGTTTGATCTTTGATCTTTGATCTTTGATCTTTGATCTTACATCTTGGATCTTGGATCTTGGATCTTGGACCAGACCAGACGGCGGCTTTGCTCTGTGTTTTCTGTCGTTTCCCGACCTTGTTTATTGCTGGCTTGTATCCATGTCGCTTGTGCGTGCGCCCCGATGCATCTTGTCAGACCATGATTAATGATTCCAGATATATAGGTCGTTTCCTCTAGCTCGCGTCTTGTCCTGAGACTCAGGCCTGTCCCCCTGGCCGGCTGGACCCTCCTGATGCTTCAACTTCACCTCATAAGATGGCTGATTGCACACAGAGAAAGGGGCGCAACACCCAAGGTTTGAGGTTCGAAGTTCGAGGTGAACCCGGTGAACATTGAACGCTGAACGTTCAAGTTGAACGTTGAACATCATCGATGCCCATCGTGCGCACGTACGTGTTGGCGTACACGAACCACGCTCTACTCTACTACTTACTTTTCCTCTATTATACATTCCTCTAAGCCCCCCTCCCTCGTGCCACGCTCGTCAATTCCTTGCTCATCGGTCCGCATCAGCCTGCGCCTAGCATGGTGCACTGTTCACTCTTACTTCATTACTTCAAGCGGGTTAGGTAGCTCACCCACCCCTCACCCCTCACGCAGAGCCCAACACGTTCCTCCACTGTTCGCTTGCAGCAGCAGCCCCAACCCAGTCGCTTGTCTTGCCGTACTGGAAATTGTGCATGCGCATGTAGGCCGTAAGCTTGGTGCGGTCACCTATGCCCACTGCACGATAGCGGTGGAAGTGGGTTCGTAGCTATGTGGTCCGTGCGGGAAACGGGGGGGGGGGGTGATACGTATCTGTGTGCCCCTCGACCATCAGTCATGTCGCTATTTGATGCGGGTTGATCGTGATCTTGCTCTGCTCCATGGCCAAGACGGTCCGTTCCTGCTGGGGTCTATTTCGTGTTGATGCAGGTGGTTTTGTAGTAGGAAAGAGCTTTCCCATAGAATACCTCCAGGCAATGCCCTGACTAGAACAAGGAGATGAGTACCGTACGCCCACGCATAGGCCAGGTTGGGGCCAGGGACATGCCCTTGTACCGGACGAGCTGCCGGAGCTTACTCCTCCCTCTTGAGCCGTGGCAATGTGGGTCTCCTTGAGAGCGTGAGACCTCATCGAGATCCCTTTGCGCATGGCCACCGCAGACAATGCTGCTCCTTGTGGCAATGCCCAGGCGAGGGGGTCATTCATCATTGGGTCACATAAGCATAACACCTGTTGGCGGTAATTTAACTCGCCTTCGACCCATGACGTCACATGCGCCGTTTCTTTAACTTTCAAGGGCGGAATGCGCCCCCCCTCCTGCTGGGGCAGTTCCGCCGGGCTCCGCAGCGACACGAGGGGTTGCCTCGTCGCTGGCGTTCGCCAGGCTGCCATCGCAACCACAGAGACCCTCCAGCTGCGCCTCCTCCGCCTCTCCGCCGCCGCCTCCTCCTGCTTGGCCAGCCGCGCTCAGCCGATCGGGCTGGTTCGAGGTGCTGTCCATGAGCACCTCCGGTTTCCGCGGTGCGCCGGTGAGCAAGGCCTGGATGCTAGCCACCCTCGTCGTCCCGCTCCTTGCCACCATTGCCGGCCTGCGTGGCCACCCGGTCCTTTCGACTGGCGCTGCTTTTTACCCGTCGCTCCGCTCCCGGAGGGCACCTTGGCCCTTCCCCCCCACCCAGTCAGTCCTCTGACTCGGTCGCCTTTGCCCACAGCCCAACTGTGCGTGTGTCCATCTTCAGCCTCGTCCAGTCGGCACTGCATTCCCTCCCGGCCATCGTGATGGCCTACGTCTCGGTCGCCAGCAGTGCCGCCCACCTCCTCGTCCTTACTACGCAGTATGCCCTCTCCCGCCAAGTCGAGCGCCGACTTGGATCGGCCAAATTTTTCACCTTCCTCCTACGTGCCTTTTTGGTCCATGCAGCATTGACCTTTACCCTCGTCGTTGGATCCGCCTGGCTGGTCTACATCTTAGCACCCCCTCCTAACTCTCTCCTTCTCCCCCCTTTTCGCCCGGGGGATGGGTATGGTTTCGATCTTTGGGGCGTACTGCCCTCTGAGTTCTCTTCCCCCAAGCCTGGGCTCTGGTTCAGGCTGTTCCGCAAGCTGGCCGATGTCCAGATCCCAGGACCGGTGGGTCTTTTGATTCCTTTGCTTACTCTCCTTCTCCACCTTTCCCCCGGATCATGGAGTGTCCAAGTCACGCTTCCTCTCCAACAAACGGGGACCGAATCAGTTTTGTGCGCCGAATTTAAAGATGTGCACATATGGACAGTCATTGTCTTGGTGGTAAGCCTCCCCCCCCCCCCCTGCTGCGTTTATGAGCCTTACTGACCATAGGGCCCTGAACAGCTGGCCGTGTCAGATATGGGGAGTGTTATCAGCGCAAGTATTGCCCTTGTCACAGCGAACGTTATCGTTTCCCCTTTCCTTCCTTCGGCATCAGCGCTCACGTCTTCAAAGCAGACGTATTGGCCCCGTTGGCTGTGTCGGGGTGGTTATGGCTGGAAAGTCCAGGAACATGGGTACCAAGCGTTGAGTGATGAGCAAGATTCATCTCAATCTCGCAATGGCGCTTCCTCACCACCTTCGCATCCTACCCACCGAAACGACCATCACGAGCGAACCATGCGGCAACGCGCATTTGCTGTCGGGGCCACTTTGGCAGGTCGTGTACCACTTGGTCACCGGGTACGATGGATCGTGCGCGCATGCTGGCGTACTTTGGCAAAGACGTTCGATAGTCCTCCTCCCCCACGTAGTTCCCGTGCCGAACGTCGCCACGCACACATTATCCCCATGCCACAGCAAGGTCAAGCCGATACCCCTGACTCGCACACCACCCAGGGCGCCACTACGCCTCGATCCCGTCTCACCCGCTCTTTGGCTCGCTTGTTCACCCGAGGCGGTGGAGGCGATCCACCGCCCCCTTCCCCCGAGCAGGGGGCGACCGGTCCTGGTGTTGATGGCCCGGAAGGTTCACGCGCGGCTGCTGGCCCAACTTTGCAGCCTCGATCGGCTGGATCTCCCTTTGCCCCCCGCGCGGCTCCGGCCCGTGAGGATGGCCCCGCCCCGAGCACATAAGGTGCATGCAATGGCAATGGCCGAACTGGACAATTGGATTGGGTGAGCATGACACATTGAGCATTTTTTCCTCCTACTTTTCCTACGGCTCCTATCCTCGATCCAACTCTCCTCTCCTCTCCATCCCTCCCCCCCATACTACACTACGCACATAGTAGCACTGTTTCTGCCATAGGCTCTTCCTTGCTTCTACTTTGGAATTGGGCTCGACTCGTAGGATGTGAGCGATGAGCCGTGCTCGGCGCTACTAGATACGTGAAGGTTTGGACAATCGCCTGATGAAACTCTAAGCCTTATACTGAGTCCCCCCCCTCCCCCTCACTGTACCTGAAAAGAGGCAAGAAAAGGGGATCGCAAAGCCACTTGTATTTAGGGCGCCGTCACTCACAGAGATAGGGAACCAGAAATGGAAAGACAAGGAGATGGGAGTGTGTTGCGACACGTTCCATCCGCGTCTACGTTCAGTTGTTGGATCAAACGCAGCTCTGGACCAGGTCAACCAGGTGCGGGAAAATGACCGAGTTGGTCCCCAGCACCACGGCGTTGTCGTGCCCATGGTCCGAGTCGATGAACAGCCGGTCAGTCATTCCAGCCAGGCTGGTAAACGTCAAAATGTCGCCCAGAAGAACCTCGAGCCCACCAGCAGAGACGAAAACATGCTCCTTGTCCGGTAGGATGGGTGTCCAATCAATGTAGTCGTTGAAAGGGTTGTACTGCGGCTCAACCACTTGGTGCAGGTTGGGAATAAGCATTGCCCCGGCCAGCCGCACCCGTTGTCATTGAACAGGTCCGTCCCGTTGTTGCTTACCCACGTCCCGTTGTGCACGGTAGGGTACAGGTTTACCCATGGACTGAGGAGGGCGAGGCAGCTGGGCTTCTTGGTAATGGACGGAGTGACGGAGACCGGATGCGTAAGGGTGCGAGACAGAGCAAGGCTGAGATGGCCGCCTGCCGAGTCGCCTAGAAGGATGATGTTGTTGCTGGTCTGGGCAAGACGGTTGTACACCTCAACAGCCTGTTGGAGCTGGGTTGGGTAGATGGACTGCGGTGGGTAGTAGCGTAATTGACCCAGAGGATGGACAGACGGTCGTTACCGACCGCCTTGTACAGACTCTCCAGAAACGTGGTGTACGGGGAACATACTCATCCAGTACGCCCCACCATGGAGGAAGTAGATCACTGGATCGTCCGGCTGACGATTGGGAGCTTGGGTAAACCAACGGACCGAAGCGCTGTCCACCGTAGAAAGGTCATCAGCAAAGTCGGTATCCTTGCCAGGCAACGGGTCCAAAGCAAATGCCTCGTTCTCGCTCAAGCTCATGTGCGGCATCATCGAGGCAATCACCGGCCCGGGGATATTGCTGCGAAGCGCGTTGGACAAGAATCCAAGAATGCGACTGGGAATCTGGTCGATGGGATCGCTCGGGCTAAAAGTTGGAAACTCAAGCCCACCGTCCCTCTGGCCCAGCCAGGAAGGCATCGCGCCCACCCTGGAGGTGAAGGCACTGGTACCGAGTGCGGCAAGAAGGAAGGCAGCGGAAATCTGCATGTCAAAGTGTGCGGGAGAGTGTGGTCGAGAGACTGCAGAGTGGGGGGGTCTACTTTTACTACAGTAGTAGGCTACCGTGGGGATATATATATGCCCACACCGTACACTGTGTGCTGGGGTACCCCGTTTGCTCGTATACAGCCCATGTTGTGATTGGGGAAAACGGGGGCAAAGGGCGGCGATACAGCCAAAAACGTAGGAGAACCCCTGCTATGACCGGATGACCTCTCTGTCATGACCTGACCGCCGGGTGACCCCGCGCCCAGAGGAGCAAATGCCAGCCCGTCAGCACTGCAGCGTCGTGTTCGGTACCTAATAGTCGCATGCCTGGCCATGTTCAAATGTGTTGCAGTAGTAGCTCGTCGCTGTAGCCACTATAGCCATTCATTGAGAGTGTTTATAAAACCAACTGGAGGGACTAGGGAGGGGTGTTGCAAATACAGTAGTGACACGCTATCGTTGGCCCACCTTCACCCTCTGCCCAGCCACATACTACAACACTACTACACTGTTGAGTATGGTCACGATACCCCCGCCCCGGCGGAGGAGAAATGTCAGCCCCTTCGCCTGCAGCGGTCGTGTTCTGCGCCCACGCATGTATGGCCATGTTCAAGTGTTTGTGTTTCAGCACAGTCCGCTCGTTGCTATAGTCATTGGTCACTACAGCCATTGAGAGTGTCATAAATCCGACTGTCGGAGGCCGGAGGGTCCATGGAGGGGCCGGGAATACAGCTACAGTGGTGACATGTGACACTATCTTGGCCTTCAAGAGCTTCCAGAGCTTCAAGCTTCATCGCATCCACACTGCATGCCCCACCCTCACTCTGCCCCGCCGGATAATACCAAACATTATACTACTGTTAGAATATGGCCTGATCGACCTGACCGGCGTGCACTCATATCCTATTGACTTTTGCGGTCAATAGTAGGTTTATGCGGTGGGTCCCGAACTGGAGCTTAAGGCCTAAGGTAAGGCCTCACCGACCTGAGGCCTAAGGCCTAAGGCCTAACCGGCTAACCACGTTTAGGAGTACTTTCCCTTGCAGGTGGAGAGTCCATTGAGTACTGAGTACTGCCAGACAGTTTATCTTTATCGAGTTTACCGATTATCGAGCTTGAAGCTGAAGAGCTGAAGCTTGAAGCTTGTGAAGCTCTTGAAGCTTGAAACCCTACATTGGCGGATCCGAAGAACGGAGTCAAGACGAGGTGATATGCCTCTCTGACAATTAGGTATCTCGGCTTGCGTGACATGCATGACAAGGTTGCGTTAGTATGCACAGAGCATGCCTGGCTGTAGATCGACGCAGGACGTTATTGATATAGGTTGGCCCGAAGGTTGACGCGTTGACGTAGATGTCAAGACAGGAAGGGACAATTCCTGCCACAGAATTAACAATCAGTTTAATCATTAATCATTAATCGATCATTCAACCTTGTAGGATATCGCTGCGGGATCCGTACTTCGTACTCAACAGTACGTACTCATACTCAGTACCGAGACCCAATACTCAGTACCTGAGTTCAGTACTACCAGTCAGTACTCAGTACTGAGACTCAGTACTCTTCACAGATCTCAGAGGCTGAGACTTTTAAAGCTGGAGATGGATTGAAGCTTGAAGTCTTCTTTGCGGGGTTTGGAGGACGGGTAGGGCGTCTATACTGAGGCACCGCTGCGGGTTTCCACCATCATGCACTGGATGCCGGTGACCGCGCGAGTGACTGGGCTCAGGCGGACAGGCGAGGTCGGCAGTCTCGCTGCGGAGAAAACGCGGGCTCATAACCCATGAAAGGCAGAGGGGATGTCGATTATGCATGTGACATGTGATGGTCCTAAGGCCTAATAGCATTCCAAGAGAGGAGCCTGTCAGGCCTCAGGCACAGAACAGATGGGGGTCGAATAAATCACACCGTGGAAGGGATGTGATTTGTCCGACCTGCTTACGCACTGACATGTGACAAAGGATGCCTGGACGGAGAGATTCGGGAGACCAAGAGTGGTCGCTGAAGCAGGTCAGTGTGGGACGGCTGGGGAGCGCTGAGCTATATATAGCGAGTAACACGGGCGTTGCTGTGCCTGGTGGGTCAAGCTTCAAGCCAAGAGTGGATTCTTAAGGCCTAAGGCCTAAGGAGATGTGTCGTTACAAAATTGCACGCTAGGGGAAAAACAATGATCAAACAAAGGCTATACAGACAGGAACTTTAAGGAAGCAACATACGACTTCTAGAAGAAAGAGGAAGAGTAATGCAAATGGCGAATGGCTATCAGATCTCAGATCTGAGCTCAGATCTCAAAGGAACACAGATCAAAAGTAGGGAAATGTTCTATAGGAACAACAACAGCCAACAATGTCACAGGCCTAGCTAGCGATGCTGGCGATGATGGATGGAGATGGCATTCAAGAGCTAAGGAGAGCTAGAGCTATGGGCCTTGATAGGCTCCTGGCCTGGAGGCCAGTGGAAACTCGTGGAAGGGCCGGAACTCACTGCCCCGGTGCACTGTGTGCATCGGGCCACGTCACTGAAGGCCGATGGGCTCTAGACCACTGGTGGTCAACAAACAACACGAAAAAGGCCTAAAGTAATGGACAGGTTCTCCGCCCTTCAGCAAGAAAAACGTAGAAGTCTTCAGTCTGAAGGGAGATCCCACAACGAAAAGGGGACACCAAGATCAGGAAACGTGGGTCCAGACCCGGCAAAGAGACTCAATCTTGGTCGCACACAGGTTGATATGGAACCAAGTAACAAGCATGCTCCGTTGAGGCGCAACGGAGTATAGATGTATCGTTTAGGCGACGGAGCCAGACCAGAGTGACCCGTCGTAACAGATGGTCTGTGGCTAGCCACGATCGGACTTGGTTGGATTTGGGAACGAGATTTGGGACCGGGGGCAGGGAGGCGAAGAAAGTGCATAGGCTCCGCCAGGCTTGCGAGTCCGTCTTCGCCCGTGAAGCTTGAAGTCTTCCCATTGTTCCTCCTCTCGAGCGCATCGGAGGTTGGTTTCCCTGCGTCTCCTTCCTTTCCTTTCTTTTCACGCTGTGGCACACATGGCCGGACTAGCGTCAGGAGCGTACATGAAGCGATCTCTGACTGCTTCCTATCTTGCCTTGTACAGTGCAATCGTCCTTAGCGTGGCAGCGTAGCTATACTTTTCAGCTAACCCGCACAACCGCGTACTTTATGGCCAGTGTAGGGCGTCGCCTCGCCCCCATTCCTTGACACACTGTACGTAAGCACAGGTCCTTGGGTGCTGGCATTCAAGATTCAAACGTTCAACATTCAGCGCCGGTTCAACTTGAACGTTCAAGTTCAAGGCTAAGCGCTAATCGAGTTCATCGATCATCGATCATCGCGGCCCAGCTCGATTGCGCCCACCACCACCACCACACCGACGCGGGCGCAGACGCTGGCTGCCAGCATGTCCGGGATGCTCGTCGCCGACCTGGCGGTGCTTGCGTCGGAGACCAAGCGCCGCCATCCCGATGTACGCCACGCGTGCGACGCTGCCCTCTCGCACTCCGCACCGAGTACGACGCCACCCTCGCCCGCAGCGCCGCCGACACCGCGCCCGACCCCCTCCACAACCTGCTCCTGCTCCCATCGTGCTTGCATGCGAAATCAAGTCGCCCAAGTGCTCACTCTAGGTACAGCCCTGCTGCAGCGGGTTGTCGCCATGCACGTCGTTTCCGATGCTACCCTCCCAGCTGTCTTGCGCTGCTCCCCTCTCTTGCCCAGCGTTCGGCCGACGTAGATGCACAGCTCAAGCTGCTCCAGACTGTCGGCTCGCTCATTACCACCTATCCGCAGATTCACGGGGCCCCGCTTGCCGATCTGCTGCGAATTTGCTTTTCCTACCAGGAGAGCGCTAAGGTCGCTCTTGTGAGCAGCACTGCTGCTGCCACGCTTCGCTCCGCCATCATGACCCTCCTCGATAAGGTCGTCGACGAGGACGCACACCTCAATTCCATCAAGGGCGGGGGCGAGGAAGGTGGTTCTTTTCTTCTTGCTAGGATTGTCATGTACTAACCTTTAAATCCTTTGCAGCTGCTGCCGCTGCGCCTTTGGCCGCCATGACCCTCACTGTGCCTGGGCTGGCCGAGGCAGTGACCCTCTTCCCTTGCTCAATGGACGCCTACCTCGTTATCTCTGACTTGAATCATCTCGCCCAAGGCGAGTTTGTCTTGGCTCAGTTTCTTGATCTACCCACAGCACCTAGGATCACGTTCTGCCTCGAGCTGCTCGAGTCTGTGCTGACATACCATCAAACTGTTTCAGTCGCCCCTGTCGTGGGGCGGTGCTCAAGGTACGGTCCATCCAGAGTTGCAGATGGTGCTAAAGGACAAGACCTGCCCTATGCTTATTGGCGCGCTCAGTACCAGCCACGGCGTCGAGTTAAGCGGAGGAGGATTGAGCTTTAGTATTCAAGTCCGGCTCGTGCGACTCTTGTACTTGCTACTGCGCAAGTTTTCGAGCGAACTCCCAATTGAGGCTGAGGTATTGCTCAACCTACTTCTCAGAATGCTCCCAACCAAGCGGAACCCACGCGACTCATCAGACTCTTCCAGCGGTACAAGCCAGGTAGGCTTCGCGTTGGCGTGGCAACGCGTTCTGGCACTTGAGGTCTTGAGGAGCTTAACCCACGATCCCCAATTGGTCCTCCATTTTTGGCGGCAGTACGATGACAAGAACCTTCCAAAACCGACGACGACCTGGGACGGAGACGCCTGGCCCGACAGGTGTCGGTTTGGTCAGAAGTCTGGTGGAACATTTACGCGACGTGGTGCTTCAAGACCCTGGACTGTTGGATCCAGATGTGTTGAGAGACGAGCAGATCAAGAAGCGAACGATGACAAGCCCAGCACGGCCAACACACTCTATCAGGCGGCTGCCGGGGTGTTGGGTGGGATCAAAGGCCTGACGGATGATTCCAGCAGGCATCTCCTCTCCGTCACGGCAGTGCCGGCGATGCAAGTGCTGGACCAACTGGACAAGTCCGATGCTCCTAGCACCTCGCCCGAATATGCCCCCGTCTTGGCTCTTTTTTCGCTTTGCAATGTGACCTGCTGCGTTGCTGAGGAGGTGAGGTGCGCACGCGACGCGATCCAGCGAGAACCCAAGCAGCGCTCTGGCTGTGCCTGGCGAGACTTCGAAAGTCCCTGCTGAGCTCGAGGCGACCAGCCGGATGGTCGAAGCCGTCTCGCCTGCCCTGCTGGCTTCGTTTCGGTTTACGCTCAAGACTCGCAGTGACGATGCAGTATTTGCCGAGACGCTGGCCGCATGGCAAGCTTGGGCCACCGCAGCTGGCTTGCTAGGCTTTGGGACACAGCGGGATGCCCTTTGGATGCGCTCGCCGTGTACGCTGTGCCGGCTAGTGTGGTGGCAGCGATGGGCTCTCCCGACAGCCGTGGTCTGTCGGGGCGGAACGTGGCAGCGCTGTTGGCGCTCCTGCGGATACTGGACACTCTCAGCGCAGGCTTGGGTATATTGGGACCATGCTCTGACGACAATGGGTGCTGCCACTTTCGTCTTGCGCGAACACCCGGAGCCTACCACAACTCTGACTACTCTCAAGGCCGACTTTCCCCACCCCGCCTTGCCTTTCTCTGTGGCGCCCGTGGACACGGCAACGGAGGTGCCTGTAGTGCTGATCAATGCCACCCCCAAGGCCGTGCACAGCGCGATTTCCGATATTATTTTCCACACGTCCTCCCTCCCCGAGGCCTTGACTCAGTTTTTGTCAGCCGTTGCCGAAGTGAGCGCCGGCGGGTCTGGGTTCTATCCTGCTGTGGCTGAGGCGGTGTTGAGCTCGCTGGGACTACCGGTGCCCGAGATGGCAAAACGTAAGAAGCCCCTCCACCCGCTCTACGTCGATACACGGGGACACAGCATCTTGCTTCCTTTTCTCGTTCAGGCCTGGCGCCTGAACCGGGACCGCCTCGTGCATGCTCCTCCCGAGAGGGGGTGGAACGTGGTTGTTGTTCATCTTTTGGAGCAGGTGACCGACGAGGCAATTCCGGTCCGCGTTCGCCTACAAGCCGCAACGCTTCTGGACGAGCTTATGATCACTGCCGCAGAGCAGTGTGGCACAGGAGGACGAGGAGGAACAGGCACGGATCCAAACTCAGATCCTTCAGCATTGCGATCTCAGGCTGTGCTGCTTTACCGCCGCGCGACTGCGGTGGAGGTGGAAATTCGTCAGCTGGCCCTGGAGAGCCTGCACAAGATCCTCGATGTTCGTGGTTCGCAGATGACAGCCGGATGGGCACCCGTGTTCGACTGCTGCCATGCTGCCTGCAGCGACGGCCCCTCTGACGCGCCCAAGGGCAAACATTATACCTCTCCTTCGCTTGTCAATGGGCTTTGCCGTGTTGATGCAGGTGGTGGCACCGCGTTTGGTAGCCCAGTTGACTGACTCGGAGCTGCGGATGGGACTCGAAGTGTTGACCGAGTACATGGCCCAGCATGACGATTCAGCTGTCGCACTTTCCGCCGTGGCTGGAGTCGAGGGCGTGGTGGCGGATTGGATCCGCCGTGCGGCGCATACGGCTGCGCCTCAGAGCAGCATGTGGACCCATCTCTTCTCGCTTCTCGCGTCATCACCTGCCGTCGACGACCGCCCTGATATTCGCGCGGCAAGCATTAGTACTGCGTTCCAGATCCTGACTACCTACGGTGCTTCATTCTCCCCTGCCCTGTGGCAGGAACTGCTGCTCTCGATTCTCTTCCCCCTTTTGGGCACCCTGCGAGAGCGGCAACTGACTGCACTCCACCAGGTGCGGCAGCAGCTTGACACGTCGCGGGAAAAGTCGCGACGAGGGCGGACTTCAAGCGTGTCGGGAGAGGCGGAGTGGTCACAGCAAGCTCTGGCCGAGGCGCGGGAGAGTGCCCAAGCGGCTGTAGCGACACGAGCCCTGGCTCTCCAAGCACTGGGCAAGCTGCTATCTGAAGTGGTATGGACTCTGATCCTTTCCGCCCCGGCCTTCAGCACGATCTGGGCAGAGTTGCTGCAGCTGATCGATGCAGCCGTACGAGAGGGCCCTGCAGCCGTGGCCCAGGCGGCTCTTGACGCATTGGTTCGTGTTGTGGAGGCCGAGCACAGCCCTCCTGGGAGGCGGAGGAGGAGAAGCAAAGCTTCTTTACGGCTCAACAGGCTGCATGGGAGCGATGTCTCTCGTTAATGAGAGACTTGCGGATGCCACTCGGCCGAACGCCAGTGACGCTCACTCATCTCACGCAGGACAACCTTCTCTCTGTCGTGCGTGCCGTGGGGCACATCTACACCCATACTCGGTCGTTCTTTGACCTGGACCGGCTCCGTGCGCTCTTTGACGTCTGGATGCTGTTCTTCTCTTCAGCCCGCCCCGACGCGAACGTACCGTTTCTCCAGCTGGCGCAGGCGATATGGATGCGCTGTCGCCGCTCCAGGCAGCGGTGCGCACTGGTCCTCAAACTCGATACGTCCGTCGCTGGTGCCAAGGCATTGCGCCTAGAGCAGCTGGCTCACTTGGTCTCCCTTGCCTTCCTCCCCGACCTCGGCCCCTTTTCCTACGTGGCGTTGTCCAAGACGTGCCTGAGTGACATCCAAGCCCTCTTTCTTGAGTTGCACCGTGTGCATGAGATATACACCCAGCGGGCCCTCCTTACTGTTCTCGAGACGCTTGCTGTACCGATCCAACGGCGGTACCGTTGCCCACCCGCGAGCTCGAGTGGTGCGGAACGCCCATTGTGGCAGGAGGCCCTCGTAGTAGCGTGCTATATCTTGCGTCTCGCTATTCCGGCCTTGGAGGAGCTCGAGCTGGGCGACACGGTGCCGGCGGTATGGGACACAATTGTGATGCTGCTGGAGCGGGCGTTGGAACCCAACTTGGACCAAGAGCGCCAGACATGCTCAGCTTGGATGCGAATGTGCATGAACACCTGCACGATGACCAGGTGTTTGATCTTGTGCTTCTCTCGACGATTGAGACGGTGGTGCTGGATGCGATTGGCCGCGAGGCAGTCCCAACCGAGACGATTGAGCGGTTTGGCAAGGCGCTGGTGCGGGCCAGTCGCTTGTACCTCCGCGCCGAGCACGATGAAGAGTGGGACGACCTTGCAAACGATTTGGCACAAGGAACGCTCGATCCGATCCAGCTCGAGCCCCGGGAACTGACGGCGTACTGGGTGTTGGAATTGCTATTCCTGGCTTCTAGCACCGGGGGCACGGTACCTGTCCGCCAAGCCGAGCCTCAGGAGGGGGTACGGCCGCCGCCCGCGCCCGCGTGAGCTTGCATGTGCTCCCATTGTTGCTGGAGCGGTGTCAGACAACGTTGCGTGCGTACGAGGCGGATGCCCGCCTGGTCGGACCAGCGCTGCCCTTCGTGCGTGTACGGACTGAGGAAGTCAACTACCTCCTGGCCCAGCTGGGAGAGATGCACACTGCCCCCGAGGCTGTCGCGCGATTTGCTACTCTCCCCACGGGAGTCGAGTCGCCGCGCAGTCACTTGCTCGCCTTGTATGGCGTTTTGCTCGCGCTTGCGTGTCGTGCCCCTCCCCTTGCCCAAACCGCCGATCTGCGCGCTACGTATTCTGTTCCAGGGGAAGGACTAACGGCGGTGGGCACCTCGGTCCCCGTGCCCCTCCGACGTTGCCTCCCGATCTACCCTCTGCACTTTTCCATCTCGGTCGGGTCGGACCCGTGCGGCCCTTGGGCATGGCCCGCCCCGAGTTGCTGGCGCACAAATGTCTTGTGCTTGTCGGTCGTGTGCTGGGCTTGCCTTGATTTGAATATGGATACCTCTTTGCATTCACCTTTCGCTTTCGTTTGCCTCTTGCTCGCATCTGTCTGGGGCGTACCGTGTCGGGCACACCGCAGATGGGGCGCCCATGCGGTAACATAACTTCTACATCAAACCAGAGTCATACATAGCCATGGGGCATCACGATTGTTTTGAGTGTCACATGCCAACCCCCGGAATCAGGGGGGAAACGGAGGTGAAGTAGGAGCGAGCATGACGACCACGAGGTAGTCAACAGAGACGCCCTGCGCACCGGCACGGCACAATGCGACGCAACAACCAATAGTGTCATTTTGGTAACAGGGTAGGCGGTTCCCTCCCGCTTACACGCTGGCCAGAGGGGTGGGCTCAACAAACTCGGCGCTCTTAACCTTGGCACCCAAGTCCTCAGCACCCACCACGTTGGCCGCACCACCGTGAAGCTCAACCAGACGCGACACGTCAAACTTGGGCTTCTTGATGATCTTGACCTTGTGAACGAAAACGTCCTTGAGCGGGTAAATGCCACGGGTGGACTTCTCAATTCCCGGCCAATCACCTCCGGAATCAGCTTCTGAACCAGCTCCTTAATGTCGCACGTCTCAATCTCGCGCTTGATGATCTGGAACATCTTTTGCCGGATCGCGCGCACCTGGGCCGATGGGCATAGGTCGTCTTGGACACGCTGTTGGAGCGGCGCTTGGTAAAGGCAATCACAAACGACGCACAACGTAGCCGTCGGTCAGCTTCACGTCCGGTGAGCTCCAATCGTCGTCTGCCACTTGCGAACCAGCGAACGGATCTTGTCCGTGGTGAAGTTCATCGAGTGGAAGTTGGTCAGGCAAGAGCGGCCCTGGACCTCATCCACACGCAGCGAGAACTTGCGGAACGACTGCTCCTCGTCCTTGTTCAGGTCGGCGAGCGAAGCTTCGACAATGCGGCCCTTGAGCGAGTCGTTGGCGTTGACCAGACCTTGGGACTTGTTGACAATCGTCTTGCCCACAGTGCGGTTGTCAAGAAGGTAGGAGCCCGAATGTCATGCCACACCTTGCGCGACATGGGGTCCACCGTCTTCTTCTTCATGCCCTTCTTGCCGAGCTTCTTGTTCTTGCCGATCGCCATCTTGGGTAGCGGGGCTTGCTGGCGACGAGAGCGACGAGCGAGAGGCGGGCAGCAAGCGAAGTGGATGCAGACGCCAGACAACCCTACTGTCGGGACGTAGGGTTGGGGTAGCACCCCGACAGCAGGAGGCGCACGGCCAGTGTCATTCCCCGTCGAAATGCCGCAGCATTCTATTCCGCCGGGCCTACGTGCGCGGCCGTGCAAATTGAAAGGTTGACATGTTTGATTGGACCGCACCTGAAACGTTCGGGTGTTGGGAGCAGCGGGGCTCCCAGCGTTTGTCTTTGTCGACAGCCGAGATCAACTCAACTCAACGTTCACCAGCTGGAGCTGGAGGGACGCAGCACCGCTCGGGCGCTGGCGAAGCAGGATACATGATGGCTGGCCAAGCGCCTGTCGAATCCACCCACACCACATGCCCCGTGGAGGGGGGCGTGGTTGGAGTGTATGGCAGCCCTGTTTCTTATCCCTTGCCGACGTGGCCATCGATCGTATTGATCCAGATGGCCGATGGTAGTACAGATGATGCTGATGATGGATTGGCGAATCGAGTGCTCGTCAGTCATGCTTACTGCGAGAGCACTTCGATTCCGCATTGCATTGGGATGGCAACAATGGATGCAGTGGGGAACATTGCAAATATGTGGCCAAGAATGGCGTTGGACGCTACTACCGTGTTGTGTTAGCTGTTAGCCCCGCCTCCCCACCGGGCACAACCGCATACAAGTCCTTCCCTCCCTTTTCACCCTTCGAGCACTTGAAGCACTTGGTGCCTTGAGGACAGGGCGCGTGCGCACGTGCGGGCGGGGTGGGGGGGCGGACGGGTCTAGTCGTCTAGGCTAGGCGGCTCGGGGAAGGTCAAGTTATCAAACTGATCAAAGTCCAACGGTAGCGCATCCTGCAACTCGGCCGTTTCCTCGGCGGTCCCGGCAGCTTGCCCCTCCCCCCGGACTCCTGGGGCATAGAAACGTTTGCAGGTGGCAACGGCGCCAACGTCGAGGCAAGTGGGGATCCAACGGCAGGGGGGTGGGCCAACGACGTGGCTGTGGACAATGCCTTTGTCGTGCGCAACGTGGATCGAATGGGCGAAGTGGTGCGGCTGTGCGCGATCCGGCGCACGGGAGACCCAGCACGCGAATGCGCAGGAGAAGGGGCAGGACTGCCATCGGCACCGGTGCGCGCGTGCCGCTTGGAACTTCGGGATCGGAAAGGCGAGTTGGCGCCGGATCCGGATCCGGATCCGGATCCTGAACCTGGACCTGAACCTGAACTTGGGGTGGAAGGCCCAGCGGCCTTGCGCGCCTTGAGTTTGGCACGGAGAAACACAACGAGGGTGGATTGCAATCGTTGAAGTGCTTCTTGAATCCCAGCTCGCTCTAAGCTTTCGATCTCCCCCGAGGAAAGTGTACCAAACACGTCGGGGTGCAAGTAGAGCGCTCCGCCGTGGTGAACGATCGGAGGACCATCCAGCAGCGATTCGATCGGACCCGGAAGGGACGCAGCCGGGTCAGCTTCCGCTGGTGCTGGCGCAACAATGATCTTGATGGGAGGACCTGGAGCACTTGCTGTACTTGCTGTGCTTGCTGTGCTGGCTGTGCTTGTTGCACTTGTTGTACTTGTTGTGCTTGCCAAAGGGAACCTGGCGATTGAGAAGACCGTTTGCTGGTGCCGGGAGAGGCACGGGTAGCTGGCGAACGTCGAGACGCCCGTGGCGGGGTAGGGGATACATGCGACCCAGTTGCACCCGGTGCTGCTGGTGGGGCGTAAGGGAACATGGGAGGAACCATGGCAAAGGGTGACAGACCAGGGTATCCGGGAGAAAATGGCGGCATGAATGAAGTTGCACCCCCGGGGTACAGACCTGGGAGCATACCGGGCAGGACCCCCGGCATTCCCAGCGGACCCAACGAAGGGAAACTAGGTGGGTACCCGAGTGTGGCTGGGGGGTATGGCACAGCCGGAGTCGAGGCGGAGGGAGAAGGAAGGAGATGGAGGCACCATGGATGGCATGGTAGTACGCCAACGCCGCGGGATTGGAAGCGGGAGGAGGCGCAAACGATGGACTGGGCTTTGCACTGCTCTTGCTTTTGGCTGGGACCGAAACTGTCGGGGACGTTTTAGGAGACGAGAGCTGGGTCAAATCCATCACCACTGGAGCCCTGGTAACAGGAGAATTGTCTTTCGCAGGACCATGACCACCCGACTCCGGTAATGGGGATGGTACCGGGGGCGGAGGTACCTCAACAGGCGGGGACGGGCATGTGGGGACAGGAGGGGGTGGTGGCACCGAAACAGCTTCTTCCGCTGCCCCTGAAGCTGTACCAGAAGTGACTGCAGGAGGCTCAGGCACGTCTGTGGCAAGCCAGGATCAGGCACGGCAGGGGGAGGGGGGCACGCACCCCCTTCTTCATGGGATGGGGTGCGTTCCGGTTGTGGTGCCGAGGCAGTGCTTGAAGGAACGGGCGAAAGCTGTCCCAACTTGTTCTGGCAGGTTCCCTGGGCTTCAGCCGTGTCCTGCAACGGCACATCCACGGTCCCAGGCGAGGGCGCGTTGGGAGTGGAGGACTGGTCGGTTGCATGGGTGGGCTCGGGCGAAACGGCAGGCTTGGGCGTTGGCGAAGTAGACAGCGCGGGGAAGATTTGGAAAATGTCAGAATCCGTCAGGCCGGCAGCGGAAGAGGTGTGGGAGCCAAAGGCTTCCAGACCCAAGGTAGACATGCGACGTTCGACTGGGTCGACATTAAGACCTTGCCCATCTTCCGGCGCCGACAGGGCAAGGGGGAAAGAGGAAGGGGGTCCTGTGGCAGCAGCAGCAGCTGCTGCTGCTTGCAAAAATTGATGGGCAGTCTCGCGGCCCCAAATTCGGCTTCGTCCGAGTCGTTGCCACCGCCAAACAGGTCCGAGTCGTCCGATCCAGGACTGCCCTTCCGTTTCCTAGACATACCGGCACCCACAGCATTAACAGCTTGGATCAGTTCCTTGGCCACAGTGGGCGAGAGCGTGGAAGGCAGTTCGGATGGAGAGGCGTGTTCGGTCCCCATTAAAAGTCCGAGCATGGGGTCTTCCGACTTGGTATGTTGAAGCCCAGGTGCGTCGGCATCGGAGGGAACATGGAGCTCCAGACATTGGTTCAGGATCTGGATCGTAGAGATGGATCTGGAAAAGGAACTTTGATCAGCATTCACATTCGCAGCCTTATGGTATGCATGAGAAGGCCAACGCGTACCCGTATTCCAGCGGTACAGTTTCTCCCGCTTCGCATGGCCGGCCATTCAGACGGAGGCCGTGCTTGCCATGCACTCGTAGGCAGGGGGGACAGAGTTGCAGATCGATGGTTGCATGGGGCCGACTGATGCCTGTTCCAGGCCCCAATTCTATCAGTGCTGAGGCCGGGTGGAGAGCTGGCGACATGGGGCTTCGGCCAAGAACAAGGGATGCTGCATGGACTGAGAGGCAGGTAGCACCGGCCCTGATCTGGACATATTGCAGGTCCTGCACCGGAGTTGGTTCCGACGAGACCAGCAGGCCTTCTTGCGGGACAAGGCTCACTGATACAGGCGACTGCTCCCCCATTTCCTCGTCTAGCTCATCGTCGGTTGGGTCACCTAGGTCATGCGCAGGAAGGAAAGAGGCCGGTATCGCACCGGTAGAGGAAGATGCAAAGAGAGCCAGGAGTTGGTCGTGGACTGCACTTCCGGGGAGCATGCTGGGCACGGCAGGAGACACATGGTTGCCCGATTCAGATGGTGAGCCATGGCCAGAATGATGCAAGCCACCGGAAAGAGGGCGGCGAGCTCGGGCGGCAACGAGTGGAGCGGAGGCGCGGGCGGCCCAGGCATAGGCTCTGAGTCGGACATGAGAGATGGCGGGGACAGGCGGGGGGGGGATGGGGCGCGAGGGAGGAGGAGGGGCACTGGACATGGCAGTTGGTGCGCTGGGCTTAGAGGGTGGTGTGCATCGTGGCCAGGCCGAGGGTCAGAGGGACAGACGAGCAGGAGGCAGGACAGGATTGTTTTGGTTTTAACGAGCGGCTGCGTTTCTCTGCGTCCAGAAAATATTTTTTTCTGCCCAGCGCATCCTGCCTTCCCTCACCGGTCACCGGCCACCCCTTACCTAAGGCACCGGCATTGCAATGCTGAAACTTTGCCTGCTGGGCCATGCCTGGACAACGCGGGAGGGTTGGTTGCACACGTTCCCCGTCCCACCACCAACAAAAACACCCCCCCTCCAAGCGCGGCATCGCTTCGGACGATCTCTGTCGCATGGCGGTGCTGACCTCGGTACCCGAACCACCATCCGCACCGCCATCACCATCCATCCCAGTTGGCCACACGAACCTCCTCGTTGGTATGGGCCATCCACGCACCGTTTTCGACCACAACAGCCTCTCTGCTGCTGTATCCACCGAGCCTATAGTGCATGCGGTTGAGGCAGTCAGCGGTGAGAAGCTGCTATGACGGTGTGGGTAGTGGAGGCGGTAGCGACGGAAGTGGGGGTATAGGTACCAGGAAACGTTGTTGCGAGTTCTGTCGAATTGCAGCTGGGGGGTGCCATTAACGTTTAACCATCATTGCGCTGATGGATCGATGAGACACAGGCCAACCTGTGGAATTGGGGATTAACTTTTGTGGGCGGGGAAGCATGTAGTCAGGAAGCGCTAATAAGCTACCCCTCCATGATTTCGTCAACAAGTTGCTAAGCTACATGTTTTTTCGCATGCTCGAAACTCCTAACTAGTGCGGTGCTAACACCTTTTCCTATAATACAACACAGCTGTTTTGATACACGCATGCGATCTTTTCCAGGTCATTTCCCATGCTTTCAAGAAGATTCAATCGCCGATCTCTCACCCGGTGTACTTGGTATGTGGGGAAGGAGCAATCGATGTCTGTCTCTCGTTCGGTAGTCTGTAGATAATAGTGTATCCCATATGCTTTTGAAGCTTTACTACCAGTGTGTGTTCCTCCGTATCGGTCCTGTTTCTCAAACCCTCTCTGCGTACCACTGCTTCCCTATCTATTCCTTGTTCCGGATTTGCATCTTTCCTATACGACTCTCAGGGCTATAGTCGATAACTCGTGGTCTCTTCCACCATCATCGTATATCCTCTCCTCTTAGGCTTTATGTCATACGACTGAAGGTACCGAAGAGCTTTTATGAGCGCAAAAAGTAGGCCACAGCGGACCCACAGCTACCAGTAGCTCTCCCAAATATATCGTCTTCGTTACCTGATATGCGACTTGTGACTTGAACCGCTAGCTCTATAGGTTCATCACATTAGTAAGAGACGTTGGACCCAGGCGGCCTGACCCAACCAGAAGTTGCTGAAGATTGCTCGCTTGACCTTGGACCTTATATCTTAAGCTTATGGGAGGCGAGCAAGGCAGGGAAGGAAGTGGTGGCGAAGCAATCCGGCGAAGGCAGCCTGGAGGCGCAACAAGGAGGGGCGGAACAGAAGCGGAACGGGGCCGCGGCGCACAAAGCTTTTAAATCGAACATCGATCTCAAAGAGCCACAGCATGCAGCAGAGCTGTCTCTCTCTATTCTCTTGGACAAGGGTTGGCGTTTGAAATTTGGCACCACCTTCGAGCTTCCAGTTTCAGCGTCAAGCCCTGAAAAGCCTCAGGCCTTGCATGCTTTGCAGGCTTTGCAGGCTTAGGCACTGCTTCGCCCGGCTTCCAGAGATTCTTCCCAACCTCGCCGAAGATAAGATGATCCCCGCGTGAGCTTGACCGTTCATGGCCACCGATCATCGATCATCGACGATGATTTCGATCGAACACGAGCTGCGCCATCGTCTTAGCTCTAGCTCTTACTGGATGCAGAGGATGATCGATGGTCCTGAGGTTCAGGAGTAAGTGCAACACAAGCAACACCCAGCCCAATCTTGGAATCCCTGCCGATCGCGCTTTTGTCCCACTCTCTCCCCCCACCGCCACCGGCCACCGGCCACCCCAGCCCCCACGTCTCCGAGTCCCCGAGTCCTCCAGTCCTCCGAAATCTCCCAGTCCAGTCGAGTCTACGTAGCGCGTATAGACCCCTTCGCAGACGATCGATGATCGATGATCGATCATGTGATCGGGGGCCATGCACCATGTGCTTGCACCGCACCCTGCTTTAAAAATGGCCGCGGCCGCTCCAACCTTCCAGGCCGCTCCAACCTTCCAGGCCGCTCCTGCTCCTCCGTTCGCGCCCTCAAGCAGCGCTCAGCCGGAGGGCGCAGGCTCAGGCGTTCAGGCTGCTCTCAGATCAGGCTGTGCCTCCGGTCCAGCTGGAGACTGCTGGCGACGGCCGTACGCCTGTGGCCGTGGCATTGTGAGCGCTGAGGCTGAGCCCAAGCTCACAGCTCTCTCAGATCTCAACTCTGAGAAATCTGAGATCTGAGATCTGAAATCTGAGATCTGAGATAATACAGGCAGCATGGGGCCAGTGGTGGTTAGGGCTCGTCGCAGGCTGTCGCCACCGCCACCGACAGTTCAATTCACCCACATGTGCGGGGTTGGTCTCGATGGGCGGAGGAGAGTGCGGTGCGATCCAAGCGGATGAAGCTTCACTTGAAGCTTGAAGCTTGAAGCTTGAAGGACACAAGGCGATGCAAAAGCCGATACAAAAGGCAAGATGCACTGCCCGCGCTCACCGCACTGCCCGCTCTCAGCGCTCTGAGTTATGGATATAAGAATCCTGGGTACCTAGCTAACCGGTAACTGCGCCCTGGTACTCCATCGGGGCGCAGGAGGGTGCAGGCGGATGCAGGCGGCAGGACACACGAGGCGGTGAGATCTGAGAAGTAGGACATTTGACGTGTGACATGTGTGACGTGTGACAGGTGGCGTATGTGACGTATGACGCGTGAGATCTGAGATACGATGTGTCGCTGTCGTGCAATGGATGGGATCCAATATCTGTGCACCATGAGATCATCGATCATGAGACCATCGATCATGCACCGTGAGATTCGTGAGGTTCATGACGCTGAGTGCGCCGAGTACTACTGAGTTACTGATTGGTGGCCTGGGCGTCAGAAACGGATGAGCGATGTATGATATATGATGTGCCCTGGCAAACCCTGGGAGGTAGCGCTGTGGTGCACGGTGTATTTCATGGTGTCTGGTGTCCTGTCTGGGTCTGGTCCCTGGAGGCCGAGTCGAGTCGCACGAGGACGCAGACCGAGTCCCCTGAGCGTACGAGTGCTCTGAGTCTGCGCACTGCGACTGAGTGCGAGCCTCAGTATGGCGCAGACAGAGGGCTGGGGTGCCCGCTACGGCCGGTACCATGTGTCAGTTCATCCATCCCATGTTCATCTGTTGGTACTATTGTACTGAGCCCACGCTACATAGCTCCAGGCTCTTCGACAACCCTCTCCCGCACGATGGTCTACGATCGATGAATTCGATGTCGCAAGGACAAATGAGCAATGATGTAATGATGCGTGATGAATGATTGGTGACCGGTGACGAGTGACGCTGTGCCATCGCGCCGAGCTCTCAGCGCTGGGCCGAGGTGCGCAAGCCTCGACCGCGATTGCACCACAGTTGGGTTGATACCGTCGAATACCAGAGTCGCTCGCTTCCTTTCTCCTCTCCATCTCCCCGTCCTTCCCACCCCTGCGCGGGCTCAGCGCTCACCTGGGCGCCCTCCTTCCCCTTGGCGCTGCGCTACGCTTTGCCCCTCTCCGTTGCAGCCTCGTCCGTCGGCTGCGGTTCTGTCCTTCTGTCCTCCCTTCCTCCCGTACCCCTTGCCACCCATTCTCCCATCGCACCCCACGCCCTTTCATCCTCCTACCCCCTGACCCCCTTACCCCGCACTCACCATGGACATGTCCGTGTCCATATCCTACGGCCATCCCGCTGCTCGCCTCTCCGTCCCGCCTGGCACCTCTACCGCCTGGTCCGACCGCAGCTTCACCAGCACCGCCAGCACCGCCACTCACGCCTCCCGTAGCTCTACCGTCGAATCCGCCATCACCCTCGACGGACTAGAGCCCAGCAAGGAACAGAATCACGAGCTGGAAGAGGAGCAGGAGGCACTTCTCTCTCCTCTGCCTTCTGGCCCGGGCCTTACCTGCCTCCCAGCCCCAGTCCCAGCCCCACCACACCCGGCTTCTCCCCCCAACCTGTCCACCCGCAAATACAGTGTCCCACCCTCCCGCCGCGCCGGACGCCCTTCCCCGCTCGACCACCCTCGCAATCTCACCATTTTCCCCATCCCTGAGGCCGGCAGGGGCGAGTCGCCCTTTGACCCACCCCCTCCGAATCGCACCCCCTCCACCCGCCCCAACACCGTCTCCTGCGACCGAGCCACTCGGCCTCGTTCTCAGTACCACCCCGCGTTCCCGTCATCACCATCCCGCTCGAATGGCAGCGGCGTGGTGGGCCCTCTGCCCCCCGCTCCCGACATGCCACGGTCCCATTCATCCTCGTCCTTGTCCCCGACGAGTCTGGCTGACCATCTTCTTCCCGCACCCGCCCGCCTGGTGCCTCCTTGGCCAAGCAGCTGTCGCGCCAAGAAGTGTTGGAAAGCATTGATTGGCTCCGGGGCGAAGTTCACCTGCTCGGATCCGAGTCCGATGCAGATGAGCGCTCGGCGGGCTCGGAGGACGAGGTGGGGCAATCGTTGGATCGGTTGCAAGAGCGGTTGCAGGCTCAGTACCGTGGGCGGTCTTCTGCTGGGCCTGGGCCAGGATCGACGTTGGGGCCCAGGTCAGGGACAGGACCAAGATCAGGATTGTCGTTGGGCGTCCGACCAAGTATGAGTCACGAAAGCCTTCGTCCGACCCGCAACCACCCTGCTCGGCTTGTCCCACCTGCTTCGTTTTCTTCGCCTTCGTCCTCTGCGTCTTCTGTCTCTGCTTGTCCTTCTTCATGGGACTGCATGAGAGCTGCCGATCCTTCCTCCCCCCTTGGGTTTCGAGGCCGAGGCGAGGGAGGAGGAACGAGGGACGCGTTGCACTCGGACTTGTTGGCCCAATGGCTCCAAGCTTCCGCAGGCGACCATGGAACCGTCCCAGAAGCGCGCTCAGCCGCGCCACCGTCCGCTCCACCCCCTCCGCCCCCACGTCAACTGTTTTTCCCGCTCGGACCGCGTCGGGTAAGATGGTGCCCTCTCGATCTCCTCCTTGCTCCCCTCCCGTGCCATCAGCAAAAGAGACCGCTGCTTGCTCTTCTCCTTCTCCCTCTCCCTCTCCTTCTCCCATCGTTCAAAAAGGTACCATGGCTGAGGGCACACCCGCATCCCTCACAACTTTCCTCGCCCTTGCCCAACGATGAAAAGGTGCCCAACTTGATGTCGCGGACAGTACGACGGATGCTCTCCTTTCGAAAGGAGTTACATCTGGACTTGCGCCTGTCCCGGCGTCTGCAGCTGCGTTGACCCCTGGGCCCACTGTCCAGCCATCAACACGGTTGCCTCCCCAACCACCCCACCCACCACCATCATCTACCATGGCGCCGAGCCCCCCCCCCACCTCCGCCACCGCGCAAGCGAATCGTTCCTTTGGCGGGACCACGAGGCCCATCGGTTGCGCGCGCCCTTTTCTCATTCTTCTCCACTTTCTCCTTCTGCTTCTCCTTCTCCTTCTGCCTCTTCGCCTTATGCTTCTTCGCCTCTTGGACCGGGGCTTGGGCCAGGGCCGGCGACGACAACGTCCACCATGCTTCCTACTACGTTGGGTGTACCCCCTGGCCCGCCCCTGGCACGTAGTCGCCACACTGCTTCCTCCACCTCTCTCCGGACCATGTTCCGCAGAGGCGCAGGTCGGTAACCGTATTCCCTACTTAGCTATCAGCATCCTTAATTGCTCCTGTGTCCCCCCCCCCCCCCCCCCCCCCTCCCCGTCCCCCCTCCCACTAATCCTTTTGGTTTCCCCGGTTTCGCGGTTTTGCGGTGATGGCTTCCTCTCCCTACTTTCCCCCAACTCAAGGCGCTTAGGGTTCTGCGCTTCTCATCATACCCTCTCCCGCTCGCTGTGCTTTTCGTCATCGTCATCGTCATCGCTATCGCTATCGCTATCTTTCCCGCTATCGTTATCGTTATCGTTATCGGTTTTGGTTTTGGTTTTGGTTTGGGGTTGGAGGTTGGTTTGGGCCTTTTGTGGCTGTCGATCTACGCCTCCTCCGACCGCCCCCACAGGCCTCATCGTCATCGATCATCCCTCACTCCCTTCGTCCGATTTGCTTTTTGTTTTGCCTTTGCCTTTGCCTTTGGCCTTCCCTTCCCATCCTTTCCCTTCTCCCCCCCCTTCCCTCACAGCTCCGCTAGACTGATATATAATACCCCTTCGTTTGTACATCTTACTCCGCACGTACGCGCAGACACCCGCAGGTACTCGCAGATATTATCAGACACCCAGACCGATAGAGGAAAACGCGTGGCCTACGTGGGGGAGGAGGGAGGGCAGTCAGGAAGCTTCATGTGTATGTGTGAGATTGGGGCGCGGAAGCGAAGGGAGCGAACGTTACGTGTAAATCAAACTGGGGCACAGAACCGGTTTTGGTTCTTGGCGGTACGCAGGGCGTCAAGGGTCGCCACCTCGGTCGAGGTCTGCATCGCAGCTTGCACCTCCTCATCCATCGTGAGCAGAAACGGGTTGTGCTCCCGTTCTTGCGCCATCGTGTACACCCCGGTAAACACCCCATTGTTCCGGCCTTGCCGCACGTCCGCTACCAGCGCTTGCACCGCCGGACGAAGCGGGATCACCCCCCGACTAAAGGCAACGTTGGAACGCGTGTACTCGTGGCCACAGTAGACCAACGTATCCGGTGGCAACGCTGTGAGCGTACGGAGCGAACCAAGCATCTGCTCCGCTGTGCCTTCAAAGAACCGGCCACAGCCCGAGATGAACAACGTGTCCCCCGTAAACACGGCGCGATGGCCGTCCTTCGTGTCAGTGACAAAGTAACAGATCGAATCTTGCGTGTGACACGGCGTAGCTAGTGGTACCACCTCAATCGAGGACCCTTCTTGCAGTCGAAAGGGCGTGTTGGACGTCACACCCCTCACTCGCTCACCCGCCTCGACCGAGGTAGAGCCAACCGTAGATCGCGCATGCGGGTGCTTTCGCGCCTAGAGGGGGAACGTAACGTGGAGAGGGAATAGGTAGGTGCGAAGTCGGTCTGTTAGTATAGTCCCCGCAACGCAACGAAATGTAAGAGGCAGACGGGGACCCAACGTACAAAGTGCCGGTTGCCACCAGCATGGTCGTAGTGGTCTGCCAATCATAAGGAGGAAAAAGAGGGTTAGAACAGGTCAACCGAAAGGCCATCCAAAAGGCCCATCCAAAAGTCCCCAAAAGGTTGAGGAGAGCGGAGGGGGGGAAAGAAGGGCGCGCATGAGCGTACGTACGGTGTGTCGTAAGGATCCCCAGAAACTTGTGGACGCCACGTGCTGGCGCAGTCTCGACCTTGGGCAGGTCGTATGGGTCCACCAGCATCGCCGAGCCCGCGTCCAGGTGATCGTCGATGATCAGATACGCAAGTTTTGTCTTCGCGCACAAGAACAGGCACACCTTCATGCTTGTGGATGCGGGTGGTGGTGGTCGGTGGGATGGCAGCAAGGCATCGGTTGAGCGTGTGTGGGCTGAACCTCAGCACTTCGACCCAAATTCCACCGATGGCAGGCCCGCCCGCACGGCCCCACACAGGATCCCTGGGCCTGAAGCATGGTCGGGTCGGTTTGATCGGTGATCGATAATCCCAGTGCAGCTCAAGCGACCGAGGGCGATGACCTCATCAGAGGAATAGTGCCCCGTGTGGACGAGCGCGTGGCACTAGTGGGAGATGGGGCTGGGCTCGGACGTAAGGCGGGGCTTTGGAGGTTCATATGTTCACATTTCAAGCTGAACGTTCAAGTTTCAAGCTCCCCAGGCCTGGGACAGCCTGCTTGCGGGCCGCAGAGAACAGGCGGTCCCGTGCACATGTAGGGTTAGCGCGGTGCTGCGGCAAGCCCGGGCTGGGGCGCCGTGCCCCACTAGGGTTCACAGGCGCACTGCCACTGCTGGCTGCGCTGAACATTTCACTGCGCCCGGCAGGCGGCCCAGGATGGCCTCTCTTCGCCCCCAGCTGGTTAGGCACCGTCCGTCCCCTCTTCCACCAAAACCAACATGGGTCGTGTTCGCACCAAGACGACGAAGCGCGCGGCGCGGGTGCTGATTGAGAAGTACTACCCCAAGCTCAACGCCAACGACTTCCACACCACAAGCGTGTGCTCGACGAGGTGGCCATTGTGCCCTCCAAGCGCCTGCGCAACAAGATTGCTGGCTTCACCACCACTTGATGAAGCGCATTGCCAGGGCCCCGTTCGCGGCATCTCGTTCAAGCCCAGGAGGAGGAGTGAGCGCAAGGTGCGTCCCCCTCCCCATAATCTGCCACTTTCACAACACCTCCCTTGTGGATATCCGTATACTGACACCCCTCCCCAGGACCATACGTCCCTGAGGTCTCGGCCCCCTCGACACGGAGGCCAACGGCGGTCTCGAGGTCGACCCCGACACCAAGGCCATGCTGGGCGAAATCGGCTTTGCCTCGCTCCCCGTTACCGTCGGTGCGCCCATTACCTCGGCTCAGCCCGACGCGTGGTCGCCACGTGCCCGGTGCCGGTCGTCGCTAAGTCCCCCTCTGCTGCTGCACCGCAGCTCTTGTTGGGCCCATGCATTCATGCATCGTGCCAATGCAAAACTAGGTTGTCACCCGCTGGTGATCGGCTAGGTCAATCATATGAGTGGATTACTACGATGCGATATCTTTTTCTCGTGTAGGTAGAACCTCTTGGGTTTTAGGGCAAAGGTGTGTGTGCGGCATGCCAAAAAGAAGGATCAAGTTGATTGTCATGCGTGGAAGAGTAGTAGCACAGTGGAGAAGCCTCCACAACAATGACCAGATTGATCGAATTGTCAAAATAAGATCGGCTTTACTGAAGGCTTGGAGTCCCAGCGCCTCTAATTCTCCCTCTTTGTGGCCCACCACGTGGCCAGGTGCAGGCGTCAAGAAAGTCGATCGCTGGAGTCTTCCAATTTGGGTGTTGACATCCGTGCCCGCAGGCCAGCAGGTACATCTGCCTATTAGTCACTGTTTGAGTCCCCGCTATGCGCAGCCTTATTCCATGGTCTCTAGCAGCAACAGGATGCGCTGGCCACCACCAACCATGTCCTAAGTACGTCAACACACACTTGCCAGATTGTGCACTTTGCCATCACAATCGACCTCTGGGTTGGATTCAAAGTTCATCAGTTTGGGGTGTATACTATCCACATTGCTTCTGACGTTTGCCACTATGAAGAGATCATGTTACGTGCAAGACCATTGCACTGGCACTACTGATGTGGGAGCTTTTGTAGAGCTGTCCATATTTCTTCCACTGTGTCGCTGTACCTGTTTTGAAAACGGGTGAACGTTGAACCAACTATGAATTAGCTCTTAGAGTAGGCCAATTACATTTAATCTGCCGGAAACAGCAATTAGGCAACGTGCCCGAGTGGTTAGGGGATTGATTCGAACTCTTTAGTGACTATCAATTAGGCTTTGCCTGCACAGGTTCGAGTCCTGTCGTTGTCGATTTTTTTCTCTTTTATTATCATCCACCGACTTCCAAGGCCCCATGCAGACCCGCCAGGGTCTTTGACCGGCTTTTAACGCACCTTAAAGGGAATGGTGTGGGGATAAGACTGCCGAAAGAGACACGGGTACAAAGGGGGCTTCTACATCCGGTGGGCGTTTTACTGGCTACCGCGGTTATGCCTAGGCTTCCAGGCCGTTTAGCTTTATTGAAGCTTGAAGCATGGGTGCATGATGATTGAGTGCGCCTGGTACCTTTATAGTGCTAGCCACGGGAGAGCTCGCTGAGCGCTAAGCGTGACTCAGTTTCCGTAGGGTCCCTCTGTGTGTAATGCTATGTTGCCAGTGGGGTTACGCGTTGCGGTTACTGGACGACTTCGGGATTGGCAGGGGCTGAGCCACTGTCCCCTTTTATTACCCGTTACGTTTTGCGCGTTAAGGTTTGCTCCGCCGGCTGTGGAATGTACGACCAGGGCTGTGCAACACGTTTACAACGTTTACATGTTTATACAGCCCCTTGGGCTGGCTTGGTGTTATTTTCCGCACATAGCCCACGGAAAAGCCACATCTATGCACATCATGCTGTTCTCGGCTCTGCTTCTACCCCCAACGCATCGGTTCCTTCCCTTCCCTGTCCTTGGTATAAGGCCTAAGGCTTAGGTTCTAAGATCTAAGATCTAAAGGGTTTGTACAAGGGCTTAAGTTTCCGGTATCGCTCTTTCAAGCTTCATTGATTACCCACATTAACATTGCGCCTGTAGACCAGTTAAAACCCCAAAGAGACCTGAATAGGGGCTACCCAACTACCCATCGCAATGGCTGCGCAAACGACGCTAGCTCTGACGCCAGTTGGCGCAGGTGTCTACGCCGCCATCCGCACTGCCAAAATTCCCCCCCGTCATCTCGGACGCACTTTTTGCGATTGTTGTCCATCTACGCCATCGGTGTACCGAGCATCTTGCTCATACTCCCCTTTACTATCGCGCGCAATCTCTTTGCCTTCACACGCCGTAAGCGCTCTTGGTCCTTCGCCAACGGCGTGGCCTTCACCGTTATTCGTCTGTATGTCCATTTTGTCACTGCCATCGGGTTTGCGCCGGCCCCAAACTCTGCCACCGGCTGGCTGCAAGGCACATCACCTCGTTTCAGTTGGTTGGCAAAGATTGTACAAACATTGTCTTTACGAAGTCATGGCAAGAGCATCTGGGGCCCCATCAGAACCGCCTCACCTCCCCCCCTTCACGGCTGCCGCCTTGACGAGGTCTGGGTTTCTCCGGCTCCTGCCGATTGGTTGCTGGACTGCTAGCGATTCGAGATCCCAAACAGGCATTGGAGACGCAACAGTCCGAGTCAGCCTTGTACCGCGGCCCTGCAATGTTGGCTCCAGAATTTGCAAAGCGCAGTACAAAGTGCTACTGGTACCTTTCCAAGCATCGTTCCATTCCCCCTTTGGCAGAGGACGAAAACAAGATTCGTACTACTCCTGTCGTACTATATTGTCACGGTGGCGCAGGCATCAACTTTGGCGCCGGCGACACTTTTATGGGGGACGTGTTAGTCTCCAATTTAGCCACCATTGCAGATGTCGACGTGTTTACCGTGGACTATGACTTGGCCCCTTATGCGAAGTATCCCACCTGCATCGCTCAACTTTTCGCGCGTGGCTATATCTAGTCATTGATATCGGCTACAACCCGAACCAGATCTTCTTTGGAGGCGACTCTTTTGGTTCATTTTCTGTATTGCTTCTCAATCGCTACCTTCGTGACGTGTGGCCCCTTCTCAAGCCACCTTCCTCTGAATCTTTTGCTGTGGCCGACCCATCACGCACAACCGAATGGATTCGAGATCGCATAGCCAAGTTTACCGCGGTGCTCAACAGCCTGCCACAAGGAGACCCCCTTCCCCCCCTGGGCTTATATTGTTGAGCCTTGGCTGCACCCCGATGAGAACGATGCAGAGTTCCCGCTAAAACCATTGCGTTGCGGAAATGGGATCTGATTCCTCCATCGTTTCCCCGTCAAGGAGTGATACAGCTCGGACTTGCACGTTCTCGCTTGGCCTCTTTGGGTATCTCGGCTACTTCGCTTGGGTTGCGCCCTACTATTTACCCGCAGAGGAGCTAGCTGTCTTACCCCAATTTGGATGGGCAATGGTGGCAGCGAGAGCCTTCTCGAAGAAGGGACTCAGTTTGCTGATCGCGCTCGTGCCGCGGGTTGCCCCATTGAGCACCATGTTACCGCGCCGGTATGGTGCACGATTTTTACTGCATCCCAACTGCACTGTCCCAGACCAAGATCCACTTCACTCTTCTCAAAACTTGGATCCAGAACCGTTCGAAGAAGCTACAGTATAAACACTCCAGTACAATCTGTTGAAGATGGCTTCATGTGAATAATGTCATCACTATATGACCCCGTATAAGAAAAAAACGTCATAGGGTCATATGTTGATACCGAGAAAGTATTGGCCGCTGTCGAAAGATCACCTTAGCCACAAGCCACGGGCGGTGATGGAAGAACGAGTCCAGCCAAGCTCAGCGTGCGCTCATATTGTACCCCTTGCTTGGATTGTGTCTAATGACTGTGGCTACTTCGTCTGAAATAGTTGATGAACAAATCCACGTACTCCCCGTTGCGTCAGAACGTAGTGTGTCCCTTCGATCTATGCAACTTGGCTCGAGCCCCTTGCGTATGGCCAACGTGATCCGCGTGCGTTTGTTTTTATCCTACCACACAATTTGAATTGGACTTGGATTGGGTGCAAGTGAGCCCTCAGTTAAGCGCATTAAGGCTCTAGATCCAGTGGGCGTTAGTTTCCTGATCTCTGCTTCTCGTTTTTTTTGCTGCGAGGCTCTCTCCTAGTGCCTTTCTCGTTCCTGGCCGAGGGCGGAGAGCCTCTGCTATCTATTTTCAAGCCTTTTTCGTATTGGATGACTGTTTCCGTTTCTCCGGGTTTAAAGCGGACAACTGTCCCTCCTGTGGATCTGTGGTCCTTTTTGAGGTCGACTGATCTCTCCAGTCGCTAGCCTATATTCGAGAGGTTTCAATGACGGGATCAGGTCCACACTTATTGGTCACCGTTATTCACCAAGTTGACTGGCCACCTGATTTGTTCTAGACCCTGTTTTCCCCCTTTGACTATGCTCTCCAGTTCTTCCTGCGCGTGACTCAGCTCGCATGATATCTTCTTCTGCGAGGCATATATACCTCGCTCTCTTTCCACTCGATGAATATGATCCTCATACTGTTATTCAAGCTTCACCCTGCCTCATGACCCTAGTTCTGTTGTTCACGAGTACCTTTCTGGGCACAAAATGTGTGTTATCGACCGTTGCTATAGTTATCATCGATGAAACGAACGTCATAGCCCGCACCAGTAAAACCTGTCACGGCAGGTGCCGCCAGAGTGGGCCCCCGCCTAGGGGAGGGCAGGGGTTATAGGGGTACAATCCCCAGAGGTCCAAAGAGGCGACTCCTGTATTTACATGCTTGGGCTGATTGGTGTGTCCGAGATGAGCTAGGGCCAAGGAGTGGCCTTTTGGAGCATATAGCAGAGGCGTCTGCAGGTGTGGCAAGTCTGCGAATGCACCCCGGCTTGGCGTAGTAACGTGTTGCTATTAATCACATTCCTGGTGGCTAAGGGACGGGAAGTGGCAGCAGAGGACACATACTTCCAGACCTGGAGTTGGGAGTTCGGACTGGAGGCGGCATGGTGGACCCACGGCTGGTGGAGCTGAGATTTCGACATCATAGCGCGAGGAGGAGCATACGCGACTTGGCTGGGTGAGAAGTTGAGAGCCGGGGGATACGGAGCTGTGGAGGGCGAGGGCGAAGAGTAGCTGGGAGTAACTAAGAGGAGAAGTTGTGCGTACTGGGCTGATCAATTACCGAGGGCAGGCGGGGGAGGCGCCAATGGGCCATGGAAGAAACCCACGAACCACACTAGATATATCTCGATGTGACGGTGCCCGTTGAGCCTTCGTCGGAGTGAGTATACCCCCTCCCCCTCTCCCCTGCTTTGGGCATAGATGGGAACATATAACAGTAGGATTATAGTCCTCTTTTGATACTGATATAGTCCCTCAATGAAGAAGCTCTGAAGGTTGTGGGATATGTGAGCTTCGCGATACCGATGCTATTCCTGTGGTCTCTGGTCTCTATGATATCTATGCGTCAAGCAAAATGTGCCTCTTTTATAGAATAGACATGAAGTGCCAGGGACACACTCAAGAGCCGTTTCCCCCTGGTTTTGACCACTCGAGGACACTACGGCACCAAGACGGAGCGGGCAAGATGTTTGCGCATTGCAAGGATTTGGCTACGGAGTCTCAGTGGAAATGGTTCCTCGCTCGGACCATGCCTGCCACGTTCATCCGTGTCCACAGCGCCACCTAGGGTACGGGACCGGATGGCGAGATCCAGAGGGTCCTGATATCCTGGCGATCTCCTTGGTGCTTCCAAGTAACTCCCGCATGATCAACGGTTTGGGCTAGACGTAGCATTGCCCCTGTCCCAGCCTTAAACTCTGCCAATGATATGGACGCCGTCTAGGATTCAGCTGAAATGCTTTACTTCTCCTGCGGTCTGGATATCGCCGAACATCCTGGTATTATCGCTGATAATCGATAACCCAGTTCTCTGTCACGGGGCGGGCCACACCAGGGGGCACGACCAGGGTTTGGGTGTACAATCCCTTAGGAGACAGTAGGTCAATTGAATGAAGGGAAGATCATATGCTATACATAGCTCCATCCGTGGTGCCCCCGTGCAACACCTCTACTCGATGGAACCCTATGTTACAACATCACTTTGCCCTCTCATTGTGTGACACTGATCTAATAACGCATAGTGCTTTGTGCGTAACCTGCGTGCGTAGCCGGAATGACTAAGCGGACATCACCACGCTTCAACGCTCTCAACTTACACTGAAATATGCCATGCAGATGATGAGTTGGGGGGTTCGGTTAGTATCACATGCCAAGGGTATGACAAGGGTTATGTGCGAGAGCACCTTTTAAGATTACTGCCCGAAGATGTCGTCTACAATTCTGGCAGGGGATACTGTGTTGTGTTATGATCACAAGGCCCATCATTCGCTTGTCTGACCATGACAGCATCTGACAACAAATTAGAATATTGGTGCAATGGCGGTATGTTTTCGGATGTGATTCCTGAGGAATGCTTCATGGAATGGGTAGCAAACATATTGATACAAAAACTCACTGCTTCACTGTGGTTGAAAATGGTGGAATGATGATGTCGAAATGATTTGATCGAACAGCAACCAAATACATAGCTATCGTAGGGCCCTTTAAAGCTCCAACGTTTGCGGCTTTCCTTGTCCAACTTTTTTAGTTACAAACAAGAGATGTTGACCAGCAGATATGCCGATTACTTCCATATCAGAACATTCTCCCCCAAGATCGGCTGATAGGTATCTGATCCAACCATTTTTTGACGGTACAATAGAAATCACAATTGTCCAAGATTCCAGAAACCCACTTCCTAGATGCAGACACGCACTGGGGCGAAAGTCCTCTCCGGTGTTGTAGACGTGACGAGTAACATAGATGAAAAAATAGTTCCTATTGTGGTCCCTGAGGCCAATGGAATGATGAGGATTCTTCTTCCAGGTTAATCCGTCAGTTGTCCCACTCAACAGTTAAAAGCGAGTAAATCAGAGCCAAATCGGTTTGTTTGAGCTGTTCCATCTGATTATTGCCCTAATATCCACTGTGGTTCAATCACGGTATTGTGGTCCGGTCGTAGGTCAGGATCGATGTCTGAGGGTACCTTGGCTGGGGACGATATCGGTACATGACCGTGGATGAGAAAGGATATCAAATCCTTGTCAATCCTGCAAATATGATCGCAAACCAAAATGTGTGAGAGTTTGCAATAACTTGGAACCCTGGTGCCTTCAATCCGGAATGAACTCGAAAATTCATTCGGCGATCCGAGTGCACAAAGCACCCAGAGATTAGTGTTACTTTGTTAATAGCCAATTACCGGTTTGAGCGGGCCTCTACCTGATGAAGCACAATGGTTTTGCACCTTTTCTGTAGTGCGGTTTCCTGTACGACTTGATAGTGCCAAAAATAACAGAGGATCCAAAATGGTACTCATTGCGTTCTTGAGCAATCACAGCTCTCCCCTAGGCCTCATCAGGGCTAGTGTGCCGTGGAGTATGTTACCTTGGTGCATTACAAAGTGGCCTTTTTAAATTCCCAACACAAATATGACGCCTATTGTTGCTGGGATAAGTGGTCCTGATTTAAGTTGCATACCGGACGCCATCAAATTAATATCGTTGATTGAAAAACGAAGCAATTATCAAACGCAAACTAGTAATACGTTCAGACAAACACAATGCTCGACTCAGGGAATGGGAAAGGTGGGCATATGCCCGTCCAAGCTGAAAGTATTCCATTCAAGTAATAATCACTAGTCTAAGGTGCAATGTATTGTCTGACCCTGGGTAAGGCCAGTGGTTTCTCCACTGATCCTTTCGAACCACAGCCAACCTTGCTATCGGTTTAATTATTGATGCACCTACGTTCGGATTGTTATGTATATCAGAACACACATCGTGATCCACGTCTTACTTCGCTAAGGGCTGAGTTTTATCTGCCATGTATCTTCCCATTGGCGCGCCTCCCTTTCCTCAACTCTAGATCAAACAGTAGGGCATTGGTGGTTTTACTTGAGTAAATAGAAATCGGGTCTCAAAGATTTGGCATCACGAGCTTGTATGCAGCGTAGAAGGACCTCACCCGGTTTCATCGGATCTATCTAAGGAAGGGAAGGTAAAAAATGCGTGTACGATGTACACCGCGTACACTGGATGCTTGAAACAGATCTGATGCCGTGGAAGGGAGCTTTGATATTAGTACCTCAGGGAAACTGAGGCATCCGGGATGATTGTGTTACAGGCTGCATTAGACTTGCGATTGACTGATCATCCATGTAATAAACCTCTTTATGCATGTCTTTCTTTCGTTGTGTCATTTTGTGTCCGTTCTCACTTTTAGGTATAACCCCCCATTCCTGATTGGTGCGGATCCTTTCCTACTTTTTATTCTCGTTCCTTCCCGCCATCCGTATCCAATATCTGCGGTTTCCAAACACTTGATTCAGTTCAGCTAACCTCGACTCGACTTGTGTTTTCCTCGTCTTCAAACTCAACTTCCAGGTTTCTTTCTCCCCCGTCCAGCGAGCCATCCTTCAGCTGAATCGAGTACCCGTACCAATGTAAGGTGTGGATCCCGGCCTCATGGCCTGCCGCTCGTTCTCAATCTCAGCGTTTTGTTTTGCCCTCCACACCTCTGCCCCTCCCCAAGGCATAGATCTTACAGACACGCTATTATGGCCCACGCCAGTGTTTACGCAGCCTAGCTGTGCGTGCAGCTGCTTTTGTTTCACGCCCTAAAGCCTCTCCTCGTCCCTAGCTCCATTCTCATACAGCAACTGAACCAATCCCGAAGAAATTACCGTGAGTCGTCCCATCAACTAAGTAATTGTGCCTCGCGCACTTGGGTGAAGCATCTTGCGGGACCAGCCCTGAAAGGTTGTTTACTTTCACGATAATAGAGAGGGTTTTTTCGTGTACACCAACAATGTTTTGGCATTATCAACTTACAACTGACGCAAAGTAAACGTCCATCAAATGTCTTTGGTCTCCCCACCCGAGTTTAAATTTCTACCCCTCACTGTCTAGCCCCCCTCCTCCGCCCCAATTTACCTCCACATCCTGAACCTCTCAAGCCCCTCGTGTTATCGCGTCTTCTGTAACGCAATCCAGGCCTATGGTACCCGTCAATATATCATTAATCGCGAGATTGACTGGGGCCCACTGGGTGTTTGAAGGAGAGTCTAATCCAGCTGGGAAATTGGCGTGGTCAACATGCGATATGTTCGTACTTCAACCTGAGAGCTCTACCCATGAGTGCTGGGAGGTCAGGGACTACGGGATGGTTGACAAGCAGAGGGTGCGAGTACTACTGTTGGGATGCCAAAAGGTTTGTTATGGAATGGTAAGGATGTGGTGATATGGCACTATGGATCGTGTCGTGAAAAACATAGGGGCTACGTTCGGGAAGGAAGGAATTCTAAATTTTGTCAGAGCGGCAAGTAGCAAGGAAGTCGTCAGTGTGTATCATCAAGACAATATGAGGTCCACGGAGTTGGTCACTGCGACGAAGGAAGAGGCAGGGCTTGGACTTGAGGTTGTGAACGCAAAGACGATCGATCTCAGAGGAATTAAATGGTGCAGCCACTCACGAATTCAACCAGACCATTACGCTGTCTTTCAGTATCCAGCACTTCAACACCCTTCTCTTAGACCTCTTTCGGGACATGAGCGAAGCCCTCGATGTCAGCTGTGAACGGACTTGGGCAGTTCTGCTTCGGGAACTGCGATTTAAGAATTGACGGCAGAGGCTCAACAAACCGCGGGAACAAACAACTTGGTCCACGAGCCTGAAACCTGGCGATGCCCGCCTAGCTCGGTATTTAACAAAGAGGCATTCGGCATCCGTCTTGGTACTTAGGACCCAGACACAGGGCAACGCCCGTGCTCCCTCCCGAAGGGAGGGACACACCACCTCCTTCATCTTCCGAGTATCAAAACGCGTCAGTTCAAGGCGAAGCCTGGGACAATGACATCACGCACAGCTTCACATCCTCCGTGGCCGACGAGATCTTGGACAGATTTGGGCGTCAAGGGAACACCATCGGTTGTCAGGAGAAGCGCGTCATCGTCTCGGGTGTGGTCGAGGGTAAGGGAAGAGTGCGGTCCGAATCGGGATCATGGAAGTATTGGGCATGGAACCGAACATGTTCATAAAAGTGTGGGCAAGTCGAGAGTGAAAAGGGAGATGGAAGGGAGGAAGAAACTGAGATGTTAAGAGCGAGGCGGAGAGGGGGTCTGGGGGATTGCCGGGAACAGGATGGGAGAGATCAAGGGGAGGAGCGGTAGTCGAACGCTGAGGATGGGATTACGACGCACCATGGGTTGGTTGGGTGCAAATATTTCATCAGAAGGGTTATCAGAAGTATGAGGGGGTACAAGAGTAGAGGTAGGTAAGGAGGTCTGGTACAACGGGAAGATCAGTTAAGGTTGGATGTGTTACGAGGCGCTCCGGTTATCTCCCGGACGCAGAGCTCCGCATTTCATAGGCAAGGCATGATCTCATTGAAACACATGTCGGTCCCGTTAACCTAGCGAGAGAGAGTCAGCGGAGAGGTTATCTATGTTGCAAATATCCTCCGCGGCCCGTCGTGGTCACATGAACCCTTTGTTCCCATCGCACCGAATCTTGGCGGAACCCTTTACCTGCTGCGGCCCACCACCAAATCTCGGTTTTCACAGAACAGGCCCTGCTTTCCCTTACTACTGGCCGTTGCCCCAGCCTTATCCTTTTTGGGAGGCACAAGGTCTCGTGTGTACACGCAGCAACGTGAAGTGCTGCATGATGTTACCATTTTCGGACAAGGTGAGTAGTAGAGGCAATCAGGGTGCGCTAAAGCACGATCCGTAAGGATGGAGCGGACTTGGAAATATTCGGCGACGATTGAAGGGAAGGAAACGGGTGAGATGAGGGAGATGGAACGAGCACAGGGGGCGCGCAACCTTCGAGCAGAACTCTTCCGCTCCGGCTAGGCGAGCGTCACCGATCAACTTATTGGTGGGGTCGTGCAGGGGGAACCCTGGCATTACCCTCCAGCACAAGTGAGCTCTAAAGCCTCCGGACTCGACGTCGCGGTACCAGTACTGTGTTTCCTGATTTGAGCGTCTCGTTTTCGTTGTGAGATTCTCCCCCAGTACCTTGTGCGTTTCTATTTGAGGGCAAAGAATCTAACCCTTTTATGCCTTGGGCATTTTGGGTTTTGACTGTTCCGGTTTCTGGCTGCTACAAGTGTGGGAACATTTCCCAACATGGTCTGTGCTCCTTTCAGGAATCCATTGATCTCGATTCCTTTCCCCTTTCTTCCTTCTGTTGTCTACCCGTTATAGACCCTGCCTGTATGCCAGTGACCCTTGAAGCTTGATCCATTGTCCTTTCCTCCTAGTGGATCTATATTTTCCTTAGTCTATATACTCCGTCTTCTTTGTCCATATTTCGTCTCATCTTCCTCTCGTGTTTCGTCCTTGCACAACACCCTTTGCCAATCCATCGTACGTTGGCCCACCAGGCAACTCCAGTTTTTACTCTTAGGTATAACCGACAGTCCTCAGACCTGCGTCCAGCGACCACCTTTCGGTCTACTTTCGTCCTGTCCGACATGAACTTTTATTTACCTGTCAGCGTCTTTAAACTCTTATCTGGCCGCTTGTTTCCCTGATTCCGGTCAAGGTACTTTCACTCTCAGTTGCATCTACGCTGAGGAACCATGCCTTGATCGCCATGGTCTTTGCTGCATATTGGGCCCCTGGTACCCATTTGCGGCTGATAGGGATGCGCCGCTCCTGTCCATCTAGCTTTCTGTCGCTCCCGAACAGATTATCGTATCGGGCCTGTCGGATAGAAATGGTGCAACGCCGAACAAAAATCGGGAGACGTGTGGTGTGTGGGGACGGTGTGGTGTCGAACGGGATGTGCAGACAAGTGGGGCGGGAAACAACCTATAGATAAAAGATGGATGGGTGGTCCACAGAGCAGCACAGCACAGAGCGATCGCCTGGGCGGGTTGTTAGTATTTCATGTGCTCAACCATAATGATCTGTATGATCATGGATCCAATCAGCCCAAGACAGGTGGAGTGGGCGGAACACCAATGGTTATCGACCGTTGTCGGTTATCTGCACGTGTATAGCCTGTGGTTGAATCGTTAACGTTTAACCATCAACAAACATCGAATACCACGCATTTCTCAAGGCTGGGGCGGCGGAGCTCCATCGTCTCGTCATCGATCATCGATCAACGAGCATATCGACCGTACTGCATAGTACACCATGCCTCTTGGATCATCCTAGCCTCGCGCGCGCATGTGTGCACAGGCCAGCCCAGGGGTGGGGCGGGGCGGGCAGGGCAGCCAACCCCTCAGCCACCGGCCAGGGTGGGGCTCTACGCGGTCTATTCAACGTTAAACGTTAACAGTTCGTTAATATGAAGGCTCGTCGGCTATTAGAACGACCGTAGGTGTGCTTGGCACTTAATAACAACCTCATCCGCATTACCACTCTTTCCATCCCAGCCAGGCATCCGATCTCAAACCTTAAAAGTGGGATCCTGGAAGTTGGGTGCCGCTCGTTCATTGCTTCTTCCCACAACCCCGACCATCTCGCCTTTTCGCCCACTCTCCGCTTGCGTGCGGGCTAGCGTGCCGACGAACAGAGAAAGCGAATAGTGTGTGTGTGTGTGTTCATCTCGTCATGCCCAGCTCCAAAGCCCCTGGGCACTCTACGGGCCCAATTTCCCCTTTGATCTCGCCCAAAAAAATTGATGCGGACCACTCCCTAACCCATGGCACCACCCCAGCCATCCCCAACGAGCCCCACTCTCATCAACTTCACTATGACCATCCTCCGGTCGCACCTACGCTCCATCACCCCCTCCCTCCAAGCCCGTCTGACGCGGAATGCGAGAACACTTGGAATGACACTCTAGCATCTCTTGAGCGGCGGCGTCCCGAAGTGAACCCTTCGGAAGGTCTCTCTCTTGTCTCGCACTACTTGCCTGGCAAAAGTGCCCGGCTTCACCGTCTTGGTTCACGTCGCCACCGCGGCCGGTCGTTATACGATGACCAGATCAAGCCCATATCTCCTCGTTCATTTATTACACGACCTCTGTCCCTTTTGGTGCCTACCAGTGGCGGTGCCTTTCGTCGCTCGGGTGTCGCTACCCCCTCGCTTACCCAACACCTGAGCCAGAGCCAACCAAACCAAAACCCGCTATTTCAACTACCTGACATCCAGCTGCCTCGGCCCTGCATACTCACAAAGTGGGGGCAGGGCGTGCTGCATGGGGGCCTGATGGCGCTGGTAACGCCGCCCTTGGTGCGGGTGGATATGAAGATGACGATGGGATCGACATTGCCGTCCTCCAGGGTACTACCCAGCCCGAATCCGCCAATGGTGTTGGCACCGGTCTCATTCAGCGTGTCACGGGACGACGCCCCTCCTCAGAACAGGAGGACTTTACCCCAGAGCCACTAGAAAAGCATATTGCCGACAACGAAGACGCATCGATTAAACCAGTCAGTAGTTTCCGTCGCATGTTCGGTGGATTCGTGTGGCGCCTGACAGGGCGCCACAACAAGATTCGCCCTCTTCTGTGGAATAAATTCAAGTGGGCCCTGTTTGTCGGCAATGCGTTTCTCACTCTCTATGGTATTTCCGCTTTGGTCGGCACAATTTTAACATGGACCCGTGTTTGGAGCAAGTCGGACAACGTCCTGGTCTCGGCCAGAAACGAACTGATATGCACGTATTCTATCACGACATATTGACTGTGATCTTTGCGTATGTATTGACATCTCATATGCCCGATCACTGTGCAGTATCGACTGTAGCCGCTACGCTATTTTTCGTTTCAGCCATTGTTGGTTGGTGCGGAATCCTGCTCAACAACCGGGCCTTTCTTACGGTTTGGAATATCCTCTTGTGGATTTCGTTTGCTTTCCTTGTTGCACCAGGGTACCTAGCTTACAAAAAGCACACATTCAACCTCGAGGGCAAAACTAACGAATTGTGGAGTCGCTCGTTAGATGTGACCCAGAGGTCCATCGTCCAGAACACACTCAGTTGCTGGGGTATTACAACCCCACCATGGAGGCGTCAGAGACCAATCTTTGTTACGCACGAAGTTCTGTCTGGGTGCAAGGGACGCTTCCTCCGCTTTGAACGAATGATGTTTCGCTATTTTTACGCTGCCGCATTCTCGCTGGTTGGACCACACCTGTGTCTTATCGTACTGGGTCTGCTATGCTCCAACCACGTGACGTACCGCTTTGGCAAGGGTATTACGCCACCAGCTTACCAACTCGATCCCCGTACTGCTCGAACGATTAAGGACAGCTTCCTCTTACAGTTGGCTGACATTTACTCACCCGAACTGGTAATGCAAGTGCTGGAAGTCCAACGTCGCAACATGGCCCGCAAGCAGCGTGTGATACCTAGCATAACGGAGAGCAAGCACCGCTCTTCTTGCTCCTTCCCAGCACGCCCCCAGCGAGTAGTGGCACTACCACTCGTACCATGGCTGACTCGGCTGTGCGAGCCCCGAAGGACCCTACTGTTAGCACCACAGCTTCGCTCTTGGCCGTTCCCGTCACAGAACTCCTACCTTCTGATCGGGACGAGGCGACACATGGGGTTGGCTTGCGGACCCATGACTCCGACTTGTCTATCGGGTCTGAGTCTCACCGGGGGAAGTGATCCCTCGTCTTTCGCGTTAGAGCCTGGCAGTTTTCTCGCATTGTTTATCAGCAATAGCAACGGGCGTTCTGTTCCCTTTTCCTCATCCGTCCTGTTTCTATTTATATCAGAACACAAGGGCTTCATTTTTGTATCATTTAGGATAGCTGCAGTCATCGCCTCAGTCGTCTCCTAGATGAAGTGCGGCCCATCTGTTCGAGGTGTGAACTGGTTGAAGGCTGGATCCGCTGTGAGCGCGTGAGCGCTGGCATCCTGCGTGCGCTCCCTCGGCGACTGCAGCACATGGAACATTGAACATTGCACGTTGAACGTGTACGTTGAGCCTGCCAGCGCGCCCAGGCACAGGAGGAGAGGAGGCGGGGCACACAGGCGGGCTGCTGGGGCTCCGGAAGGCAGGAGGCCAGTGCCGCGTGGTCCGGCGCTGGACCAACCCTAGCGCAGTGCGCTCCTGGGCGCCCAGGCTGGCCAGAGCCCAATTGGTTCGCAGACGCCAGTCCGCCAGGCAGGCAGCAGCGCCGCGCCCCCACCACCACCTGCTTCCGCCCCACGCGTCGCGCCGCCCCTTCAATTCAGCCCGGCCCGCTGCCTGCGCCCCCTTCTCCGCTCTCCATTCTGCTCCGCTCCGGCCTCTTCTCTCTCCGTCGCTGCCTCCCGCCCTCCCCTCCATTTACCCCCCTCGGTCATCATGGGTCTTTCGGTCTCCAAGCTTCTCAGCGGCCTCTTCGGCAAGAAGGAAATGCGTGCGTACCCCCCCCCCCCCTTTCCTCCTCCGTCTGCATTGCCCCTCCTGTCCCACACGTTTTTGGGGGGTACGCTTCGTTTACCCTCCCCCTCCCGGAGCACCTCTCCCTCGCTCTTCATGCTGCGCTTCGGGCCAACGCCGAGCGTATGCCACCTACAGCGATCATCTGAGGTCCGTCTTCTCGTCCATGCCTGGAAGGTGAGGTGGTGATCTGCCATTATCCCCACCCCTCAGGCAAAGAGGTGAAGCAAGGTGATCTGTCTATCGGCGGCGCGGAGGATGCTGTGCACATTCTGTGATTATGGGACTTTCTGTGTGGGCGCAGTTGGATGAAGCAAGGCGGACAAGGGAGGAAAGACATGGCGATGCCATGGCATGGAGTTGGTCTGACACAGTGCGATTCTTTCTCTCCTTTTTCATCTCAGGTATCCTTATGGTCGGTCTTGACGCGGCTGGTAAGACGACTATTCTGTACAAGCTCAAGCTGGGTGAGATTGTGACGACAATCCCGACGATTGGCTTTAACGTCGAAACGGTCGAATACAAGAACATCTCCTTCACTGTCTGGGATGTGGGTGGACAGGACAAAATTCGTCCTCTGTGGCGCCACTACTACCAGAACACGCAGGGAATCATTTTTGTGGTGGACTCCAACGACCGGCAGCGTATTTCGGAGGTACGGGAGGAACTGCAACGCATGCTCAACGAGGACGAATTGCGCGATGCGCTGCTGCTCGTGTATGCCAACAAGCAGGATCTTCCCAACGCGATGAATGCGGCCGAGATCACCGACAAGCTGGGTCTGCACTCTCTGCGCAACCGCCAGTGGTACATCCAGGCTGCTTGCGCCACTTCGGGTGATGGTCTGTACGAGGGTCTGGAATGGCTCTCGAACAACCTCAAGCGCCGCTCGTAAATTGATGATGACCCCATCCCGCTTGCAGCATCTCCCATCCCCGCTTCCAATCCCGGGTCTCTTCATCTGTCGAGCGGCCTCGTGGCACGACGGGTGACAGATGGGTTCTTTCCTTCAGCTTTGTCGCCGCAAGCTATCTGACGGATGTCATGATAGACAGCACCGAAAGGGAGAGAGCAGCATGCGGTCATTCTGAAAGCTCTTGCGGTTGCGCTTGCTTGCCCACGTTGATTTTGATCTCTTTGACTCGTACTAGCTTGGCACGTATCTCCCACACGAAGGTCCCCATAGAGGTTACACCCGGTTTCCTTGCGCTCATTGCTACGCCCGAAGCCCTGCGTCAAGGAAGCTGTTCGAGAGATGGTAGTTGCACAGAGCGTTGCTGTGTCGATGTGCCGATGGCTGGCGCACTGAGTACTGATGGCGGTTTGGGCGTCACGCGGTCACGCGTCACTAGTACATTGGCACGTGTTGTGACGCGTGACGTACGTAGATATGGATAGCTTGCCCACAGGCAACACAATCCGCTTCAGCGCACTGACGGGGCGCAGCGGGCAGCCCGCATGCGTGCGGCCTCTCCTCCCTGGCTTTCTCTCCCTCCTTTGTCGTGGCCACCACCGCCCCATGCTTCGCTCGCTCCACTCAATACTTCGTTACCGGTTACCGTTCACTATCGTCTGGTCTGATACTCTCGACGTTATCCGAGAGTGTTACTACTGTTAAGCTCACGGCGCAACACCGTCCCCGCCATCCCGACGTCTTTGGAAGTGCCTGCGATAATGTTCTCTTTCCCACCATACCTACGAGTCATATTCGCGTATCGTGTGTTTCCTCTTCTTCTCCCTCCCCCCGCCTTCTCATCCTCTGATTTCAATTTTTCTCTCGCCGGCCTGAGCTACCAGAGTGAGCGTCGCTTGCCATCGGATCCCTATCCTCCGTTCCACTTCCCAATCCCAACAATCTCAATCCATTTGGTGATCATGGTCAGCCCCCCTCCACAAAGGCTGTCATCATGTAGACTTTAAGTCTGTTTCTTCTGTCTGTGCGCCTTGAAAAGAAGACAACTTTGAATCTGCTAGCCTCGGCCTGGATTCGCTTTTGTCAGAGCGTGCCAGCCAACGGAGTTTCCTTCGATTCCACTCGTAGCACGGGATCGAGGGATCCCACTTTATTTCGCGCAATCGCCTCCCGGGCCAGGGTGGTGCCCACGGCAAGGGAGAAATAAGGGAAAGTACGAGTTCAGAAAATGTAGAGAGGTTAGTACGGTAGAGAAGACAAGCGGGAGCGTGCGTTGGGTGGGTCAAGCAAGGGTAAGGTGGGCGCAGTGACGGGAAGATCGGGAGGCGAGAGTGGAACGGATGTTGCAGCAGAGTCCATGGCAGGCGTGAGGCCGAGGGGCAGGAGACGGCAGCCCAGCGCAGTGGTGGCTCGGGAGGGATAAGCTGCGCCCCGCAGATCCCACTCGACCAACACAGAATGGACGTTGGCCGCCGCTCCAAGCAAGGCGTGGATTAGGTAATATGCAGGACTGGCACCAGGTGGCACCAGTTCTCGTACATCCGATGACATGATCGCGACACTCCTTGTCCCTTTTGGCAGTCGTATAACGCCGGAGCTGTTGCGGCAGTCAGTGCCGGACGGCCTCGCTACTGCCACTGGATGTGGCATGTGAGCGAGCGCTCAGGCTGAGCACTGGGGTCGTATTCGACTAGAAAGCTTCTGCGCCTGAATCGCGCCCACAAGACTGGTGCGCTGTGCGAGCTCGGAAGGAAAGAAAGACTGACTCACGGGACTCGGCTCCGCGCACGGGACTCGGCTCCGCGCGGTCCGTCCTAGCACGGATGCCAACGGTGCCTTTCACGGGTACACGCAAGTTGTATACTGAGGCGCGTAGTTGTCCGACTTCGAGCAAGCGCACGTCCGCGTCATGTTCTGAGAAAAAGCTGGGATAGCATCAGTCGGTGGTAATGTGCAAAGATGCCATCGTCTTGCTTGCTTGCTTGAAGTGTCTGTGAAAATCTCTTATCATTCTGACATCCACTCCGTACAAGGCCAGAGAGCAGACAGTTGATGGTCTTGGAGTAGTAATGAGCCCACTCCGTATAGCTTCGAGGACTGGGAGGCATCGTACCGCGTATAATGACGTAGCACGTCAGTGCGTCAGCCGCCCGCCGGAAATGGGATAGAGAACCCACAGGCCCGCACAATGAGCAATCGGTCACACTTCAGTTTGCCTCTTCAAGCTTCAAGACACTCAACAGTACCAACAGCAACGCCAACCCCTGTTGGAACTTGTTGGCAGGGTGCATTCCATCAACCCCTTGTGGGCGCGCATAGAACAAGTATGCGTACTGACTTCGATTTTCAGCGCCTGCAAGCTCAGGCAGGCGCTGAACTCAGGCTGAGCGCTCTCAGCTCCTCAGATCTCGCCTCTTACCGGTGAGGTCACCGGTCATGGGGTCTTCGTCAAAAAAATCATCGGTTATCGAGTTATCATCAATATCATCTATCACCTGCTGGCCGAAGCGCCTGGGAAGCCGGTTCGGATCGGGTGTGTACAATTTGGTAGGCACGACCCCCCCCCCCCCCGTCCCGGCGGCACACCGCCCCCAAGATAGACGGGTGCTGGCTAGGAGCGAACGAACGTTGAACTGCTGAGGCGGTGGACCGGAGAGGCGATGTGTGACAGGTGAGTATCGGTGCGCAATCGGGAATGGGCCGGTGGTTCCGACAGAGACATCGGTCGGCTCGCGGCCGACGCTTGCAAAACCTAGGGGTATCCGTGACAGGTGCAGTGCGTGGCGCAGTGTCCAATTAAACTGGGCTGTTCTCTGCAGCAACACAAAAATACCACTTTTGAACCACTGTGACAACGCAGAGACTCAGGCGTGACATGGTGACAGGCATGCCAAATCCTCAGACGTGCCCCTCCCCCACTAAAAGTCACTGCATCCGCCCTCCTCCCACGATCTACCCCCCCTCTCTGGCGGCATCCCTCCGATCCACCCACTACATCCTTGCTGGCGATGCTGTTGCGACCTGTCCTGCCCTCCACCACCGAGTTCAAGCGCATCCCCCCCCCGTCCGCCGCGCCCCCCTTCCTGGAACACAAATTTGCCTCCACTTCCACCGGCGCGCGTTCTCCAATCGCCTCCTCTGTCCCACTGGTGCCATCACGTCCCTCGCTTCGCAGCACCTACTCCTCGAAGGGCTACACTGTGATCAGCGCCTCATCGTCCATTCACATCCCTCCTCATATGCCCCGCTCCCGCCACGGCTCCTTCCCTACCAGATCCAGCCCTCCACCATCCTCATGTCCTGAGTGTGGTCTGCGTGCTACATCGCAACGCTCTACGCCGACAAATGCACCCTACAACACAAATCTCCCCAACAGCCTTGTTCAGGAGCGTGAAAAACGTCCGTTGGAATCGGCGGCCCCCACTTCGTTCACCTTAATGGTGCCCACCCCACCGCCATCACGCTGCTCTCCCAGCTTACCCTCGACCCCCAAAGATGGTAAAACGATCACTTCTACACCGTTCCTCCCACCCGACGTCCCATATCGCCGCTACCCGGTGAAGAACAAGACGTGGGTCATGTTCTCCAGCGGATCGAAATGATCACTCGCCCGGTCGAGCTCACAATTCAAACGCTTCTCTTTCGCATCTTTCGTGCACTCCAAGTCGACTTTTTACGCTATCCTACTGGTGCGGGCACTCGGACCATCAACTGTGGGACATGTGCTTGCTCCTCTTGGGCCATGTAGCACCCCAAAATAAGTGGGATGCCCTGGTTAGGGACAGTGCACAGTCGGCTCCAGAAGGTCTATAATGATGTCCCTACTGCACCTTCTTCCTCTGTATTCCATCCTGATGGGTCTCAAAGGAGGGCGCGTTTGATCTACTTGATTCAAAAGCCACCCAACAAGGCATAAAGGATCTATTGCAAATGCTGCGTGTGTTGGTTGGTTGCATCCAAGGTGTGTCGGACGCGATGGTCCGCAGTGGAGTTTGGGGCAGAAACCCAGCGTCGCCTCACTTGGCGCCACGAACGACAACCAAGTCCTTCGAGCCTCCACGGCATCGAAAACGTCGCAAGCTTGATCACAAACTGAATCCGAACGACAAACAGAGTCATCCAAGTTATCCAACCCGTTTTTCCTGTCAACTCGACAAATGTAAGAAAAAAGGCAAGAGACAAGCCAGCTACAACACTTGCTTGGCTTTCTCTCGCTTTTTCTTAATGTGATATACCCTCTCTCTCTCTCGTCCGTCGAGGCCAGTGAGTAACAAAGTTATGTTTACGTTCGTCCTAGCCGATCACGCGCGCAAATGGTAGTTGGCTCCAGCAGACCGCAACTGCGGCTCTATATTGCATCCATATATCATTGACAGAGCTTAAGGCAGGGACAGGGAAACGCTACGCATAAACCGCCCCATCATTATTTGCGTGTGCTGCATGGTAGCACCAATTTCCCTTTTGAATCCATATCATTGACAGAACTTAAGGCTGGGACAGGGGGAACGCTACGTCTAAACCGAACCGTTCATCTTGCGGGGGGTTACTTGGAAGCGCCACTAAGGTCGAGGAACCAGGGGGATCGCCAGGATATCAGGACCCTCCGGTTCTCGCCATCCGGTCCCGTACCCTATGAAGCGCGTGTGGACACGGATGAACGTGGTTGACATCCGAGCGAGGAACCATTTCCACTGAGACTTAGTAGCCAACTCCTTCCAATGCGCAAACAACTTGCCCGCCGTCTTGGTGCCGTAGTATCCTCGCGTCGTCAAAACCAGGGGGAAAACGGCTCTTGAGTGCGTCCCTGGTACTTGGCGTTCTTGTCGCATTCTGCTTGTTCAAGCAGCCGAAGCAGTTCCTTCTCCCCGGCGTTCCAAAGGCGACGCAGTGCTCTCGTGCACCACCCGCCGGTACGCGCTCTGCGCCTCTTGCGTTCCCGTGTCGCGCAGCGTGTGGTCAACCTCCATTCCTGATCCTCCCAGTGCTCCAGGCCCCATCACGCGGTAGTCGGTGCGCTGGGCCCTCGGTCCGCGCCTCGTCCCATCCTCGTCCTCCACCATAGGTTCGTTGCGGACGTGAGTGTCGGGGATGGAGCGAATGAGCTGGAGAATGGGCTCCCGCACTGCCTCATGCAACGCACTAAACTTGGCCTGGGTGCGGGTGCAAGACATGATGTGCTCCAGCGAGGACATGACACCGCAGTTGCATATGCTGCGCGTGGTGCGGCACAGCGTGCGGAGCTGGAGACCAACCTGGACCTGCTGGTCAGAGAGCTTGAGGTACGGGACGGACGGAATGGCGGAGAGCCAGTTGTGGCTCAGCGGGTTGCTGTGCTCAACCACATGGCGACCATCGGCAGCGTCCAGCTTCTGGAGCAGCTCCTGTCGACTTTGCTCCCACATCTCGCGGCAGCGCTGGCGTTGCTTCGTAAATGCGTTGGCCGTTGCCGTTTGCGGTCCCGAACGGTCAACATAAGTGGTAATAAGATAGTCGTTGACCTCGTTGGCCGCGGCACGGGCGTGGGGCGCGATATACGAGTAAAGCGGGCTGCCACATCCTCCCATCCGGAGAGGCAGGCTCATGAGCATGTCGAAGTGGTCGTCCTTGGCACCTTGGGGATCCTCGTCGCCCCGGATCCGTCTGAACTCCGTACAGATGAAGGCATCAATCTCAGCCAGCACGTCGTCTAGCTCTCCTTCCATCTGCATGGTGCGGAGCAGGTGGCGCAGCTTGGTCTGAGTGCTGAGCCGCCATAGTAAGAGGCGTCCCTGGCGGGTGATGCCATCAAACTTAGGCATGTTCGCCCTCAGACCGGCCAGTTGGGCCCGGAGCCACGATCGGCGACAGTCTACCCCTCCCACACAGGTGCCCAGAACCTGCAGACCATCCTCCCGAATCTGGTCCCGGTCCCGCTCGACACACTTGCGCAGGTTGAGCTTGAGGCCTGACGCGTCGTCTTCCAAAATCTCCGCGGCTAAGCCGGTAATGCCTGTCCCTGGACCGAAATCGTAATGTCGTTCAGGTATGCCATCACCAGGTGTCCCGGCGGCAGGTCCTTTTCCAGTTTCTCCAGCGTGGGCCGCACTGCGATGGAGAAGAAAAAGGGGGCGAGGGGGTCGCCCTGCCGTACGCCCTCTGCCAACAGGACGCTGGTCTCATTTCTGCCCGACGCGACCCAAAGCTGGGTGGGGGAACCATAGATCCATCGGCCCAATGTGAGGAGATGGGGGCGTAGGCATGGAGCGCCTTGGCGAGTGTGCGACGGCGCACAGTGTTGAAGGTTGAAGGTTGAAGGCGTTGGTAAAGTCGAGCACATAACGCAGACCCCTTTTTACTTGACGTAAGCGCAAAGATTCTGGCACATCCTGCCCCTGGCACGTTGGCCGGCGGAATGCGCACCCCACCCCCGGCGCGCTCAGCCATGCACATGGGTGATAAAATTCCTCCAGCGTGGAATGGTGGCTATGACGGGGATGGAACGGTGGACCGCGGCGGAACGGTGGCTAAGGGGGCGACGGGGAACGGTGGCTAAGGTGGCGAGCAAGCACCAAGCTGGGTCGAAGCACCAAGCTGGGTCGAAGCCCCAGCTGACCGGGCCGTAGGCCCGGTGGTCTTCTAGTCCCGCTTAAGGAACCACAGGGGAATGGCCCGGAGATCAGGACCCTCTGGTGCGCGCCATCCGTTTCCATACCCACGAGGAAGCGCGTGTGGACACGGATGCACGTGGTCGACATGCGAGCGAGGAACGAACTTGAGTAGTGGTCTGATGGAAGGAAGCCGAGAAGCGAGAGTATAACGATACGGGAGCGGGGGTGGCAGTGCAAAGCGACTTGTCGCCACCCCAAGACACAACCGTCACTACTTTTTTATATACGGGCAGTATTGTCACTATACTACATCCATACACACAGTAGAGTTGCCGCTGCCTCGATATCGAAGTGGACTGCCACTCTGATTGAGCTCTCCCTGCACCCAGATTGGGTGTGAACGTGGGGTATCCCGACCATCGGGTCCGAATCCCCTTCTCCAACTCACGTTTTTACACTGTATATAGTACCTATCTGCTCATCGTTCATCCTTCAACGATCAACTGAATCCTTCGGCCAACAAGCTGAGAAGAAAAGGGCTCATACAATCTTGCACTTTACTCCTTGGGGCCTCCTAAATGCTGAAGTCCTCTGGCTAATACGCAGCCATTGTCGGGAAAATATATGTTGAGGTATAGAGTGGTAGGTGGGTATGGGTACGTGTGTGGGTTGTGATCGTGAGGGCGGTGAAGCGAACAAAGCCCATTCGCACATCAAGCACCGATCCGAAGACCCTTCAAACTGAGATCGTCATTAGCGTCATCGACCATCCGAGGTCTACGCTACCACCCGCACCGACCCTTGTCCCGTCCCCCCAAGCCTCGGATGGTAACCGAGACATTGAAAACAGACCCCAGGGAAAGGTGTACCCGCGTTCGTATATATACATGGGCTCACAGAGGGAGGAGGGAGGGAACATAACAGAACGGAACGGAAAAAAGGAAGAAACGGGAAAGGAACAGAAGCGAGACCGAAAATGGTACGCGCACACGAACGGAGCTCCTATTTAATCCCCAGTGGGACGAACAGAGAAAAGAGCAGGATCGAATCGAATCGAATCGAATCATTGTTTATCGACTCTATCCCGGCAGGAAATGACGAGGGAGAGGCACAAAGGGGCCCACAGCTGCCGCACAACGCTTCATACAAGAGAAAAGAAAACTCGAAAAGAAAAGAAAAACTCAAAGAAGTCAAGGACCAAATTCCCAGTTCACTTTGGCAGTAGAGGAATACGAAGGAAGAGGAGCAACACCAGGTCCGGGCAATGTGACGGAATCAGCATCTGAGTGGGTAGGTTTAGATGGTGGATTGAAAGAGTACATGGGAAAACTCGGCAGTGCGCCAGTGAAGGGGGAGGAGGGCCAGGGAGGAGCAAGGGAAGGGATGCAACTAGGTAGGAAGGGCGTGGAGGAGTGGTAATAGTAGACAGAGAGGCAGAGTATGTCGAAGTTTGCTCATCCGTCCAGGACCGTCCGTACCCTTCTCCTTGCTCATGCTCGCCATCTACCACTCTCGGGGAGAGGTTGGAAGAAACTGGACGGTTTGTCCCTGCCACATGAAAATGAGGAACTGGTGGGAGTGGGGTGTGCCCAACTCCCATGGAAGAGGGGCCATACGGATAAGAACGGCTGCGCCAGCTGCTCAGGAAAGGGAGGAGAAATGAGGAGGGGGGGGGCTTGGCTATGGAAGTTGGTCCAATCAGGATCAGGACAAAGTAACTTGTGGGTACACAGGGTGTGTGCTCCGGAGACTAGGCCTTTGTTACTCTGTTGGTGTAAAGGGAAAGGCAAATGAAGTGAGATGGGTTCCGCCACGGGGTCCTGTACGGAGGCGTGCGAACTGGAGACATGCGTGGAGGAAGCATCGCATTTTCCCACGGCTGGTGGCAGCGCCGTCGGTGCGCCCAGACGGGAAGGATTTGCAAACGAACGAAACACTGTAGGCCGACGAGGAGGAATCTTGCATCGAGTGCTGACGGCATGCTGGGGTTCTGTCGTGTTGCCTTCTCTTACCTTGGGCTCTACCGTTGTGGTTGCTTGTTCCAGCAAGGAGGCAGGGGGACAATCAGTGTTCGACGAGCATGGGTTCTTTCATTCCAGGGTAGGGATACGCAGATGGGCGTTGAAGGGAGGGGGGGGCGTGGTGAGCAAAGCGCTCGGCTCTCATTTGAGGGGATAGATCATCAATGCGGAAAAGGCAAGTCAAACCGTGTGCTGACAGTAATGGCAGGCGGTTGCCTCGCGTGGAAGCACACAACGAATCTTGCGTTTGCGGCTGGGGAGTGTCAGAGGTGGGGGAGGGGCAGGCATTAGTTCAGGGGGGGATGGAGGGGCTACTTCATGAGGTGAATACGCAAGAGGAATTAGAACGGCGAGGAAAACATACCATGGTTCGCACGCGCTGATGGGACGAGTGCGTCGCTTGGGAACATTGGTCATGCGCTTCTGGCGTGAAAGGCGGGGTTGGGTAACAGGAGGAACCGCTGAACACGAAACCTGGCGTCGGGGGCTGGGCACAAGCGGGTTGGCAGCGATGCCAGTGGATGGAGACGGGTCGGACTGTTCAATCAAAACAAGATCCTGGGAGGAGAAAGAGGAGGAGAAAAGGAGGAGGATGACTTGGTGGGACTGGGCATGGAAGAGGCAAAAGTGTGAGGAGCTGGTAGGGCGAAACCGGGCCTCGGGGAGGAAGGCGGTGGGCACATGAGCAGGGCATGAATGGACAGCGTGTGGGGAGGGAAGGAGCACAGTCTATTTATATCTGAGCGAGAAAAAGTCAAGTCGCTACGATATATATATGATGCTCTCGAGGCGCCATACAAAAAGTATACGTCTGAGACTGTTTGTCATTGGCCGTGCGCAATACTGGTGCCCTTGCCAACAGCTGCGTGCTTTATCAGTTGGGGCCTCCATAAGGCCACGGCGGCAACAAACTGCACACCCCATGAAAGCTACTCAGTGGTCCAGTACAACACACCTACAGCGCTCAATTGAGCACTCAGCGTCTTGGTTGCCGCGTTGTGCCCTCCCCCCTTTTACCTCACACACACAAGCAAACCATCGTAGGAAGCGGAGAGAGGAGGTGGCAGGCGGATGCGACATACATAGGTGCTGCTTCCACTCCCCGACAGTTTGGCAAATCATCTGCCAGCCTAGCCAAAAGTCTAACCCCATCGTATGCAGCACATAAGCTTTCGCACTATATACAACGTGCCGCGGCTCCGAGACACACACCTCACACTGAGGCTTACATATTCAGCCTTCAAGCTTCAGACTTCAGAACCCAATCACAAATGTATATATTACTCACACCCAGCTGTATGTGTAGGAGCTTGTGTAACAGAGATGATCGATGAGATCGAGAGGAGGGTCCTACCTGCAGGTAGAGAGAGACTTGACATCTTTGGTCACATTGTGTGAAGATCTATGTGGAGCAGTGTCTACTATGTGTGACACTAGTATATGCTGAAATTCGCCTTAATAGCTCCCCCCCGTCTGAGAACAAGGTTGTCATTATATATACCAACATCTTTTGAAGGCCGAAGGTCTATACCTGTCATGCCTCCCCATCGTAGGAGAAACACGTCCTGCAACACGTCCCAGACGCAACTACTCTAACCCAAGATAGAGTGTATGATGACATATATAGTGTGTGGTATATGATCGCATTACTACTAAACGTTAAACGTTAAACGTTAACGTTAGAAGTATATTACGATTATACTCTTGTGCCGAGCCTAGATATAGGACATCAGTGACCGACTCTGTACATTCATTTAAGCCTACTAATAGTGCGAATGCTTTTATTCACTGATGCGCTGCTCTTTTGTTTCTTGATGAGGGCTGACGCGCTGATGCGCGCTGACGCACTTACGCCAGATCCGTCCGCGCTCTCTCTCTCTTGCGCCCCATATGTTAACATTCGATCATATCGCTCCAACTTCAACTTCAGCTTATTCCCTACTAGCGCTTGACTCCCCCCCCCTGCTGTTCTTTCGTACAACTCTCTCTCGCGCGTATATGCTATCGATCTCATCTCTTCCTCATCTGTAAAGGATCATCGATCCATGTACCCCTACCCCGTATTTCCAAGGAGGGCTGCTCAACAAAGAAGCCACTTTAGGCCCCCCATTCGCCTATCTCAATTAAAGTCACATGCAGACTCCGATATTCCAGCACAAAAATCACACAGCTTTCCAAGTAGTAGCAGTGTTGTCGCGGCATACCAGGGTGCGCCTGCAGGGTGTTGAATATATACTATAGGTTATACACAGCCAGAAGGTGATTTCCGTTTTGGCACATGCTTGTAAGCTTTTCAAGCCCCAAGCGGCACATGCTTGTAAGCATTTCACGTCCCAAGCCCGATATGATAGTAACTGTACCCTCTTCTCAGCGGCGTTGTGGGACCCAACCTTTGGGCCCAGCTGGCCCCTTTTGAAGGGACCGGTGGGGGTGCAATTATAACGCTTTAACTCTTATTTTTCGTCAAGTTGGCGTCCCAACGATTGGGACCGAGAGCCATGTGTGGTCCCAACGTTTGGAATGGAAGGGTTGCATGTGGACCCAACCCTTGGTGCTGATCGGTGTGGGCCCAACCCCTGGGTCCGAAGACTTATGTGACCCGACCCCTAGGACCGGATAACAGTAGTGTGTGTGGGCCCAATCTTTGGATCGATCCTGTGAGCTGGAAACAATATCCTCAGCTAATAGGCATTTTCTCTGAGCTGACGCCCACCATGCACAGCCAAAAGGCACCAATTAAGGAAAACAGACCTTTTCCACACTTCACCGGCTTGACTCCTCATGCTCGTTCTTCTGCTTTCTCGGTGTTTTTACGTCAAAGGTTGGATCGTTTCGAGTCCCCTTCTTGCTCGACCCTTGGTATAATGCGTCACCAATTCGATCTGCTCCTGTAATGGACGGATGGACGGATGGACTGGCGGCACCCACAAAAGCATAGTAGAATATCGTCATCAACAGTATTATTTACTATATGTCCGTATCAAGAATTGCAGAGAGAGAGTGCCCACATCAGGAACTATATAAGTTGCGTGTACTCGATATCTGAACCCAAAAAGTGGGCGGAAACGGCGTATACGATTAAGACTCGCTCGTTATAGGTAACCGTCCTTCATTCTGGCTCAATAAGGGCCAACCGTTAGCACCTGATTACATAGGATCGATCGCATCTCCAAATCAAAGATTGGTACAAAAGGGGGCAGAACGCAAAGATGTGGGCCGTGTTTAGGTAGGGAGGTGGCATGCGAAAAGGAAGAAGTGAAAGAGAGCTCTGAAGCAGGAGCCCCCAGAGGCCTGACAAGAGATTCTGTCGCTGTTCCACCGCCTCTTCCGTCAAACTAAATTCACCTATTATAGGCAAATGGCGGAGACTCGATGAGGGCTAACAGCGCTAACACGTGCTCACCATGTGAGACGCATGTGGGTTTCCAACATGCTACTGCGCCTCTTTTAACGAATTTAACGGGAAGAGAGAAGAGAAACGTTTGGCGGTAAGGCACAGCTGTGGTGGGTCCCTGGGCGCAGCGGCCGGCGCAACACAGAGGGTACTTCGGAGTTGTCGCTGCAGACCAGCGCCAGGCCGGCATTGTGCCCTGGGCCTGATCATGCTTGATGACATACGATGTGCATAATGCATAGCTGCATAACGCGCATAACGTGTCTGTAGTAGTGGGTACCGCCAGCGACTACGTAGATACCCTTGTACTCTAACTTAAATTGATACTGATCGCAAGTAGTAACTGGTAAACTAGGCCGTGTTACTAGTGACTAGCGACTAGTATATATAAAGGAAGTAGCAAGCAGAAAACGCGGAACTGCGTGGTGCTTTGCATCACTCTTCTTGTTTATCCCTGCATGCTCTCTGCTTCCTGTTCTCTTCCACCTTCTTCTACCTTGCCCTCTACTGTTGCGGTGGACATCGATGCTTTTTGAGAGACCATGGTGGAGTAACCCAGAAATTTGGGTGGAGAACCTCCTGTCGGAGTCGGACGTAGAGCAATGCAATTGCGACCAAAAGGTGTTAGTTGAGAACCGTTGTGCTGGGGTTGACGACTTTGCTGTTACCCCTCCGAGTGAAGACGCTTTAGTTCTGTCGTGTTCACCGCGCGCTGAATGATTTCTTTGTGGTCAAGGAGGACCTTGGCCCAATTAAGAAAATGGTAGGACTCATTGCCGAATATACGGTCGCGTTGGTGGTCGCCTGTGTCTGAACCATTCTGCCGGTGTGGCTCAGCTCCTTGCGGAGCAGGGCGCGACGGAGGTGATTTGGCGTTTGCTACCTACTATGACCACAAATCGGTGATCAGGACAGCGGACCGAGGAGGATGAGGAAGGGACCATTCTCAAGCGCATTGTGGTGGAGTACCACTCAGGGGTGGGATCGATCCTGTATGCATCCCAAGGCACACGTCCGGATATTGTGTTTGATGCTGGATTTGCGGGACAGTCAAATGCCAAGCCGACCAATCAGTCATGGGAAGTCGTGAACGGGATTCTTTGTTACCTGGTCGGTCACCAACTCAAGCTGCTGTACACCCACCAACCCACCAAATTGATCTAAGTATGGACGGACGAGGCTACCCTAGAATGATTTCGTGAGGCAAAGCATCTGCTCAAGATCACAAGGAACTTTGGGATGATCCAAAAGAGCATGGGCATCAAAGGGGACAGTCAGCGTGCTCTAGCTTACTTGTGGTGGCAACTGAGAAGTAGTGGCAACAAGCAATATATGGCAACGATGCAACATGAGATTGTGGTCTATCCGCCCTCCGCCTATGTTCCTCCCCCATTGTCCAACGTTCATCGTCCTCAGTCCCAGTTCATCAGCTCTCCATATATGCCAGTGATGTTGTGTTCATTATATCTCCCCGCTGAGATGTGCTCCGTTCACTCGATACATATTGCCACCGCGCTGCGCCAACCCCACTCCTTCTCGCCTTGTGACCACGGCCGTCGGGCGCGGATCTGGGATAGGATGGACTTGAGTTGTAGTATTGGGGGTACTGGGCCACTGGGTATACCGATTAAACACAAGGAGGGTGGCCGGCGGTGACCCGGTGACCGGTGACCCCCTCGGTATTCATCAATTGAAACGTCACTGAGGATCATCGATCATCGATGATCTTCAACAGCTTGAATGTTCATTCTAGCCAGCATCAGGAGCGGAATATGCAATCACGTGACAACTTGGGCGGAACAGGGTAAAGTGCTGAGTTCAGCTTCAATCGGCGTCATTAACCACAGAAGATGAATGGTAGTGACGTCATTGGTGCCGTGACATGGCTATGGAGAATGCGAGCAACGAGTAACATGAGGTCATGGGGCCGTGCCTGCGCTCCATAGCACCTACTGCCCCCAGCAGGCCCGATCCAGGTCTGGGCTAAGCGCAAGGCCTGGCAACCGGTAAGACCGATGCAAGCTCCGTCTACCTCAGCTGGCCAGCCATCATCGTCACCATCCCCATTCCCATCCCCATTCCCATCCCCATTCCCCACCGCCATGCCGCCGTCGTCTAACGGCGGGGTTGCCCGTGTTGAACGCCTCCTCGCCAAAGCCCACATTCTCAAGCTCGATGACGCCCAACCCAACCAGCCCCACCAGCACCACCAACGTCCTCCCCTTGCCCGCTCTCACTCAGATCAGTCTTCAACTGACAGCATCGAGCTCGCTGTGCGCACCGCGCGGCAGCATGCCGGTCTTCCTCCCGATTCCGAGAGCGAGGACGAGGAGTCTGAGGATGCTACTCCCAATGGGGAGCAGCATGCCGTACCTCAACCTGTGGCCGGTGGCGATGGGGCCTGCCAACCAAATCAGGTCTGATGCCCAAGACGATCCACAAGCTGCACAGCCCCAATCCCAACAAACACCCTCGTTGGGCTGCGTTTCATGATGCCTTACAGCGTGCTCCGCCTCCGATTCGCTTTGTTGGAGATACCGTCGGCTTTGTCGGCAACACTGCTCTCACAGTGGGACTGCTCCCGATCGAGCTCATCATCAAAGGGTTTCGTGCCCGTGACATTCCATCCACCGCGGCTGCAGCGCTGCAAAGCCAGGCAATTGCTTGGGACAAAGTAGACCCATCTTTCCCCCTGGGCTACTCTACCTCATTTCTTGGCATGGACGAACTGGACACTGTCCGAGCCCAGCATATTCACCTGTCATCACAGACAAAGCGCTTCCCAAGACCTTCCCTTACCCACATGGCATCTCAAGGAGGACCCGGCTCTGACCAAAATCAAAGAGACGTTTTTCCTTCTGTATGCCGGCACGGTCATTCTGTTTGTCGTGCTTGGGTATATCCTCACTGTTGGTTCGCGCCACCCGTACTCCTTTGTGGCCCGTTCATTTTCCCTCACGGTCCTGACGGCACTGCTGTGCGTTGTTTTTTCGTTGATCCGCCAACAATTGATCCGTCAACTCCAATCGCAACGCTACGCTCTCTTCACTGCGCGGAACGAAACGGTAATCCCTCCTATGCCTGAAAGTGTAGAGTGGATCAACGCTTCAATCCAGGCCCTTTGGAAGCAGATTGATCCCTCAGTCTTTGTCCCCCTAGCTGATCAAGTGGAGGATGTAATGCAAGCATCGCTCCCCACTTTATCGATGCCGTCAAGGTGGACGACATTGGGATCGGGATCAATCCATTTCAATTGGTCGCTTTGCGCTCGTTGCGGGCCAAAACATCCGAGGACAATGCGGGCGTTCCGACTTCAAAGGAATCTCCTTCTCCCCACCCCCAAACTCAACCAGGCCTCTCATCTGGCCCATCTGACCCATCTGATCCGCAAGCATCGACGAACTGGTCGGCTCTTTCTACGAAGGGTCATCTTCTGCTTCTAAGGATTCCACCCCGACCCAGTCTGGCGAGAAGGAGCTCTCTTCCGTCCCTTCTAGTTTGCTTGACAAGATGAGCGTCCCTGCCGACCAGAATACCAACCCCGATGTGATGGAAGGGCCGGTCAACCGGGAAAACGAGATTGAGCTGGATCGTCCTGTGAGGACAGAGACGGCGTTGAACAAAACGGACTTGGCCGACCTCAAGGAGGCCGAGTTGTTGACCAAGCGGGAGCCGATTGTACACAAGCTTCGAACGCGTGTGCTGGGCAAAGTGCTTCACGGCTCTGGGCAAGAAGAAGGCCAAGGATGCAGCCGAAGAATCAGGGGAGCAACCAAATTCGGTAGGATCGATGGGTGCCCGAATCTAAGGATCAGGGTTTAAACAATGCCGAGGACCCCATCCTCCCTGAATCGGCACAAGAAAAGGAGATTAGCATCCTAGATGAGGCGGGTGGGTTTGTCCACCTCGAAGCGTCATTTAGTTATTCTGCTGCCCCGCACTCGCCCCGCGCCGACAATATTCACATGATGATCCAATTCTTTATCGGCGCTATGACATGTTCCAAGTGCCGTTCCCTGTGTGGGTACAGATCGAGAAATTAAGTGGAACGATCCGTCTACGAGCGCAGTTGGTCAGCGAACCTCCCTACTTGCGCAACTTGACGTTTACCTTGATGGGTGTCCCACGGATCGAGTCAGTCAGTGTGGTACCCATGATTCAGAATCTGGGCAACATTCTTGACATTCCTTTCATTTCATCGTTTGTTCAATCTTCGATTGCGGCAGCGGCCAATGCCTATGTTGCGCCGCAGAGCATGACTCTCAACCTCGCCGACATTCTTTCGGGCGATGGGATCAAAAGGATACGGATACACTCGGCATTCTTGCTGTGCACATCGACTATGCTCGTAACTTGAGCAGCCAAGATCCCAATGGCTTTAGCGATCCTTACATTCTCGTGATGCTCGCCAAGTTTGGTCGGCCCTTGTACCATACCCGCATTGTCCGTCGTGATTTGAACCCGGTCTGGAACGAGTACGCCTTTATTCTTATCACTGCCAACGATGTGAAGAACGATGAACAGCTCTCCATCCAGTTGTGGGACTGGGACCGGCACAGCGCCGACGACATTATTGGTCGTGTGACCCGCTCGGTGCGGCAGCTGATGCGCCGACCTAACAAATGGCATCGCTACCGACGGTCTGCGAGGATTCGACGAGGGGACCGAGATGCAAGGTGAGCTCACCTACGAGGTGGGGTTCTTTGAAAAGGCCCCTCTCGGAACCCCTGTTGTCGCTGTACCGGCCAAGGAAGCCGCCACGGCGAAAAATACTGTCAATTCGGTGGAGGAGATGGACAAGGTAGCGGCCCATTGCGTGACCAAGAAAAGGCCGAGTTGCAGGATCGCCGCTTGATGGCATCTCGGGTCCATATTGCCCCAACCGACTCGGAAGAGGTAAAGCGGGAGAAGCTGTCCCTGCAAAAGAGTCGGGATGAACGGGCAAAGCGAGAAGCGCTTGCGCTCCAAGCGAGTGAGACGATGCATCGTCCTCCGAACCCAGACTACCCCACAGGCGTCCTCTCTGTTCTGGTCGAGTCGATTGCGGGACTGGAGAACCGAGACGTGGAACGGGGGTACATGGGTCGGGCCCGTGAAGGTGGGGCAGGTCAGGATATTGACAATGAGCAAGCTAGTCATCGAATCCCTTCTGCCTATGTTGAAGTTTTGCTCAACGAGGAGGTATGGTATCGTACGCGCGTCAAGCAGTACACCAATGAGCCCTTTTACAACGCTGGGGTTGAGCTCATGGTACGCGACTGGCGGAGCGCCAACGTGACCATCTGTGTACGAGACGCACGCCTTCGTGAGCATGACCCCATTATGGGCATTGTGTCGTATGTATCCCCATCCTTTTTTTGCACCCATGTCCAGTCATATCCATGATGGCTAACCCCTCTGCGCTAGTCTTGACTTGCCCGACCTCTTCACCACCAGCTCCCAAGTATCGCGCAAGTTCAGCTTGTCCGATGGGGTGGCTTTTGGCAAGGTACAGCTCTCGTTCCTGTTCCGCTCCATGTGCATCAACCTTCCGCGCGAACTGCGTGGGGCCGAAGTTGCCTCCCTCGAGTTTTTGGACCGATCACATACTCCTTCCCCCCAGTAAGGAAGTATTGGAGCTGGGTGGCTCAGCGCCCCTCAGTCAAGCTGAGGGAGGCAGTTATGAAGAGTGGCACACCAAGCTCAATTCAGCCAAACTAATGATCACTGTTGGGCAGCTTACCCATCTCTTTGACGTTAGCCAGTACAACCCCAGTGATGGTGGCTCGAACATTGTTTCACGTTATGCTCAGGGCATGACGGGTGCCTGGTCTAACATGGACCACCAACAAGACGCCAATGAGGATGCGGAGGGGCACAAAATTACACCTGCCTCCGTTCCTGACGAGACACAGTACCTACCGAAAGGACGGATGGTCCGTCTGCTCGCACCACAGCTTCTGGTCCCCCAACGAAAACAAGCCCAGCCCAAGCGAGACCAACCCCATATCACTCAAGACAATCCCCTTTTTGACCGTTACATGACCAACGCCATCTTTGGACTCAATCCTCACCTCGGCATTGCCACGCTCTCTCCTGGGAGACAGTGTGATGCGTACGCGGCCCAGTGGCTTGGAGACATTCCGATTGTCTGCCCGAAGGGATGAAGGGTGGTGTCGTGGGTGGTTCACTGGACGAGGATCTATCCAAATCGCCGTCACTTGGGTTCGATCCCCATCTTTGCCGGTCCCGGCGCGGAAGTGGCAGCGGGGAACTTTATTAGCCCCGAAGCAGCTTTGACCCACCAGTATGGGATAGTGGGGGAGATGCGGGTTGGATTGCGGATCCGTCCTGGGTTTGGGCTGGCGCACGCAAAATTGGTGGATGGCCGGACGATGAACCATGAGTGGGAGACGTTCAAGCGGTTGCGCGGGATGCCGCAGCAGGCCGAGATCAACTCGCACGCTGCCGACGACGGCGTGATTGATCGCCACGAGCGCCGGGCGATCCATCAGGCCAAGCGGGAAGCGCTTCATGCGCGGCACCGTGGTTCGTATGGCTACGGGGCGGTGCGCACGGCTGTCTGGGCCAAAGACTCGCTCCACAACCGCATGCGGGAAGTACGCATACCCTAACGGGCCATGCGGGGCGACAGCAGTCGGTCATGTCGGAGGTGTAGTCGCCTCAGAATATGTATGCTTGCCAGTGCTATCTGTTGTGCTGTATACGACACTGTTATACTGGCGGCATGGTGGCCATAGGAAGAAGGGCGATGTAGTGAGCGCAGGATGGCACTTGTAATGGCTGAGTGTTTCAATGTTCGTGTCAATCATCCATCATCGGCATCATTAATCAATTAATCATTCTTCTCAGGCTGCGCGTGACGATGGGACGCGTGGCGGGCCAAGACCTGGCATGCTGGCGAACCAAGTCGCCAAACTACCGCATCATCACTACCACCCCCGCGTCCCCCTCCCATGCCAGCCGACGCAAGCAACTCCCCCGTCGATCACGCCGACGGCTTGACGTCCAAGGACTACTATGCTGACTCATATGCCCATTTCGGCATCCATGAGGAGATGCTCAAGGACCAGGTGCGCACCTTGAGCTACCGCAACGCGATCCAAACCAACCCCCAAGTGTTCGAGGGCAAGGTAGTGCTCGATGTGGGGTGTGGGACTGGGATTCTTTCCATGTTTGCCTCCCGTGCTGGTGCGCGAAAGGTAATCGGCGTCGATATGAGCAACATCATTGACCAAGCCAAGACAATGTTACTGCCAACGGGTTCTCCGACGACCAGATTCATCTCGTCAAGGGCAAGATGGAGGAAGTGGACCTGGGCCTTGGACCCGGGAAAAGGTGGACATTATTTCCGAGTGGATGGGGTACTTTTTGCTCTATGAGAGTATGCTCGACACTGTTCTTCTTGCCCGCGATCGTTACCTCAAGCCTGGTGGGCTCATGTTCCCGACAAGGCCACCATCTACCTTTCGGCGATCGAAGACCAGGAGTACAAAGAGGAAAAGATCTCGTTTTGGGACAATGTCTATGGCTTTAACTACAGTTGCAAAAAGACATCGCTCTACACGAACCCTTGGTGGACACGGTGGATGTCAATGCTGTGGGCCCATCCTTTGCTGTCAAGTCATTGGACTTACCACATGTACAAAGGAGGATTTGACATTTACTGCTCCCTTTGAGCTGACGGCAGCACGGAACGACTATGTCCATGCGTTCATTGGGTGGTTTGACATTGGCTTTACAGCTTGTCCCAATCCCGTTCGGTTCACCACAGGCCCCCACTCGCGTCTGACACATTGGAAGCAAAACTGTCTTCTACACACCAGAAACCTTACAGTCTCTGCTCAGGACAAAATCACTGGCACCCTCTCTTGCGCGCCCAACCAGCGCAACAACCGCGACTTGATCATTGACATTGAGTGGAAAGTGAATGGTTCCCATCCTTCGGAGGGAAAGATGCACTACCAGATGTCCTGAATCCATCATCAATCTTGTTACATGAAGGAATCGTCGCTCTCCTCTCCACTTGCCGATTCGTCCTCATTCTGCTCCTTCTTTGAAGCGCTTTTAGCTTTTGCCTCCGTTGTTGCTCTTCTCTGCCTCGGCCATAGCCTCAGGCGAGAACACTACAATCGAAGCAGGGAAGAGGCAAGATGCCGTGCATGTCAGATATCTGTACGAGGGAGGGAGGTGGGGGGGGACACATTCGCATCTGTACCCAGAGAAATACATACGTTTGCTGTAATCGCGAGCGTCCTTGTCGGGCCTGGTATGCACGCCGGGCGGCCAATTCCTCGTTTTTCTAGAACCAATTAGATTAGTACAATGTGATACAGTGAGGTTCCCACATACACTCTTTACTGCTGCCTCCTTCTTGATACGCCCAGCCTTGCGGAGACGCTCTTGGCGCACCGCCTCATGATCCACCTCCTCCACCCGCTTGGTCTTGTTGAGTCGGTTAACAATCGCATTTTCACGTTCTGGAATGTTAATGCGGCGAACCCGACGATCGTTGTGAAACGAGACGGCGCCAATAGCCATATCGCCTTGTTTCTTCACATTGGACCAAGGGGTGTAGATGATAGCCACATTCTTCTCCTTGTTGCCCTGGATCGAATTGGCCTTGGTCAACTGTGCTGCATCCTGCACCAAGGCAGGTGGTATGGTATCCCATCCGTACGAACCGTCATCTGGCAAACGCAGGTACACGTGGGCCGAGGAGAGCTTGTCGACATGGAACCAGACGTCCTGTTCGTCGCCGTACTTGAGCAGCGTCTCATTCTCAACTTGTCCTTGCCCATAAAGAGCGTTGCGGGGGGCGACACAGCTATGGGGAGTGAAGGTGTGAGGAAGAGGGCGAGGGGGCGCGGCTGACCCGGCGGGGGCAGGACGTACCCGTCGAGGTGAAGAAGACGACCATGGGCGAAGAAGTGGAGGCGGGGGGGTTAGATTGATTCGAGGCCGTGGGAGAGGCAGAGGGTCCAATCCACCTGGTTTCAAATTGCAGGGGCTGGAGCACTACGGTGCAAGTAAGCCCTTGCCCTACATTCCGCCCCGACCACTGCAATTAAACGGCAACCGGTAACTGGAACCCTAGACCGCTGGCGGCAAGCCCGCGTCGGCTGGAAACCCGACTCGAGATCGCGATCGGAGGGCTTGTGCTGTAGGCGCAACTTGAACAGCGCGCTGACCGTTGGTGGTGGTGTCAAGACCCATCAGATCGATCAGACCAGGGCCGTCAGCAGCACCAATCCCTCTGCACACCCACAATGGCCGATGCCGATCCCTTGTCCGGCCGCGTTTACCGGTACAGCCATGAGATCTCCCAGATGGTGCGTGTCCGTGCCCCACTCTGCCTCGCTACGATGCTGACCATGCTACTCAGGTCTTCGTCTTCACCGGCATGTCCGACGTCGCTGAGGACGTGTGTTGGGTCATCGAGGACATTGTTCGTGCCCAGTGTGTGGAGCTCGTACGTCCCTATCCCTCCCCCCCCCTTCATCCCCCAATAGCAAGCGACTGACCGACTGACCGATACCATCCAGCTTGTTCAAGCCCGCCGCCTCGCCGGCCGGCGCCAAGGCAAAGCCCTTTCCCCCGAGGACGTGATTTTCCTCATTCGCCACGACCGTGCCAAGGTGAATCGTTTACGAACCTACCTAAGCTGGAAAGATGTGCGGAAAAATGCAAGAGAGAATGGGGCGGACGCAGCGGGAGGAGGTGCTGGTGGGGGGAGAGATCGATGCACTTCCCGAAACCGAAGGAGCCGGTCCGGCCGACCTTGCTGCCCGCCCAGCTGGAAAGGGCAAGATGCGTATGCGCGTGGGAAGTAACCACATTGTACACGGAAAATCTCCGTGCGCTTGCAGCCATGCCGACCAACATGGCTTCTTCTTCGGTGGCTGCGATTGCCCAGGCGGCTCAAGCGTCCGCGATCGCCGCGGAAGATGAGGAGGACGACGAAGAGGACATTGAAGCCAACTGGCTAGTCAGCAGCGGCTCAAGGTAAGTCCCGCTTGATACGCTTCTTTCCCGCAAGTCTTGGTATCTAACCCATTACTCCCCCTTTGTAGGAAGCCGACGAGGCGACCAAGCGCATGACGCCCGAGGAATACGTGTATTACTCTGACTGCCGTCAAGCTTCCTTCACGTACCGCAAAAGTATGTCCCCTATCTCTTCCCTCCCCCCCCACCACTGCAGTGGATGTGTGTGTGTGGTGCTCATCGTGCTTGATGTTGACCCAACCGGAGCCCAGACAAACGTTTCCGCGAGTTTATCGATGCCGGCTCGTACATTGACGTCAAGCCCAACGACGACATCATTGACATTCTCGGTTTCCTGGCATGTGAATTGGTACGAGAACTATGTTTGCAAGCACTCGCGATGCGCGATGCCGAAGAAGAACAAAAGAACCCACCTGCTGCGGCTCCCGTGGGGAGAAGTACGTCGGCGGGGACCAAGCGAGCCTCGGAGGAAGATGAGGACCCGAGCCGCAAACGCGCCCGTAACCAATCGCCTAACCAGGACGGTGGGGCTGAGCCTTCTCAAGACCAAGACCCTCTCGACCCTTCAGGTACATTGTGTTCTCTTTTTTCGCTCCCACCCAGTCGCGAGGCGCCCTGACTGCCGAGCATGTTCAAGCTGCCTTTTCCCGGGCGCAACGGATCGGTACCCCGCTCTTGACGGGCGGGCCGAGGCGGCAAGCAGGTGGCTTGAGCCGAACTCGACTGTTTGTCATCTAACGACCAAAGCGCGCTCCGGGGGAGGGGGGGAGGGCAGGGTAGGAGGTCGTCAATTCAGTGTAATCAGTACCAGTGACGAGGCCCTATTTGCTTCTCAGGTTCGCCTTTTCTTTTGACTGTGTTGTTTGCGTGTGGCCTGGTGGGCAATGATGCATTATGCCAACGCTCAACTTTGGAAGAGCTCAAAGTGGACCTGTACTTTACCGGGATTAGAGCCTGGGCGAAAGCGAAAGGCCAAGTTCAACAGAGTGAGAGAGAAGAGGGAAAGCGGAGCTCGATAGCTCATCACGATCCATCAGAAAGACTGCGTGACATGCCGTGAGGTACACTGTGAGGCACATGGCCATGTGGGACGGCAGTTATAGACCAACCCAGCTGTGCCTCTCTCGCCCAGCGAGAAAGCAAATGGGAGAAAACAAGGGGAGAGAAAACCGGGGGAGAGAAGAGGTAGGAGAACAAAGTAGGATAGAGCAAACGGGATAGAGCAAGAGCGAGAGAGAGCAAGCGGGAGAGAGAAAGAACCCCAATCGGGGGGCGGGAGGTGGGAGGCGAAAGAAAATGCTTAGATCCTAGAGAACACAACACTGGCTCACCCCAACGCGTCCAGGGGAGGTACAAGGGGATCGGTCGGGAGGGAATAGGTAGGAGGGGATGGGAGGAAGGAAATGAAAGGATAGGAAGGGGGGCTTTTGATCAAGATATTTCGCGGCCCACTGCAGTCCCAGAGGGTCGAATCGCTGGTTTTCGTGCTTGCGTCTCTAGCCTAATCCAACTTTTCCCCCGGTGGCTCCGGTTGGGAGGCTGATGTGTTGGTGCGCCAAGAGGGGTAGACCTCTGCCGTCCCCGGAACTGGCGCCAAGGGGCCAAGGGGGTCAAGGGGGCCAAGGGGGCCAAGAGAGCCGAGGGGACCGAGGGGATAGCACGAGAGAAAGGCATAGGCGGGGGGGGTGAGAAGCAGAAGCATGAGGGGCGACCAAACGGAGGAAGACGGTTGGTGAGGACCAAGGAGATGAAGCTGGTCAAGTGGCTGTGTTGATGTACGTGTCGGGGACCCAGGAGGGGGCGGTAGGGGGCTGGGAGCGAAGGGGCACCCAAGTCTGGTGTGGGGACCAGAAGCGGTTTGGGAGGGAAGGGGGGAGGGAAGTGTCGGAAGCATGGGGAGGAGGCGCATAGGGACCATAGGGTGAGCCAGAGGACGGTCCGAAAAGCCGGATCAAGCACTGAGGGGCGATAAACAGGGTCGGGGGGACTATGCCTGAGGCAGGGACCAGTGTGTTGGGCGGGGCATAGGTCAAACCAGAGGGGTACACCTCCATCCCCGCACTCGTGGAGGACGGGTAAGCAAGAGGCAAACTGGCACCGCTAGAGATTGCATGGGATGCGGTAGAGGGGCAAGATAAGCCTCGCTGGTCTGGGCCGAGGGTGGGGGCGGCAGAGGGGACAGGGAAGCCATGTTCCGGACCACGGGAAGAGAGGGCGCCATGAGACTGTGGGGCCAGGGTAGGAGTCGATGTGGTGGAGAGGAAAGGGAGGTGAACGACGGGGCAAAAGCGGGTCTGCGCCTCGAGAAACGAGGCCGGGATGTGGCCCACGTCGGGCTCGCTCACGTACGTGGGGTGCCATCGTCAGCACGGGTTTGTGGCGGCACTCGAAATTTGGACAGGGGCTGCAGCAGATCCGGAGAGAGTGGCAGCGTACGAAGCGACGTCTCGGAAGGCACACGGAGACGATTGCCCAAACATCCTCCATTGTGTAGTACGAACGAGATGACAGGTCCCTTGAGCCGTTTCGATAGAGATGGTCTGCCAAAGCGGTAGGTGGAAGTTAGGCCTGAAGGGGGGGGGGGGTCCGGAGCGCACATGTGCTCGCTATGATACATTATCTGGAGAAGGAGAACAGCGTACTTTTTTGCACAGGCCCTGTTCCACAACGGGGAAGTGGCCGTGACATAGGCCATGGCCCGGGACGTTGGTTCCCGTCGTCGCGGGGCCGATGAAGCGCGGGTCAGGCGTGGAGTGAGGCGGTCAAGACTTGAATCGAGGCTTCCCGTTCGCTCGCGCCACGGGCCATCTTGTTCCATCATCCAGGAGTTATAGGAGTGGGGTGCATCATTTCTGTTGTGTCTCTTCGCAACGTACCCTCGGTGGGAGAGAGGAGCGCAGGCCCGCTTTGGGGGGCCAGGACACTTGGATGGGTCCGTACAGGTGTGCTAGGATCTGGACGGGCCATGGTGTAGGTCGATCGTCTTCTTGTCAGTCGATTCACTCGGGACGAGGAGGGTTCGGACCTCCCAGGAGGCAGGTAGGAAGTAGGCGGAGCAGAAGGTTCAGGAAGACGACCAACGATGGGTGAAGAAGGTCTGCGTTCAATCTGGCGGTACACCTGGAACGAAGGAGGGGCAGGGGGGGGGGAAGGGGGGTTAGCTCGTGTCAAAGTGTGGACAACGTAGGGCCTTGAACCTTGGTCGCAGGATGATCTGAAGGGAAATCGACACACGAGAAAGTTCTGGAGGATCCGACTCGGGCTCCAGAGCAGGCCATCGGTCCACCGCTTGATGCCTGTCTGATGCTCATTAAAGATGAATACCTGTCCGGATCGGATAAGCGAGCGACGCTCATCATCCCGCAAACGTCGCTGGATGAGGGGCACAAGTCCTCGACGCGCTGCTTCGAGCAACAAGAGCGCATCCAAGGTTGTTGACACATATCCTTCCCATGCGCTGCGAACCATGGAGGCCCTATGAGGGTTGGGACCTGGCGGGGCCGACAAAGGAGGAGGTTGCAACGGCGCTGGACCCGCACCGGGCCGGCCGTGAGCGGGGCGGGCAGAAGAGGCAGCGCAGGGGTCGTGTGGGAAGGAAGAGGCGTTAGATCATGAGTGTTGCCATCATCCGACATGCGACGGTCAAGGCGATTCGGAGGTTGGGACATGGAGAGAAAAGGAGCAAAAACGGAAAAGGGAGGAGGGGCGATGTCTTCCCTACGGCAGGACGAACCCTGCGATCAATGTGTGGTCGTCTCAGGGGGGTTGTCTGCCGGTTGGTCAGTCGTGCCGCAGGCGCGGGGGGCTCGTCTAGGATAAGTAGTCGGGAGAATAGAAAGACGGGGCCGATGAAAGACGGGGCCGACGAGCAGAACTTAGCGCCGACGGGTGTGGGAAGCGAGGCAAGGCGGGAGGCGGGACGGGAGTGGGTGTGAGAGGCAAGCTGGTGCCAGCAGGTTCATGTCGTCTCGTCCAGATGGCTGAGAAGAAGAGTGGGCCGCAACGCCAACAAAGGCCACAGCAGTAAGATTGCGCAAGGCAAAAGGGAAGGCGAGGGCGGGCTGTGCGCGGTGGAGGTGTGATGGGGTATGTGGAAATGGTGGCACGCGTGGTGGAAGTCAAACCCACAAGTGTCGCGTAATACTGGGTCTGGGGGGCAGAAATAAAACTCCACAAAAAGAGCCCCAGTTGGCTTTAGCCTCTATCCTGCCGAGAGTATGTGAGGGGCGGGAGGTGCAAGGAGAGGGGCCGGAATGTGCAGACCACGTGCGAAGTGATGATGTGGTCGAAAAAGAATAGCGACTGGGAACACTCGTGAGCGCGTGAGCACAGCCAAAAGTAGGCCTTGGAGTTTGGTGATGGCTCTGCCTAAGCAGTAAGCACAAGAGGGGGGGGGGGGGGGGGGGTAACTGCGATGATGTGGCAGTGAAGAGGAAGGCGCAGCGGGGGTAGGCGGGGCGGCTCAAAGAGCGGGGGGAACGGAGGATGCGGGAACGACAATAAGTGGAGAGGGGCAACAGACCAAACACGGCACTGGCACAAAAACTCAAATCACAAGGGCAAGGGCAAGCCTCAGGTGATGGATGGGATTTGGGTCTGGGAGGAGGTCCGCTTGGAGGAAGTCTGTCGGCCGATGGACTAGGCACAAGTAGAAGGAAGGAACAGTGAAGCCTGTGAGACTTGAGATCAAGCATCGATATACTAGTATGCCTATCAGTGGGTGGATGCGGACAAGTGTGCCAGGATATGGGGGGTACATGTTTTGGGGGGCACTAGGCCAGGTATGACACAGATGGCATCGGCTGCGGGCAGGCTCGAATAGGACGGAAGCGAAACAAACTACAGCAAGGCGAAGCACTGCGAAGCAAAAAGCAAAAGCATCAGCAACAGCAAAGCCAAAGCACATAGCAAATCAGTAAAGCAACCCAAAGCACCTAGCAATGCAATGCAATGCAATGCAATAGGGAAAGGCGATGCTGGGCAGTGGGCTGGACGTGGGATTGAAAGCGTCGCGCTGGGCACCACGGCGCTGGGGCAGAGTGTAAACGGTGTGTATGGATGACAGCCAACGCGTCAAGTTTATTGAAGGGAGGCACAAGCGTCGAGTGACGCTGACGAGTGACTTCGCTAGTGACTTGAGTTGGACCCAGATCCACAGCTCTCATATCTCCAGTCTAGTCAGTACTCAGTTGAAGTTGAACGTTTAGTACCAGTAAGTCAGTCAGATTCTCAGATGTCGATGACCGGGACAGCAAAAAGCCAAAAGGAACCGCAGGGTGGCTCCGACGTAGCGTTCGCATGGCACGGCATATGCTCAGCACTGAGACGTGCTAAGAGGTTCAGCGAACAGATGCTCTGGCTGCACTGGCTGCACTGACTCCAAGCCCAAAGCCAAAGTTCACCTGGGTAAACGTGTGAACATGTGAACGGGGGTGTGAATGTAGTGCTGAACATACTGAGCGTCTGAACGTTGAGCTTAATGAACGTAATCCCAATGAACGTTGTACGTTGAACGTTGAACGTGCTGTGAATCTGAGATCTCATGTCTAAGGATCTGAGCCTAAGGCCTGAGGCTAAGCTCAGGAGGGACAGGAAGAGACTAAGATCTGAGAACCGGCAACGTGGAGTTCTCAGATCTCAACGATTCAACTCAGTAGTGAAGCTTGAAGAGTACTGGGTTATACTGCTGCAATGGAGGATTAAGCTTTGAGGAGCAGTCTACCTATAAAAAGATGGAGCAAAAACCACCGAGGGCACAGGGCACACCGAGGGCAAAAACAGTTGCAACCGGCAACCACGTTACCGAGGCCGGCGTGGCTGACAAAAAGCTTAAGCTTCAGATGAGGTCCTTCATGAGTACGGCAAGTATATCTGGCGAAGATTCAAGGGTGCGGCGAGCTGCGGCCTGCTGCAGCCCACAGGGCCACTCCTCTGCCTGTGCTTCGAGCTTCAAGCTTCAGCGCTTCAGTGTCAACGTGTCCAACAATCTTGCTATGGAACAGGCAGCATCAACATGTAGCGCGTAACGATTGGACGGGGCGTGCCGGGAAAGGCGCTACAGGGCGCTCCTGATGGCAGTCGATGGGCCGGTGGCGCAAAAGGGCGCAGATCGATTGTCAATCTCGGCGATGGGCGATGGTTGAGTACGTTGAACGTTGATGCATGATGTTCGATACTCGAAAAAGCCGATATTCAATCCAGTCATCCAATGGTCGAAAGCTTCTGAGATTCTGAGCTCTGAGCCCACGGATGGACGGTGTGGGTGGGGCCAGGCCCCGGGCCCTACACGCAAAAACAACGCAAGCAACGGGCGAAGCTTGCAGCCGTGACGCACGTGAAGGCGAGCGAGGAGGGCGACCAGGGCGCTTGACAGTGGCGCTTCCCTGAGCGGGCGCTTAAGGCGCTAACTGCTCCGGCGCTGGGGCACTGGTGGGGGCGGATGCGGGATCGGGAGCGTCGGGGGGTCGCGGTGAGATGGGTGAGCCGGTGTGAGACGGAAGATGGATCACCGATGGGATCGGTCTGAGGATCTGAGATCGGGGGTCCGAGACGGGGCCTGTGTGGTGCAAAGCTTGCCACCACCCGAACAAGCTTGGTCCGCCCTCGCATGTGGCACACGCGGCACGTCACATGTCACACATCCGCCCCATATCACATGCTCACAAAATGCACACCATGCATCACGCGTACTCGCGAATACCAACAGGTGGCAGGGAGCATGTGATTCATGTGTTCACAGCAGAGCAGATCCACGTACAGAACACGTGGCACCCCCTGTTTTGGAGCTAAACCCAAATTTGTCGGACTTGCTGAGCGCTGGCCGGTCAATGGTTTGAAATTGCAGGCAACCCATCACCGATTGCACGCTGGCCCCAGGCTCAAGCTCAGGCGCTCAGGATGCATCATGCATCATGCATCATCGATCATCGGCATCCATCACATGCGTCATCTATCAGTACTCAGTTCCTCATCAATATCAATGCCTGAGGCCCTGAGGCCAGGACATTGTTGGTGGAAGCGAGCATGGCAGGGGAGGGGATGATGGTGGGGATGCAATCAGGGGAAGGCACCCCAGAGGCGCACCAGGGGGGGTCACCAGGGGCGGAACGGGGCGGAACGGGGCGGAACGGGGTCGTCACTCACCATTGTTAAAACTTTAATAAAACGCATCTCAACGGTGCTGAGATTGCTGAGATGTCCACTCAAGCTGCCAAAAAAAAAATTGACGAGAGATCAAAGTGATCAAGGGAATCGAACCCCAGCCCCGAAAGGCTGCCAGAATGTTTTTACTATCTCGCCACGACGCTCCTAAACTAATAGGTGCTTCAGCAAGTTTTATACATCAAGCCTAATCCTTGTGTCCTATGCACCTACAAGTATATGGACCTTATCACGCTCGCCCATCCACGACAACAGTGGCGTCCCAACATCGGCTAACGTCCTGCCCGCAACTGGTCGGTTCGTTGGGTGCCCTATAGGCCATTTGGTCATGGCGCCAGGCGTTTGCTTGCGCAGATGTGCTCGACCAGTCTGCTTTTCTGTCACGCGGAGACGACGAAGACAGGCTGACAAGCCGACGGAGCGAGGATGCGCTCCCCTCGCCTCCCTAACCACGATCCCAGAGTTCACTCCCAATCCAACCCAGTCCGATAGTGGCTAGCCAGACCCTCGGTGTTACGGGTCCCTAGTCACTAGTCACTAGTCACTAGTCACTGGCCAATGCTGACCAGTGCATGGCTCGCCTAAACAACCTATCTATACTCCGTTGCGCCTAAACAGAGCATGTTCGTCTTTCGACCTGTGAGACCAATAAAGCGATCGAGTCCCTTCCGTACGGCTGGGGAGATCTGTGCGTGAGCTTGGAGTCCCTACTGATTTTATTCTACTTCAAATATTTGGTCTTTGGTAACTAGTAACTTTGGTCTACTAGTAGTTGAACCTAAGTGAGCTCTACGTTGAATTGCCGAAACTGAACGTCAGTCGCCCGATCTGGGCGTCTCGCGCGTTATCGTTGTGACATTCTCCCTTCAAGCTTCATGGTCGCACGCCTTTTACTTCCTAGAGGGGCGCTTCAACGAGGGCCCTACATGTTACGAGCCGCGGTAGATCCAAGATGATCTGTGATCCAAGCTAAGGCCCGCCTGCTCTGCACATGCTCATCGGTAGAGTGCACTCCAAAGTAAACCAACAAGTTTGATGATGGTTGGTTAAACCTTGTACGGTGGCTCTAATGGCCATGCGTCCGTGCGACATGATGCATAACCCGCTCGATTCGAAGTCTCGGTTGGCCTTAATGAGGCACCCAAGTTTCCGGTATCTTTGCGACGACTGTAGCCCGTCACTGGCGTCACCACTTACTGTATCTTGTGTTCCATATTGCACCTGCATCGATTATCCCGCTTTCGACACGTCTTCCTTTCTACACCATTATTGCGTCCGTTTTCCCTTTAAGTATAGCCTGTACCCCTGTTGCTGGGATCCTTTCCCCAGCTTCCATTCTCATCTCTTCGCGCGCCTTTCCTGTCCAACTCCTGCCTGTTTCCAGGCAATTGATTCAGTACAGACAACCTCCTTTCCACTTAGCTCCCACCTCCTCTTCCGACCTCGTCCTTCAGCTCCATCCGTCCACCGTCGCGCGAGTCTTCCTTCAGCCGCGTCGAGTCCGCAGATAGCTCATCGCGTGGGTTCTTTTCCAGCCACGTCGGCAGCCTTGTTCAGTCCTAGCTCTGGCAGTGTTGTCCTCCACTCCCTCCTTCCCTTCCTAAGCCCCAGAGACTTCAGACACGTTACTACGGCCCAGGACGGTGCATGCGCAGTGTCACGGGGCGACGACTGAGCCGCCTTGCACAGCAGCCTCCACTTCCTTATTGTCGTCGCTATCGCTTCTCGGCTTCTTTCGCTAGTGACTCGGATTCTTCGAATCTACAAAACCCACAACATGATCGTTTCTCCTTCTCGCGCCGTCTAAAATCCAAGACCACGCTTTGTTTCGACCGGTTTCTCGCCTCGTTTCTCACTTCGGATCCACTTTGTCCTTGACCCCCGCCTCGTCAGTCGCCTTGGCCCTCTCGCGCATGGTCCCCTCTTCCCTTTGACTCGTTTCCCCTTTTGCACTGTAGACCTCTTGGTTTCCCCTTGTTCCCCTTCGTTCTTATATAAAACCTGCTTGTTATTAGATCCAATGATGATGGCACAAGCCGCGACCATTCTTTCCTTCACCTCTTCTAGGCACCCCACTTCTAGAAGAAACACCTTTCGATCAGCTCGCTCACCCTCCCTCCGCCATCGGAGCTCCCCACTGTTTCGCGTCCAGCCCACACACGCAACCGCTGCTCGCAGACCGCTGCTCAGGCTTTCGACGCACAGCAAAGAATCACTCACGACCCTCCTACGTTCACGCCAGTGAGCCTTGGACTTTGGATCTGAAACGCGTTCAGTCCTCCGTGAGTCTTGTCTCCGGGGCTGGGAAGGTCTCCGCCGGGGAAGCCAGCCACCCCGTCACTAGCCATCTTGGTCGCGTGGGAGTAACTCCGGTAAAGGCATACTTAGAGACAGCTATTGTGTTGAGACATATCGCGGAACTTCAGTACCTTTTATATGCCTTGGCACGAGAGTGCCAAATGTTATGGACGAAGAAGCACCGGAACGCCACACATATGCACCAAACCGTTCCCAGTGTGGAAAGCGAAGAGAATTGATCGACGGAAGGTTTGCGATTATAGCGCGGGAGAGATACAAGACAAGAAAGAAATCAGAAGACAGTAGTTCACATAGAGCCACGCAGCGAGCTTTAAAACATGGTCGCAAACGCATCTTGTGCGTTCATGTCGCCCCCGGCCGTGTTGGACAGGCGAGCATTGGCACCCACGCCGTTCTTCCCAAAGGTAAACCCAACCCAGAGGCCGCGGTCTAAGCGGCGATCCTGGGCAGTGATTCCTTCTCTTGGACCGCTTCGACGCGCTGCTGCTTATCCTTGACCTCTTTGTACTTGGCCATGTCCTCGGGATTGTCAAAGTCGTCGAAATGCGCCGTGTCCACCTCGGACTCAAGTTGGGGGACGTAGGGGGGAACGTTCACGCAAGTTGTGGAATGATAAAGGTGTGAAAAATGGGTGCCCGCTCACCTCCGACAAGGACTGGTACCGCGATTCAGGTGCCTGAATCAGCCTAGAATAAACGCCAGACATTGTCAGTCATCTCAACTCATCCCATCCCATCCCATCCAAGCACAACCCAGGACAAACATACTTTGTAATGGCGTCCCACGCCACATCAGTCAAGTTAAATTGAAGGTCCTCAGGCTTGGTGTATACTGGCCGTTGCAAGACGCGCTTCCAATTCTTAAGGTTGGCCCACGTCTCGTCCGGGGTTCGTCCAGAAAAGGGGGGGAAGCCACAGAGGAACTCGTAGAGGATGCATCCCAACGACCAATAGTCCGCGCCCACGCCATAGGTTGAGGTAGCCTTGGCACGTAGTACCTCAGGTGCCATGTAGTCGGGTGAGCCAACGATGGATTTAGCTGCCTCGACTTGGTACTGCCGGTTGGCACGGAAGTAGGTGCCGCGCTCGAGAGGGGTGCGGTAAACAAAGTCAGATTCCTTGACCTGTCCAGACGCTCCCGAAGCGAGGCAATCCGTCCTGGGTCAAGTGCTCCGGCAGCCAAGCCAAAGTCGGTTAATTTGATGTGGCCCGAGGCGTCAACAAGGAAGTTTTCAGGCTTGAGGTCACGGTGCAAGTAGCCTAGTTTGTGTAATTCGTTGACCGCACAAACATTTCAGCCGCATAAAAGCGAGCATGTTGTTCCCTCAGCACGCCGGACTTGTTGAGCAACGTGCGGAAGTCTCCACCGGGCACATACTCCATGGCGAGGTAGACAAAGTCGGCGTCTTGAAAGGCATACATGAGCTTAACTAGCCAAGGAGACGGGGTAGCGGTAAGAATATCACGTTCAATTAGGACATGATGGGCCTCGTCCATCTTGACCAGCACTTTCTTCTTGAGTTTCTTGAGTGCGCAAACTTCACCGTTTCCTTTTCCGCGCCAAAAACACCTCCCCATACCCACCTTGACCTACCTGAGTGATGATGTGGAATTGGCCCAAACGCAGCTTGGTGCGGCGCTTGCGGAGAAGAGCACGCTCGCGACCCAAATACGAGGCGCGCTCGCTCGCCTTCTCCCGCTCACTCAATGGCGCCGGTTGCTGGCTGCACCTGCTCGAGCTTCTCCTCAAACTCGGCTGACCTTGCCTTGCGCGATGAGAGGTAACGAAGAGAGTCAAAGTAGTAGTAGTTGAGAAAGTAGAGTTGAGCGACATTGGCCTTGCGTCGAACGTCGGGTTGGTTGAGCACCTGTGTTTCCCAAGGTGATAGGAGCTCCCCGGCCTTCCACGAGCGCCACGAGCGAGGGTCGTCGTCTTCATCCGCGTCTTTGGCTGCGGTCCCTTTGCCGGCAGCAAGCACCTTGGGAAGAAGAGCCTCCGAACCAATGTACCTTTCCGGTGTGTCCGGGAGCTGGTTCTCTTTGGCCCGTGGGCTGCTGGGCTGGCTGTGCCGGGTGGGGGATGTGGGAGGGCTGGTTGCCTGAGGATGAGTACGCCAGGAGGGCGCGCTTGGGGCTGGAGGGCATGAAGAGAGCGAGTAGGGGGGGGGCGGAGGTGGACGTGGACACGAGGTCAGCGGCAGAGATGGTGGAGAATAGCCAAAAAGCGCTGCTGGCTCCGAACCGACTGGGTTGTGCTGGTGTGTGTTGGTTGTGCTGGCCATGGGAGAAGTACGATCTAGGCCCAGGCAACCGACACAGCCCCCTGGTACAGGGTAAACTCAACATGGATCGCGCATAGTGGGCGTGCAGTGCAGCACTGCCCCTGTGCCCGCCTACCTTCGCGGCCCACGCTCGAGAGGGTGAATCAACATTCCCCCGGATGTGGGCGCGTCCGGGCCAGGCCCAGCGCCAGTGTCCTACGCGCTGCGCTGCAGAGCACCCTGTCTGAGAATCCATGTTCGAAGCGGATGAGATCATCGATGCATCATGCATCATCATTCCCCGTCGGTCTCATTAACGTGCATTAACATTGACCAACAACCCGCGTCTGGCGAATCGACGAGTCACGTGCCGCGTCGTTTTCCGCCCAGTCGTAGTTAACTCCGGGGGAATTAGGTAATGGATGCTGCTGACGTGAAAAACGTTGATGACGTGGGCGGGGATAGCAGTTGCCGCTGCAGGAGCGCACAGACCACCGCCTTCGGGCCAACCGGCGAACCACCGCCGGTGAGCGTACCGGGCACGGGCAATAGTCCCGTCTGATCCCCGATCAAAGAGCCGCTCAGGCCCCGGGCCTCAGTGCCTCAGTGCATGCAAGCTTCATGCTTCAGCGCTTCAGCCAGCACTCAGCCGCTCAGCGCCTCAGCGCCTCTGCCCCAACGGGGAGGCTTGGGAACGATAAGTCGATGAAGCTACAAGGGCGACGGGTGATGCTTCATGTGTGATGCTGATGAATGACAAAAGAAAGACCGAACGCCCTCTCACCGTCTCCCACCCTTCTCCTACCACCGCCTCTGCTATCATGTCGAACTTGGTCTGCGAGCACTGCCTGGATCTCAAGGAGATCCCTGGAACGCCCACTGGCACCTACGACACGGTGGCCGGGGTCAAGAGCTACATCAAATCCGGAAGCAAGAAGGGCACCATCATCCTTGCCACCGACATCTTCGGCATCGCCATCCCCAACCCGGCCCTGTTGGCTGACAAGTACAGTGCCGGGACGGGGTACACGGTGGTTGTGCCCGACCTGTTTAACGGCGATCCGATCAGCCCCAGCGGCTTCAACTTGAAGAAGCACACGGGCGACAACGACCCCCAGCCGTTGGACCAGGCATTTGGCGTCTTCATGGGCTGGCTTGGCAACAACCATGGGCCGGACAACTCGCTCCCGTTGGTCACCAAGCTGATTGAGCACTATGCCCCGCAAGGCCCTGTTGCCATCTCGGGATACTGCTATGGGGCCAAGCTCGCCGTTTTGTCGGCCATTTCGGGCGGTGCCACGGGTCCTGTCAAGGGCATCGTGCTCAACCACCCCCTCCATGCTTGAGGCGCCCGAGGCCAAGGAGATCAAGGTCCCTACCCTGCTCAACATGGCTGAGACTGACCCGATCTTCACCCCCGAGGTCAAGGCCGAGTGGATCAAGGCGCTTGAGGCCAACAACGTACTCGACCCTGCGTCGAAGACCTACCCTGGCACTGTCCACGGCTTCACTTGCCGCCCGGACCTTTCCAGGCCCGACCTCAAGCAGGCGTTTGAGTCGGCCGCGGAAAACACGATTGCGTTTTTCAACAAAGTCTTGGCTTGATCTGAACCGCCATTTGTTTCTTCCTTGGCCATATGCCTGCACAATGGACCACGCCGGCGCACCGGGTCCGTTTTTCTTTTAGTCGTTGGTGCCGCCGACAGCACTGTAGGGCTTGCCATAGCCGCCAACAACGAGCCAACGCAGCTAGTTCATCGTTCATCATGCAGCTCACCCCAATGGGTGCACTTAGGTTTCCTATTTACTGCTCATTACCTATCAACAAGGTTCCATATTGTAGTTGGTTAGCAAGTAGGATTCTGATTCATTGAATTCCTGAAACCTGGGTTCGAATCCCAGTGGGACCTTTTTTGGTTTTTAGTCTTCAAATTATTTTGGCGAAGCCTATGAACGACGCAACTGTGAGCACGATTGAGCTGAGCATCCAAGCGAAGGGCAGCAAGAATAGCGCAGAGGCTCTCGAAGTCGGAAACGATGTCATTGTTGGGTGTGTTTTAAGAGCTCAACCGGGTTGCCAGAGTCGTCAACCCACAAAAGTTCCACGGGCACATCATTGTCAGGCTCCTCACCAAACTAATACCGAAGAGATGGGTATGACGGTGTTGGCGATTTTTGCTTAGACGGCCATGCGGCAAGAGCAACAGACACCCTTGCTCCATCCGCTCTTTTGCAGACTGACTACTGTCCTGAGGCCTGATAGCCATCCGACCTGCCTCAACTATATAATGTACCGCTTTTTTACCGCAAAACTGTGGGTTCCGAGCCCCATATGTTCTTCTCCGTGTGGCTATATACCGCTACGATGCGGCCTTGACGGTAGTACTAGGCAACGCAGTGCAAGTCTTCTTGTATCTTGCCATCCAGTAAGCGTCCGTCGAGGTTGTCTGCACTGGGAGTGTGCCACAATACTGCACCGAGCGCAGACTAAGAGACAGGAGTGCGAAGAAACCTAGCACTCGGCCGTCGCTTACTACTTACTTGCAACTTGAGACCACTAAGGCTGGCCCACCCTTATATTGTCGTACAGATATATAGGACTGGTAATCGCTAGTAGTGGTCGCGCTGTCGAGCGTGCCAAGCTGGGTTCGGATCGCAGATCGGATCAGATCCGATGACCAACCTTCTGGGGTTGGAGTTAGGAAAGCGAAGGGAGCCAGTATAGCCTCCGTTGTGGGCTTGACAGCTCGTCTTCATCCTTGACACCGTAGAGGAGCAGCCGCCTGCGAGTGCAAATTTGTCGAAAGCATCAGATCCACCAGATGATGGTATACAATAACCCTGGCGCCTGTGACTCCGCCCTAATAACTTCACTTTAATTCTAGTATACTGTGTATCGAACTGTTCTATACCCGGGACTCTTCGATCAAAAGTTTTGTCTTTAACACATGCTGAGAGGGACAGGGAAACGCATACGGGAAACCGCAGGCCCGGGATGACCTTCGGAACGTTACTCGGCCTTGGCCGGTCGCCAAGGGCAATCTCTTCCGCCAGAATGCTGGCAATTGTGCCTGAGTACCCTGCTGTGAGAGGGCCGTTTCGGGTACATTCAACTCAGGTCTGCTGCCCACACCACCGCTTTACCAGGAGAAGAGAAAGAACTGATGGAAGAGAAAGAGGTGACGGAAGAGAAAGATGTGACGGCGGGGATTGCGGTACATCCTCATTAACCTCATTGCCGTCCGCATGGACGTGGGAGAACGCACCATTCCACAGGAACAAGTGAGTTGGTCGCCCACATCTGATACTTAGCACACCCAGTCCAGTTTTATCAAAACGGGGCATATATATATGGAACGTATCGCAAGCTTGTTGCCACCCGCATGATTGGAGATGAAAGCCTGGTTCTTTCTCAGTTGGCACAGTTCAGTAAAGTGGACCGATACGGCGACGATGGCCGAGGGGCATGTCGCTCACATGCGCCCCGGGAACGCAACCAATGGAACGCAACCAATCTCGACGGATATGACGTGGTCGCACAGGGGCAACTAAGGACTGATGAGGAGCAAAAAAGGGAGCGCAACGTTGATGGTGGTGAATGCGTTGAAGGGCGCGCACAGGCGGCATTATCTCGATAATAACGCAGGTTGTCTGTGGGATGTATCATATTGGGGGTGGTTCGACGACGGATGTAAATTTCGGGCGACGAGCGTACGTTCCATGTTGGGAAGAGCCGAGAGGGTCGATCCGGGCCGATGCCACCAGGAATCAATGTGTGATCAGCGACCAGTAAAGCTAGTAACCAGTGGCCATTACCGTGACGCGTGATGATGCACTGGACGGATGCAACATTTCACCCTTCACTAGGGTTGGCCGGATGGCTCCATCCTGACGTCAGGAAAATCGGGCGAGAAGACAACCACCATCATGCGGGCAACGCCTCTTGTCCCATTGCTTCCACCGTCTTCACCGTCTCTACGACCTTCTCTCTGTTGGCCATGACGCTTCTTCCTGCGGCAGCAGATGTTGTTGTTGTGGGTGGAGGGATTGCTGGCCTGGCCTCTGCACGCTATCTGCCTCTTCCCTCCCGCCCAGCGCTCGCATTGGTCGTCCTCGAGTCCACCTCCCGCCCTGCGGCTGGATCCATTCCGAGCGCATTGCCCTTCAGCCCGCCCCCGGATCTACCAGCACTCCCACTGCTCTGGTGAAAACGGGCCTCGGATCTGCGTCCGCGTGGAGCAACTGCATTGGCGATGCTGGACCTAGTAGCCCAATCGGGTCTGTGGGAGCGCATGCTGCGTGTGCCTACCTCGGCGCCGTCGGCGCGCAAACGCTACATTTGGTCTGGTGGCCATATCAACCTTCTTCCCTCGGGACTGCTGAATCTGCACCGCGTCTTTGCTCCATGCTACGCACGGTACGCCGCTCGTGGACGGATGCGCTCTGGGACCTGGTTACTCCGGCCGAGCTAGTGCCAGCCTCGGCCGCGTTCCGAGTCGCTTGCCGAAGCAGTCGGGTTCGGATGAGGAACCGTCTTATGCAGGACGAAAGTATTCCTCTTTTCTCTCCCGGCGATTTGGGGGACGCACGCGTCTGGCTGAGGATGTTGTGTCGGCCGCTGTGCATGGATCTGGGCCGGGACACTCGCACCCCTCCATTCGTTCACTGATGCCTTCGTTGTGGGACCGGGAACGTACCCACGGCCGGCTTTTTGTTTGGACGTGCTCGCCGTATCCTGCCCGCCCATCGCATGTCAGAAACGGAGGCTCGAGTCGAACAAGCCCGCTCTATCGCCGCGTTCAATGAGACGGTGGACCGTACCTTGCTCGAAGTTAGTCTAGTGAGAACGTGTTGGCCAGCTCGCCAACACCTCTATCTACTCCTTCCCGGAAGGACTGGGCGAGATCCCCAACGCCATCGTGCAACAGCTCGGCGCCCTCCCAACGTGACGATTGCTACCGAGACGGCTTGCGATCAGCTCGAGTCCCGGCCCGACGGGGTTCGGGTGTCTACGCGCCACGGGTCGATCTTCGCAAAGCATGTCATTGCTTCTCTTCTCTGGGCAAACTGGCACCTTTGCTCAGCCCCACAATTCCTACGTCCCTATTGGTGGAACCATCAGCAACGGTGGGGGTAGTGAATGTGGTGGTGCCCGCCTGGGTGGCAGCCCAAGTGCGCCCTGGTAAGAGACTCCTGGACGTTGAAGGGTTTGGTGTACTGGTACCCTCAGAGGAGAAGGCAAACCCGGACAGGTGCTAGGGGTGGTGATTGATTCAGATGCGTTGCCAAGCCAGGACGAAGAACGCCATGTCAAGTTGACCGTGATGCTCGGCGGCGCGTATTGGGCAGGGAAGGCGGATTCGGACCTTCCGTCGATGGAGCAGTTGGCCGAGGCGGGCAAGCGTGCCGTGGAAAAAATTACAGGGATGCCTCGCGAGGCGCTCGACCATCCGGCCACGTTAGTCCGTACCGCTCTGGCGCGCGACTGCATCCCTTGGTACACGGTGGGCCATGCCTACCGTTTAAGCCAGGTGCATCAGCAACTACTCCAGCCCTCTCATGAGGGAGGATGGGAGGTCGGTTGGCGCTAGTGGGCGAGCTACTTGGGTGTAAGTTAAATGACTGCGTGTACCATGCCCGACGGGTGGCATTGTCTATGCCCAAGACCAGGCTACGACCGGACTGGAGCCCCTAGCGCTCGAAGCTGGGATGGTGCTGGCAGACGATCAGCGCTGAATCATACCGCATTGGACGTGTAACCACGATTCTCGCGCCAGAAAGGAACGGGGGTTCTGTTCATATCAAATGTATGAAACGGCATGCTGGTTCGAACCAAACTCAGAACACAACACGCGGCACGGTACGGCGCCGAGGGCAAAAGCACATCGTTGTTTGGCATGCGCCGGGCCAAAATTGCTAAGAATGGACTGTATGCATGAATGAACGTCATGACACGAACTCTGTACCACCTTCCAACGTTTTTGCCATATATGGCCATGGAATATGGAGAGGTCAACTTGACCGTTGTAGTTCAACACATTCAACGTTCCAACTTGGATCAAAGTGGACTGTCACTGCCTTCAATTGTTACCGTGCCTTCACTTGTTACATGTTAGTGTTAGTCTGCTTCGATTTGATTGCCGCAAGGCGTGTAACACATGTAACACGTAACATGTAGTTACAGGAACATGCAATCATTTATCGATTCCGTGTGTAACGCACAACAGTAGCCATGTGGTCTTGGGGGGTGCTGGGCTCGCGCTCCGTTGGCATTGAAGACGTTGAAGCTTGAAGGCCTTAAACGCTTGCAGCCAGACGCTGAATAGCTTTTGATGCTCACTACCTCTCTCTCAAATTTCAACGTTAGTAACGTTTAACGTCCAACGTGTTGAACGTTCAAGCTTCAAGCTTCAAGCTTCAGGCCTCAGGCTTAGCTTCAAGTCTGATCGATCAAACCGTCGATGTGGGATGGGAAAGAGTGCGGAGCAAGCACTGGCTGTGTGACATGTGAGCGCTGAGCGGCAGGCACAGCCGGAAGCAAGACACGAGCTGAACCATTCGTCCTACTCGCAAATCCTGTGAGTATTATACCGAGTGTGGGGCGAACCCTATTACACGTTGCCAAGTCTTACAACGCTACCATGCCACGTAAAATTCCGCTGTGGAGAGGATGGCCGATGAGATCTGAGATCTGAGATCGGGTGGCACAGCTAATATGGGAGTAGCGGGAGAGTACAGCTGTGTGAGCATGGGTCAGGATTGATGCATTATTGATGAGACCTGGAGTCCTGATGGTCCTCGAGGGTGATGCAATCGCACTGGTGTGGTGGTCTAAGCCAACCATCAACGCCTACAGAGGAACGCAGCAAGTCGCCGCCAGGGGCTAAGCTGCGGAACAAGGAAAAAACAGGAGAGAGAAACAACGGAACTCCCACAGGCCTGAGGAGGAACTGAAGGGACACCAAAGCACGAGCCACCCGATGGCTCAACAAGTATACTGACGAGGTGCGTATGCAATACCTTCTATATTATACCGATTGTTGAGTTGTGAGTGTGTATACACATCTCGGCCTCAGGCCTCAGGCCTCAAGCTCAAGCTTCAAGGTCAAGGCGCCTCTCGTCTTCACGGAGTTATTATTCAATAGTGTTACAGATCAATGTGGCGTAGTGCATAGCGGGCTGGCTTGGTCGATGATCGATGATCGGCCTACTAACGCACAGCCGCAGCTTTGACGACACAGCTCGGAGCCACAACTATGGAGGAGAGGTACAGCTACCTGAGACTCAAGCCTGAGCAAAAGGGAAGCACGCGTTTAATAGAGAGAACCGAGAAGACATGATGCAACGCCCGACAACGGTCCTCTCGAAATCCCAAGTCGCGGCCCACGCGTGCTCCTCGTTATTCTCTCTTAGGTCTTCGTCTTTTCTGCCGGGGCGTGATAGTAACTACTTGTGAGCTGGTGAAATCTGAGACCTCTCTTTCGATACGATGAATGATCATTCGATCATCAATCGACCATGCCAGAAACCACCAACGAGACATTTTGATGGTAGGATGCAATAAGAGGAAGAGTTGTGTGTTTATTGAAGTACAAACTGGATGGTATCCACAACAATGTTTTGACGTTATACCGGCGCAGGTTGTAACTGCAATGAAGATTAGGCCCATACAGGCAACAACCCATGCACAGTTCTTGGTTACAACTATTTGGCTTCCTGCATATGCATTGCAATCACTGATGCAAGAGAGATGGCGAGCTGTGCACGCCGGCAGAGCCGAACGACTGCTGATGGGGCGCCACAGGCTATAGGGTGTGGTGTGGGAGCCCGCATGTCAGAGCTCAGAAGGCATATGCGAGGTACAGCATACTAGTAGACGTAAGTGGGTGCGCTGCTATTTGCCTTTGCATGCTTCCGGTCCGCCTCTCTCCTCTATCGAGTACCTCCGCTCTGGCGATCTTTTGGATTTGCCCCGTGCTCGTGGGCAGATGTGGATCTCCCTCTCGCCGAGACCCGTACCAACAACGAATGACCTAGCACCCCCGGTTTGCATATATATACCCTCTTCTTTCCGCAACCCCTTGCTATTGCTCCCCACCCCTTCTTCTTTTCAATCTCCCCCTTCCCGCCTCTTTGTTCTTCGCGGCCGGACCGCCCTTTCTTTCCCGCATCCCCCTCTCTCATCGCCTTTCTTCCATTCATCATTATGGTCAAGGCTGTGGCTACACTGCTCCTGCTGTTGGCTAGTAGCCTAGCCAGCATCAGTTTCACACTGATGCCAAGTCCCCCTCTACGCCCCTGCATGCTCATCTTGCTCGCCGCCAAGGCGGCCCTGCTGCCATTCCCTCCAACTGGGTTCAGGAATCTCTCGCCCATCCCGACGATGCTGTCAAGTTTACTATTGCGCTCAAGGGAGAGAATTTCCATCAACTTGCCGACAAGATGAACCAGATTTCCCTTGAAGGGAAGGGAAACTGGCTCTCGGATGAGGAAATGACCAAGTACACTTCCCCATCGACGCAAGACAAGAAGCGCTGGTCGCTTACCTCCACAAGCACGGCATCAAGAGTCAGGACGTCACCTGGTCCAAGTACGGAGACCACGCCACCGTCACTACCACTGCTGGCACCACCAGCAAGCTTTTTAACCAACCTTCGCTCTACCGATTCAACAATACCGCCGTTAACCAGATGTCGATCAAGGCTCACTCTCTCAACATTCCCCCGCATCTGTCTAGTATTGTCGAGCACGTTTCTAACCTGACCTCCTTCAAGCCCGCTCCGTCTACCCGTGGGGCCAAACCTAAGCCCCTCTCCCCGCTGCTGCACAGCGTCTCGCCCAAGGGGGATGCGATCCGTCGGGCGTCACGGGCAAGTGTCTTCGTTCCTTGTACGGGGTAGACAAGTACACCCCTTCTGGTAAGGGGTCTAACATTCCCCTCATGATTCTTGGCTTCAGTAACGAATATGCTAGCAGCGTGAGTATTCTCTTCTAAATGATGGGTGTGGTGGAGATTATTTCCACTATATGTGGACCTCCTGTGGTTTTATACTGACATATTCTTCATCATCAAACCAGTCCGATCTCAAGTCCTACCTTCAGCAGTTTGGTCCTTCCGGCTCGGAAAACACCCAAGTGAAGTTCATGGGTGGCGGTGGCGGCCAGAACGACCCGAGCCAGCCGGGCACTGAAGCTTCGTTGGATGTACAGGTTTCGGCTGTGATCAACTACCCGCTGACCAACACCTACCTTTACTACAACGAGAAGGATGGGATGTTTGACGAGGCGTTGCAGTATGTCCTGGACAAGGGTCTGAAGCCGGGCGTGATCACCATCTCGTATGGCTACTCCGAGTCCCAGGCAGGCCAGTCCCAAAACCAGCACACTTGCAAGCTGGTTCAACAGCTTACGGCCCAGGGCACGACAGTGATCGCGGCTTCTGGCGATTCGGGTGTGGAAGGAGTGCAGTACTCAGGCGAAAGTTGCTCCAATGGCTTTGATCCCACGGCGCCAGGTACCTGCCCTTACGTTCTTTCCGTGGGTGAGACCAAGACCCGAGCGTGGGCGCAGAAACGGCCGTCGCCTGGGGCGGTGGCGGCTTTTCCAATGAATTTTCCACCCCCGACTACCAAAAGTCGGCCGTCAAGACGTATCTTGGCAAGCTTGGGAGCAAAAACCAAGGAAAGTTCAAGCCCACCGGCCGCGCGTACCCTGATGTTGCTGCCATGGCCAAAACTTGGTGCGTCTCTCTCATTTCCTTTTGCTTCCGCCCTTGGCAGAAGCGTAGAGGTGTGCTTTGAATGGTTTTTGTCTGACCCTCTCCTTCCTATCTTGTCAACTTTTCTCTAGGTGATCGTCTCAGGCGGCCAGCAGAATACTGTACTCGGCACCTCGGCCAGCGCACCCATCTTTGCTTCTCTTCTTTCGCTAGCCAACGATGCTCGTCAAAAGAATGGGAAAGGACCCATCGGCTACGCTCACCCTACTCTCTACCACATCGGCCTCCTCCTTTACCGACATCACCTCGGTCAAAACGCTGGGTGCAATGGGGACCCTACGCAGCAAGCCCGCCGCAGCCTCCCTGCCCGCCAGTTTGGTAGCGGTAGTGGCAGTGGCGGAGGTGGAAGCGAGCTTGGATTCCCTGCTACTCAGGGCTATGATGCGGTCACAGGGCTTGGTACCATCCAGGTGTCCAAGTTGGTCTCTATCTTGTCTGGTGCCTCGGGCTCCAACCCTGGCTCCGGATCGGGTGGCAACCCCTCTGGTGGTTCAGGTTCGGGCGGTGGCAATGGTGGTGGTCAAGGCTCCCAGGGAGGTGGTCAAGGTTCACAGGGAGGCGGCCAAGGCTCCCAGGGGGGCGGCCAAGGCTCCCAGGGGGGCGGCCAAGGCTCCCAGGGGGGCGGCCAAGGCTCCCAGGGGGCGGCCAAGGCTCCCAGGGGGGCGGCCAAGGCTCCCAGGGAGGTGGAATGGGCTCAATGGGAGGCTTTGGGAGCTTCTTTGACAACTTTGACAAGAACTTTGACAACTTTGACAAGAACTTTGACAATGGCGACGTGGGCGACGTGGGCGACTTCAGCAGTCTGTTTTAAAGGCGCCCAGAAGAACAGTTGGCCTGGGCTAAGAGGCTGATGGGAAGACCTTTTCCATGCTCCATTAGCCCCAGGTTCTCCTTGAAAACCTCATTACAGGTCTCATAATACGGCAATCTCTCTGAACCCCGTCGCCCAACAACATACACCCCCACCCCGTTCTTTTATCTAAGAAAAACCTCTATGTTTCTCCTTTGTTGGTGGAAGGGCACTGCTGGCAGTCCCCCCTCCACCTTGCAGTTCTCCATCTCTACGCTGCATATGGCTTTCTAATATGCTGATGCCCCTGACCCACACCTCTTTTCAAGAATAGTTTACGGGGGCATCCTCTTTCTTTTTGTCCTTCAATTATGTCCTTGTCGACTTTTATGGGCCTCCAGCCTTATCGACCTCATCCTGTTGGTCATTGCCACATAGCGGTTACCTCAAATGATCAGAAAGAGAATGGCTCGAATGTGGGATTTGAATCCATCACCTTTTACTCCATCACGTCTCCCTTGCGCTGCGAGGGACATATACAGCCACTATATATAAGAGTCACAGGTGCTCCTGAGCTGCAGGATTCTAACAATCACATACATCTCTTCTGCTAGCTCTGCTTGTGCTTGTGCGCTTGTGTTAGTAGGGAATCTGAACCTCGAAAATGTTACGGCCTCTTGAGTACAACAGGGAAAGGAAAAGAAGGTAGGGAGAGAGCGATGACGATGAGGCGGCCTGAGGCACGACGATATATACCTCTGGAACGAGCTATGCGGTCGCGGTGCAACTCACAGTTCCACTTATATACTAGTAGCGACTTGGCCTGTTAATTGCGAAAAAAGCATTTACAGGTGTGGTGCCATATGACAGTACACTGTAACGCTCAGCGCTCATCGCTCATCATGAATCACTATACACGCTTGCTTTGGGGGGGAGGATAATCAATGATTAATGATACATGAGGCTCATGCCTGAGGCCCTGAGGCCTCAGCTGAGGATGCGCACGATGGGGGATGTGCTTTGGAAAATGTGTGACGGGACGTACGTTACGCATACCCGTTTTCTTGGTTTTCTTGGTTTCTTGGCGTGATTTGACAGACTATATAAGACCAACCTCTATATATGCATTCCTTTGTACAACACAAGCGGATATCCTGGCGGATCCACTGAGGAGCAGCAGCGCTGAGATTCAGGCACAACAGGATGGGATGGAGGAACGGATGTGCTGTTGGTTATGAGCTGACCCATAGCAGCTCCTCTGTCACATGTCACTAGTCACTAGTCACTAACATGTGGCACGCCCTCGCAACGCCCTTTCCAATGGCGACCGCCTCTGCCATGATGTGGTCGACGCGTGACGCGTGACGCCGGTGACGTTCCCGGTGTTATATCATGCATCATACACATCATGCAACCATGCATCATGCGACACAGCATGCACATGATGCATGATGCATGATGCATGATCGACAGGGACTGTCACAGTTTGGCTGAATCAGCGTGAGCTCTCAGACTGGTACTGAGAGCTCTCCGACCTCGGAGCTTCCACTTCCACTTCCTGTCTCGAGCGCCTGGCTCTTTTCCTGTTACATGTTATTCTGCTTCGCCCCGTGTCCTCGGCGCTCGCTTCTTCCCCACGAACGCTTGCTACATTCCCTGCCCTTGTCTCGGCTCTCGTCCCCCTCGTTTAGAGCTCGCGTAGCGCTGAGCCCCCGACTGTGACAGGTATATATGACCATCGATGAGGTGGAACACCGGCGCTTGGCCAGCCACCCTGATCAGTGATGTCTGGCCATGATCAGTGAAGCCAAGACCAATAGAGACTGTGCTCTTGCCAGTAATATGGCGAATGCGGGGAAGGGAGATTCCGACACTGCCTCCAAGCCGGGTGGGTTAGCGACATGGAACACACTTCCCCTGTGCACATAGCCAGACACACTCGGTCCCCAATACTCAGTCTTCAAGCTTCAAGCTTCACCTCAGTCCTTAGGTCTTATTAGGCCTTCATACTCGCTGTGTGTTGGAGGGTACCCCGGAGAGGAACAGTATGACATTATGATGCACCTGAAAAAGCCAATCCACACGCAATACAGTATAGGTGAACCCTAGTGATGAAGAGCGATTCTCGGCAACGAGATGGGGTTCTCCTTAATGGACCTTGAAGCTTGAACTCATTATGCGCACATGTTTCTCGCAAATGATATAGATGGCTCTTAGGCATGTGCATGATGACTTGGATGTGATTGATCTGCATGGTGGATACCGAGGTAATCTTACGCTGCCGCCTCGCTCAGGGAGAGTCGGGACAGCTGCTCTTGAGCCATACCAGATATCAGGGCATACCATTGGGACACCAAGGAGAGGAGAGAGCAATCGTATCCTTTCCCATCATCTGTATCACATATCACACAAAATGCCAAGACTCAGCAGGGCTGTTTTTACAAGACATGACTGTGCCTGCCCTCGATCATCCTCGGCCCGAGGGAACTACCTCGTACCTAACACGTAACAACAGAGCACTTCGTTAAGCCCACAGGATCACAAGATATAGAGATGAATCATCATAGTATGCCAACAACTTCCATAGCGCTCTTTCTTGTTCCGAAAGCACATCCGACGAGGAGCTACAGAGAGAGACGCAGTTATATAAATAATGTTCTCCCTTGCCGTGTAAGTTCGGTTATATACCCGTACCCTCTTCCTTTCTTGTCCACCTCTTTTGAACAGCCACACTTTACCCTTCTCCCAACACACTCTCTTTCCTGCTTCGTTGGAAGCACCGTACCCGCACACTCTTTTCCTTACACGCTCTTTGACACGCATACACGTTTTCTCTATGCGCGCTTTTCTCTCCCTCCCGTTGCTTGCGGGCGTGATTCTATCATCACTGGGCTTGGTGGATGCATCCTCCATGACCAAGAGAGGTGTGTCGCGCGCAAATCGGCACAATTTCCTTAGCCAACGGGATGATTACCCTGCACCACTGCAAGACCCCTTCTATCATCGCCCGCACAACCTGAGCCAGTACCACCCCGGTGACGTTATTCGTTCCCGCAAGATCAATCCCACCATGATGGGGATTGAAGGTACCGTCGGAGACACCTACCAGATCTTTTACCGTACTACCAACGCCGACGGTCACCCGTCTTCGACGGTCACTACCGTTATCCGCCCCAAGAAAGGCGGGCCTCCGAAGATGCTGTCTTACCATCTCTGGGAGGATGCTGCTCAACGCGACTGTGCCCCTTCCTACACTATTCTCAAAGGAAACGCCTCCCCCAACGTGAAGGTTGTCGGTATGTTCTTCTTCCCAGGCCCTTAAATGTTACCTGCTCTTATTCGGTTCTGACCTCGACCAAACACGGTTCGGTTACGCATCAACAGGGGATGACGTGCCCATTTGGTTCCAGTTCCTGCTTTCGCATGGGATCACGGTGGTAGTGCCCGACTACGAAGGTCCCAAATCAGCTCTCTTCGCAGGATTCACAGCAGGCTATGCCATTCTCGACTCGGCCCGTGCTGTGCGCAACTTACTCAACTGGCCCGCCGATGCCGAGGTGGCCATGACCGGCTACTCTGAGGGCGCACATGTCACGGCATGGGCGGCGAACTTGGCGCCGACTTATGCTTCCGACGTGAACATTGTAGGTGTCACCCATGGTGGCACTCCGATCGACATGGAGCTCACCCTACGCCACTTTGACGGCACCTCCTTCTCGGGCTTTACCGTTGGTGGCATTCATGGCATGATGGCCGCATACAAGAAATTCAAGAATGCCATCAACCGTGTAGCTCAGCCGGAGCTTCTCGACGATCTCCACGCAATCACCCGTCCCCCTGTTTGCCACGCTATCCTTCGTGGCCCCCTTTACGCTAACAAGCCCTACATGTCGATGCTCAACATTCCGGACGGTAAAACGCCGTATGAATGGGGACCAATCCGCCACGTTCTTAACCGTGAAACTCTGTGGAACAACAAATCCTCCGTCGGAGTTGGCTACCCAACTTTCCCTCGCATGATTTACCATGGCGACCGAGACGACGTGATCAGCTTTGAGGCGGTCAAGGTCTACGTCGAACAACAGTGTGCTAACGGTGCCAACATTCAATTCAACGTGTACAGCGCCAACGCTCATACTGCGCCTCAGCTGGTGATCGGCGGCGACTTGAATGCCATGCGCTTTGTTCTTGAAGTCTTCCAAATCAACGGACACAAGTTCAAAAAGGGTACCTGTGGCCTCCCTTCCCCGACTCTTCTTAATTTGGGTACCTGGACCGTCAACGCCATCTTGGGAGGTGACATTGCCCAAGCATTTTCTGGAATTTCTGGTCAACTCTCTTCCTTCCGGAATATTGGATTTGGCCCGCGCGTCAACAAGACCAACCAAGTTTAAGATTAGGTCGAGTGCATCAACGTTTTCCCTTTCTCTTCATCTTTTTGTTAGAAGTGCCACACTCTGTGGTATGAGCTATTGGTATATGCTCAGTATTTGCTTTTTTGCTGTTGGTGTGGCTCTTCCCTCGTCAAGGGTCGCCTCTGATTACTTGTTAACCCCTGGCGGGTTGTGCATATGAGTAGTAACAAGCATGTGTCTTACATATATATGATGTTTTTACATACAACAGCATTCTCGTTCTCCTTTCTCACTTCATTATCCGACGTGAGTTGGGCACTATAAACGAGAGATGCTACGACAACAACACCAAATCAAGGTCCAAATATGCTTGCTGGAACCTGAAGGTTCCATATTGTAGTTGGTTAGCAAGTAGGATTCTGACTCTGTCGTATTCCTGAAACCTGGGTTCGAATCCCAGTGGGACCTATCATTTTGTTTTTTCTCCAAGAACGACCATCTGCGGCTCGACCCTGTATTGACATCAATCGGTGCCTTTTTCCACACTTGGCTCGCGTTTCTACATCGAGTTCAGAGCTCAGACTAGCACACTCTGCCGCTCACCATACACCCCAAGGCTTGTAGAGCAACTGCAATTAGCACCAACAGAAGGGCAAGGTTACAGGCCAAATCCAATCCCCTTCTCAGCCCACAACTGGTCCAGGAGCACCAACCTCGCAGGCACTTCCTGCAGTGTAGCCAGATCGACATTGGCTACCGAAAAGCGAAGACGATCCTTTGGGTCGTCTTCAGTCCAGTCCTTACGCGGTGTGGGCTTACCCACCAGAGTGGGAGCCTCGGCTGCCGTGGGGGGCATGAAGAATGCACCCGGAAGGGTCTTGACGCCCACCAAGGTAGCCAAAGCCCTCGCGACCGACTCCGAGTCAAGGAACTTGGCCCAGGGATGGCGCACATAGGCATAGTACCCACCCGATGACTCTACCGCCCATTTTCCAGGGGTCGAATGAACCTCCAACTCCTCCAGGGCACGCGCGAAAGTTCTTCGTCGCACCTGGATCGCCGCTGCCTCCTCAGCCCGCCATCGGATCAGCTCCATCCGCTAACGCCCAGGCCACCACATCCTGTGTCGACCCGACAGGCGGACAGATCTGAAGATCATCCACACCTTGGCCACGGGCCGTAGGTGAGGATAGTGGATTGCTGGTCGGGAGAGAATATCTTTGGTAGGGTCAATTGGGCGATCAACGGTGGCCATGGGACGGGTGGGCTAGAAGTGCACCCAACCGATGACCAGGAATGGCAAATGACTTGCTAAAGGAGATCAGTTGTACCACAGCTGCCGGTCCTGGGTTAGTAGGGAACATGCGATAAAAAAGAGTAGACGTACTCTCTCGCCAATCCCATTCGTCCGAGCCTTGGTCAGGAAGCGTGTCTTGAAAAGAGTGTGTGGCGTAGCACGGTGCCGCTGTCCCTCTCCCACTTGAGGGGCAAGAAGGAAATCCTTGTAGGTCTCATCCAGGATGAGGGCAATGCTTTCCTCTCGGGCCAAAAGAGCCAGCTGGGCGAGGAGCGAAGCAGAGTACACCGCGCCTGTGGGGTTGTTGGGTGTAACAATCACCAACGCTTTAGGTGCCGTACCCTCTGCGCGCGCGGTAGCCAGGGCCTGCTTCACGGCAACAGGGTCGACCTCGAATCCTGGAGCGTGTGTGGCAACGGGGATGGCGGCGATGCCCAAAGCGGTTAGAGTCATGTAGTGGTTGAAGTACCAGGGTGGGGGGCAGCAGGATGCCATCGCCGCGCGCAGCCAGAACCTGGGCAATCGTGGCAAACGCCAAGTTGGAGCCAGCAGTGATGCAAATGTCCTCGACCTTGATGGCTTGCTTGGCATCGACGGCGGAGTGCGGGCGGTAGACGTGGTTCAGGTCGCGTGCCAAAGCTTGTCGCAAGAGGGGGGCACCAAAGTTGTCGCCATACCCCCAGTCAATAGGCTGCCGCTGAAGGCGGGCAACAAAGGAGGCAGGCGGGGCGACACCAGGCACGCCTTGGCTGAGGTTAATGAGCGGGCGGTGGGGCTGGGGCGCGGCAGGGCGGGGATAGACCCAACTGCGCGCGACGCTCACCGGCGGCTCGATCGTGCCGTCTACAACGAGCGGGTTGAGGGCGTAGCGGGGCGGCATCCTGGCAATTGATCGGTGGCGATAAGGGTTGAATACTCCCTGCAAGCTGAACGCTGAACGCCGGCCGGCCCAACGAAGAGATGGTGTGATGGCGATCGTTGAGCGTTCCAACCACTGTTCTGTCCAGGTGCAACACGCTGGCGCACGATAGGCCAGCCGAGACGGATAAGAATTTGATTACGGAATTAACTTGGCCAACCAATTGACTAGCTGACTCGAGGCGGCGATGTCGTCCGTTCGTACCGCCATCTTTGACCTGCCCGACTCGACCGCCATGGCACTTGTCCATTCCATTGGCCACAGCAGCTCTTCGGTCCTGTCGCTCGCCGTCGATGCATCGCTTGGCCGCGTCTTTACCGGCACGCAGGCCCATTGCATCTTTGTCTGGCGCCTCGGCACATACGAGCTGATCGCCCGTCTTCATGGCCATACGGCCGCCGTGCTTGCGCTTGCCTCGTCCGAGCCCGCCAGCAGAGTTGAGGACAGTGTGCCGCGGCAGCCCAGCTCCAGCATCCTCTTCATCCGCACGCCATTGGCTTTTCAGTTCGAGTGGGGACAACACAGTGCGGATCTGGTGCGCACGCACCCTCGTCCCGCTCTATGTCGTGCATCCCTGCGACGACAATGTGGGCGATATCTATGCGCTGCGCTGGTGTGAACCAATGGAGATGCTTTTCTCGGATGCCAAAATACGTCGATCCACTGGATCCAATTCCAGGGCGTGCCCAAGCAACTCGACCGCACCGCATCCGCCACTGAGCCCCACGGGCCCATCAAGGAGGAAGAGCTGGCACTCTCCCAGCCCCGTGCGGGCAGCCCTTCGCCGAACGTGGGTCTTCCTGAACGCCGTCCGAACAAGTTCTTCGATTCCCAACCCCCTTCGCCTCCTGTACATCCGGTCGCGTCTCCAAATGCACCTGCGCCCCAAGCGTTGCGCCTCGCCCATGAATCTATGATTCCCGCCGCTCACATGGGGTACATCTACACTCTCGACCTCATTCGCTCGGGTGAGGGGGACTGGATTCTCGTCTCTGGTTCTGGCGACGAGCAAATTAAGCTTTGGGCGGTCTTGCCACCCACGCCGGCTCACCCTTGGGGCGGGCTGGAGTACCTACACACCCTGTTTGTGCCTGCTCAGCCCCCAGAGGATGACCGGGCAGTGCTAGCCTTGGCTTCGTGGACGCCTGCACCCGATCCAACCGGCAAGCAGAGTGGGACAACAACTCTCTTTGCTGCGCGTCAAGGGGAAAGTGGACGTTTGGGATCTCGAGACGCGTACCTTGATTCGTTCTTTGCCTGCCGGCGCCAATGGAAGCGACGTACTTGCCCTCACCGCTGCACCGGGTGTGGAGCATACGCCAAGTACAGCCGCTGCCGCTGGGGTTTATGCCGCTTCAGCAGACGGATGGGTGCGGCACTTTGACCCCCGCTTCCGGTTGGTGGGAGCATGGAAGGCGCACGAGGGCACCGTACTTTGTGCGGATCTGGTCCTGCCCACTGGCCACATCCCCCACTCCTTCTGACGGGAGGAGACGATTCTCTGTTGAAAGTCTGGCTTCCCGTCAGTCCTATAGCAGCCGAGGGGGAGCGGCCCCGTGTTTGGAAGCCCGACATGCCTCTTGCTGCCGAGCAGGATAGCCAGGAGTACCGTGACCTCCAGCTGACACACTCGCTGGCGGCGTTTGTTGCCTTCCCCTCCGTGTCACATGGAGCGACTCACCATGGTACTTGCGTCGGCGGGAGGACAAAGCGTCAAGTCCTTCGTCGGCACCAGGGGACTCGACTGAAGCGTGCCGCCAAGCTGCCTTATGGCTCAAGTCGCTCCTCGCCGACTTGGGGGCAAGCGGCGCCCGTCTTGTCTCTGCCGGGAGGGGCAGGAACCCTGTGGTGCTCGCCACCTTCCGAGCCAACAAGCCTGGGATTGCTAATCCACGCCGCATCCTCTACTATGGACATTACGATGTCATCTCGGCGCCGCACCGTGGCGCTGGAGGCTGGAGTTCCGACCCGTTCCAATTGCGTGGGGCTGATGGATACTTCTACGCCCGTGGAGCCAGCGACAACAAAGGCCCCATCTTGGCCACCATCTACGCCGCAGCAGCCATGGTCGCCACCAAGTCTCTTCCCGTCGATGTGGTGGTCTGTGTGGAAGGCGAGGAGGAACGTGGTTCTCCGGGGCTGCAGGAGGCCGTCCGGTCCGTCAAAGACCAAGTGGGCCAAATCGTATGTCCCTCTTTTCATATCGGTTGACCGCCGCTGACCCATTTTCAAAGGACGTGATCTTGCTCGCCAATTCGTATTGGCTTGGGGAGGATTTACCCTGCCTTACGGTCGGCTTGCGTGGCGTGATCCAGGCCAGTCTTTGCATCGAGGGCCGCCGGCCGGGTGACACTGTGTCGAGGGGTGTGCCGTGCGGGAACCCATGATCGACATGATCAGTCTTTTGGCCAAGACTACCTCAGGTTCAGAGGTGGCCGTGCCCGGGTTTTACGACCACGTTCGTCCTGTAAGCAAGGAAGAAGAAGCGCACTACGCCTCGATTGCTGTGTTGGTCCGTGCCTCTACGCCCGCTGGCCCACAGCCTCGCCCGACCCTTCGCATGAACCCCAACCGCGCCGCGCCACCGCCCACAACGTGGTAGCTAGCGACCTGGTTGCGCGCTGGCGTTCGCCCACGCTCTCAGTCCACTCCCTCACTGCCTCCGGGCCCAACAACAACACTGTCATCCCCAACCGTGTACGGGCGAGTGTGTCGGTCCGTCTTGTTCCGGACCAGTCGTTGCCCAAGATTGTCGAGGCCTTGACGCAGTTCTGGCATGACCAGTTTCTCGCACTCCATTCCCCCAACCACCTGGCCATCCAGGTGGACCACACGGCCGATTGGTGGGATGCCCAAACCGACTCGCCTTACTTTGTTGCGCTTCGACAGGCGGTGGGAGACGTATGGCACCCTGCGAACAAGCCGATGGTCTGTCGGTGCCCGTGGCCATTCGCGAGGGTGGCTCGATCCCGGCCATTGCGATGCTGGAGAACGAGTTGGGAGCAACGGCGGTTCATCTTCCCATGGGCCAAGCTTCCGATGCTGCCCACCTAGCCGATGAGCGCATCCGCATCCTCAACCTCTTCAATGGCCGCGATGTGGTGGCGCGCTTCTTTGACTTGGCCTCTGCACAGTAATTCTCATCAGACTCTTGAAAGTGACCTCCAAAAGTACATTCTGTTGTGCCTTTTCCTCTTCATCTTCCATTTCTACTTGACCAATAACATATGTTACGTTCCACAAGTCTGTGTGGCCCGGTGATGCAGTGACGGGATCTAGGATAGTGGATCGTGCAGTCCATAGTGTGAATGTGTTTGAGTATTGGAGCTGTATAGGCACTGATAGAGAGTGAGTCGATGAAACTGGAAGCTTGAAGCGCGAACATGCGGGGTTGGGCATGGGAGAGCCAAACGCGTTTGCCGACCGATTGCGAGCATGCGCAATAGTTGTCGTGCCTTCTACAGCACGTCCTGTGGTGGAGGCTAGTATTGCGGAGGATGACGTTTAGCTTGCTCAGTAGCAGTGCTGCGGATTTTCATCTGTTTCCTTTGGGCCATGGAATATGAACTGCCCATTCTTCTTTACGGCTTTGACAAGGAGATGATGAATACCGCGCGGGGATATATCATGCAACGCTACCTCATGCCTCCTACCTTCCGCGGTTAAAGTTGATGGAATACCCGCCACCTTCCTAAGGACAAATCAGCGAGGGTCAGTACTCAGTACCGCGCACACAAACAGCGTTTCCGTCCTGAGAGTACTAGGTACCTGTTGCTCAAAGCCAAAGTCCTTGGTAGAAAAGCCAAAAGGGTTGAGGAATGCATTGGCGGTATCACTCAGTGCTTGCAAGCCCAGCTTTTTCATTCGCTCCGTCTCCTCTTGCAACGCTTTTTGGGCGCGTGCATCAACTTGTTGCTTAGCTGCCTGCCATTGCACCTTGCTGGCAGGTGTGACCAAAGGCGGGTCATCGGGCAAAGAACACAGTTTGTCGTAATCTGCATGAGCATCCATATCGGGTCAGAACAAAGCCAGCCAGACCGAATCAGGTGATCATACCGGCTCGAGCCTCGTTCAGTTCGGTTAAGCCACCAATTTGCTCGCATGCAGTCGCCCGTCGGTAGAGCGCCTTGACATACAGCGGCTTGTCCTGCAAAGCTGTAGGTGGCCCCATCCCACCATCGTCAGTCAATATTCAATGACCACGAAAGAGGAGAAGGGATAGTTACCATTCGTGGCAGCCTCTCTCGCCTCGACCCACTGCTTGGCACCCAGAGCTGCAGCAGCCATGTTGGCATACAACGTGGCCCGGAGGTCGCGCGTCGCAGCATCATCGCTCTCTGACCGCACAGGGAGAGCCGCAATCGCATCCAAGTACTCCGATTGAGCTTCCGAGTAGAGGCGTTTCTTGAACAGAGAATCAGCGCGTTGTTTGTGTTGCTGGGACTGGGACTGGGATTGGGCTTGGGCGTCAGTGGCGGGCGGGCGGCTCGGGGCCAGCGGGGGAGAGGGAGGTGTCTGTGGGCTGGTGGACTTGGGCTGAAACGGGAGGGTGGAGACTGGCTCTGCGTTTGCAGGCGGAGAGGGGGCAGACGCCATGGCGACAGGCCGGACGGTGGTGTAAGGATGAAAAGCGGTGGCGGTGGCGGAGGGGCTGAGGAGGTGCGCTGTGCGCTGTGTGATGCTGGTGACGATGGGATGGCCCGCCAGGCTAATTTAAGCTGGCTCGCTGCGTGTTCGAGCAGCTTCCTCCTGCCAGGCGGAATCATTAATCAAGCGCCGCCGGCTGCGGACAGCAATTTCAACTTTCATGCCCCGCTTTGGTCCGCAACGCTAGTCTTGCTGCTTTCTCTCCAGTGGGGCAGGTGGGAACGCTGCCTCATCCATAGCCATTGGTACGCCACCCTCTCTATCCAGTTCGTTGATGTCCCTTCTCCGCAGGCAAGAAGCTCCCTGCCTCAGTGCTGAAAGATCACCTACGCCTTCACTGGCCCACCTATGCTGCTGTGGCCGGCTGTGTGACCTTAGCAGGTCTCTATCCTGAGACCCTACTCCCAAACAGAGGGGGCCCGGGGGCTTGCCACTTCATCCCCAGCCACCTCACCTCAGTACGTTCCAAGGTGCAGGGGGGTGGGCACAAGATTGTCACCGCCCTTGCATCCGATGAGGTGGACAGTGTGCTGCGTGCTCATGAGCGGTTACATTGAAGCAAGGGCACAATGCCCTTACCCCCGCCGCCCAAGGCCAACAGATTTGTTTTACCTTTGCCGACGACAACCTGTCGATGCATCTGATTGGCAATGCGTTGGGAGGTGCACAGCGGGTTCGGATGGCCGAGCTGCTGGCCATTCTGTCCCCCGAGTCGTGCCGGTACCGGGACGATACGACGGTCAACGTCATTCTTCTCCATGACGAAAACTCCTTGCCCTGGCGGGGCGGCAGAGGCCTGAGCTGAAGCATAACCCCAGCTTGAAGTGCTGTAATTATACTCTGCTGGTGTTTTGGTCCACTGCCAATCGTTAATTCACCGCGACCGGCCGTCCCATGGCACAGGGCGATGGAATGGCTATGGGTGGGGCGCCGCTGGCGGCCCCATACGCATGCGTCGATCTAGGTCGATCTTTCTGTTTCTGGTAATTGGAGCCAAGCGTTTCGCATCGCTTTGATGGCTGCAGGGAAGCTTGAGCGTTTGGTTTATCAGCTGGCTCGCTGGTCCATGCTTGGTTCGCTATCTTACTGCTTACTAGTAGTAGCTTTAGTAGTTAGTGTGGGTACCGGGTACCGCTGCGGGTGTTGACATGCGTGTGTGACGTGTGAGACGTTGTGAGCTGCTGATGCACTGATGCAGCATGGATGGAATGGGTGGCCGGTGGTTGGGTGGGGGTGGTGTGGAGGAGTGGCCAGTGTGCACCAACAAGCTCACGCCAGCTGTGTCGTGTTCAACGCGTCAACGTTCAACGTTCAACCCACGCACTGGTCGACCTAGGAGGATATCGATAGCCTCTGCTCGTCAGAACTCCGATTGCGGACGAAGTACAATGTGCTTGTGCTACTTTTCTATCTGCGTTCTCTCAGCTTTATCTCGGAAGGGGGGTTCGCACCCGCTCGCACTCGGTGGGAGCGTGTGAGATGTAGGACCTGGATATGCTCCCGACGGGCCCTGGAAGCTTGAGTGCTTCAGCACGGTCCTCCTAATCCTCCGCAGCTGGCAGCAACCTTTGTGGGATTCAGCCGGACCACCAAGAGTCACGTGACATGTGACGGGCAGCCGCGGCACATCTACTCGAGCGGGTGACACAGGTGACGTTCCACCTGTCACCACGTCACATGTCATCCATGTCACCGGAAGCGTGGTGCGGGTCATCAACCATCGATCATCGACCACATGAGGATGGGCACCAGGAATGCCAGGCTGACAGTCGCCCCCAGCCGCAGCGCTGCATGGAGGCGGGGCGTGGGCTGGCAGCAGAGCGCACAGGGATGGAAGTGGAAGAGAGACCAGGTGGTTTGAATGGGGCTTTGCGGGCGGTGCTGAGATCTGGGACGGTGCGTTGCTGGCGTGGCAGGGCACCACAGACGGGCGAGGACGGGAGAGAGAAAAGGTCGGGGCAGGCTGCGATCTCAGCCTGAGATGTGTTTGGAATTGCAGAGGAGGCTGTTCTGCGCCTGGTCACGCATGGCACGTTAGGCGCAGTACGCGTGTGCCTGGCTGCCGCAGGCGTCGGCCCGTCGGGGAGTCTGCCTGACGATTGCACCTTGCCCCAGCGTTTGCAGCGCCCCAGCGTCAACAGGCGAGAGGCGCCTGGCACCGCACCCGTCTGCTCGCCCCGGCGTCTGCCGAGCCAAGCACGCAGGCAGTCGCAGTGGCCGGTGACATGTGACATGTGACGACGGGATTGTCGGCGACTGGTGGGGCCCGACGGGCACGGCGCCAGTGGCGGTGCGCTGAACGGCGAAGATGCAATGTTCAAGAGGCTGCATCATGCCTCAGCCCGTCGCTGCACGCGAGTCACTGAAAAAAGGACAGCGTCGCCTGCACTCACGCTGTGCTCACCCTCACGCCCAGCTGAGCACTCACCAGCACCGCTGCTCTCGTCTCACTCCACTCCACTCCACTCCACTCCACGCCGCCTACTCTTCCTCCTCGTCCTCTTCCTCCTCTCCTCCTCCTCTCCTCCTCCTCCCCTCCCCCCCCCTCCTCCTCCTCCCCCTCCTCCCCCTCCTCCTCCCAGACGATGACGCGGCGCATATCCTAGCTGCCATGCCACCCCCCGCCGCCGCCGCCCTCCTCCGCGGCCCCAGTCCGTGTCCGCCTCCTCCGACTCGGACGACGACCCCGACCCGCCCCCCAATCCCGAGCCCCCGCCCGCCCCCGCCGCCCCCGCGCCACCCGCCCCGACCTCACTGCCCTCCGCGCCCAGTTCAAGCAGAAGCTGCGCCGCCAAGACGAGCATGAGGAGCGCCGCCGCCAGCGCGCTGCCCTTCTCCCCACCCCTGATCCCCACCGCTCTCTCCCCGATCCCGCTCCCCCCTCGGCCACAGCCTCCCAGGCCGATTCAGCCTCCGATCGGACTCCACCTCCTCTTCCTCGGACGACGAGGCTTCCGCCGCCATCGAGCTCGACGGCCACGACGTGTGGAGCCAAGCTTTTGCTGTGTCTGTGAGCGTGAGATCCCCCCAGGCACGGGTGTGCCTGCCAGTGGCGCGCCGCTGGCCTGTGAGGCTCCCGACCCTTCGCGCTCCCACCCTCGCCCCCCTGCTGAGGCCGCCACACCACCCCCAGTCGCCAGCTCTCCCCTCAGTCCCTCTGCCGATGCTGCTCCTCTCGGCCCCAATCCCCTGCCGCTATGGAAGAAGCAGCCCCCGCGGCCCCGTCCTTCCCGCCATGCGCCCAGCTCTTCACGCGAGTCCAGTGCGTCTCGTCAGTACGTTGCTGGCAACGGCGTTGCGCCAGCCTTGGCTCGTGCCCCTCGGCTCAGTCCTTTATGTCCAGCTCGGCGTCGACGGGCGTTGGAGGCAGCATTGGGCCACGTTGGGACAGCAGCAGTGCGCTTGCTTCGCAAAGCGGGAATGGGACGCGGTGGCGTCAGAGCGTCATAGGAAATGGCGCTCCACCCCACGTTCGTCTCTCGTCCCACTCCGCCTTTCGGCCCGCTCCACGTCCGCTCCCCTCTTCCCACCCCAGGCGGGGCGACGTCGGCTTCGGGATCTCATTCGGTCCGTCGTGCCATGGCCCACGACATGAAGCGCGCCGCAGCTCAATCGCATCGCGTAGCCCTCTATTGCTCCGAGGCATGTCGGGACGAGGATGTACGTGGGTCGCAAAACTTTGACCGGCTGGTGGGGCTGTACTCGGGTGCGCCCACTCCGGGTACGGTGGCGCCAATGGATCGCATGCTTACTTTCCCTGGTCGGACACTGCCTCAACGTCAGCGGTGCCCTACCCCTACCAGTCCTACCATCCTCCTGCCACCCCTGGCTACAACCAAGCCTACAGCTACTCTGGCCATCAAGGCACGCCCGCTACCGGCAGCTGGACCTACTCTGCCCCGCCCTCTGCGGGGCTGTATGGCCCACGCTACGCCGGGTACCCCCAGCCTCTTGCGACTGGTGCGCCCAAGAACCTCTCCTCCCCCTCCCGCTCTGATGGCGCCGGGAGCACCACGTCGGCCCACTTGGGCTCGGGGGAACAACCAAGCTTGTCCGCCCCTTCTTACCGTCTGCAGCCCGGTCCCGGACACGGACCAACTCGGGCAGAATCTCTTCTCCCCTGGCCCTGTACCCTGCGCAAGTGGCAACAGATTACTTTGACCGTGCTGCTCCTGGCAATGTGCGTCCTCCGTCGGCACTGATGAGCGGACGGATCGGTCCGTTTGCCACTACTGGACCATGTCCGCCCGTTCCCCGTTCGGCGCGTCCAGCATCTCGCTCTGTTCTGCTGCTGCCTCCCCTTCCCGACCCCGCCCCTCGTCCTCCATCTGTCACGGGTAGCATGCTACGCACTCGATCGGATGAGGAGTCTGCAGAGCCGACGCGGTACGCGCGCGGCCAGACGTCGCTAACACTGGCCCAGGGTGGGAATGTGAGTTGCCTACCCCGCAGGGAGGTACAGATCCACCTTCTCGCCCCTGGGCCAACTCGTGGGAGGACACGATGCAAGCCGCGACGAGCGAGTCGGACCTTCCTCCTGTGAAAGTCCGGCAGCCTGGGCAGAGCAGTAGCGGAGCAGGTCGCGGTACGCCCCCTTGGTCACAGCCCCAGTCAACCACGTACGGCCTCGGGCCCTCTGGTGGGCACAGCCACCAGTGCGCGTGTGGCACCTCCAAGTACCAGTTTGTCTACTGCCTGCGCGTCCTCCTTTTCGCGCACGCTCGTTGCGCCCTCTGTCTCACTCTCCCGGGCTGCCCGGGCGGTGGGCTCGGGCGGACGATCATCGAATGCGGGCCTGGGAACCAGTTGGGGCGCTTCGCAGTCCCTCTCTCGGTCGCTTTCCTGTTCTTGGGATGTTCAGGCGAGTCGGACCACCAAACGGTGCTGGGGCGCAGGCGCCTCCCCAATCGTCCTTGTCCCCACCACGCTCTTCGACTGGGCAAGCCGATCGTGTCCCCTGCTTCCTCTACTAGTGTCCCTTCGCACGCTCCCTCTCTGGCCCCAGCACGAGCCAGATCAAGTTGATTCACCCGTCTGGACGTTCAGCCCATCTTTCCCCTCTTCCCGAGTCGGCACGGGCCCCAGGCGCGACGCAGCGCAGCCTTCGTGGTACAGGCGGGTACGCTACGCGTTCGTCCAGTGTCCTTTGGGTCCTGGGTCGTCCTTATCGTGCTCCCGTGCGCCGCTCGCCTCCTTCTCGGAGCATGCGGGGATTTGGTGCCGAATGAGAGCGATGGCTCGCCGTCGAGGTGGCACGGGTACCCTTTCCTGCTCTTCCCTCGCACTCGTCTCCATCACCTTCTCCGTCGCCCGTCGGTCACGCCCCAGTCCTCCCCCGCAACGCACACCATGTCGGCGCTCGAAACGCTTCGCCAGACCCACCGGCGTGCCTCTTCAGCCCGTCCCAGTTCGATCCAGCTGGATTGAGCGGATTGAGTGGTCTCGCCGCGGGCGCCCGCTGTCGACGCCGCGTGATGCGCCGACCAGTTCAGTCGAGACGGACCAGTCGGGCGGGTGGTGGCGCGCATTTGTTCCGGGTCATTGGGCCAGTCGGCCGAGTCCTAGCGAGCGGCACTAGTGGTCGCTTGTTTGCCCCTTCGCCCCCTCCGAGTGGGAGCATACCTAGTGTCCACCTCTCGGCTCGTACCGCCGGTGGGGGGGCTCTGCCGGGCCCTCGGTTCACCGCTCTACCCGTTCGCTGCAAAGCTTGGCCTCGGACTCGGCATCGTCGCTCGTCAGTACGGATACCTCACCTCCGCCGCCTGAACAGGACCGAAGGCTGGTGGTGCGGAGCCTGCGCCGGCCCCGGCAAGGGCCGGACAGGGCCCATGACGAGTCTGGTGCGTCCGCATGGGACGCGGGCGGGGGCGGTGCCAGCGTACGCGACTGCGACTGGGTTGGGCGCGGGCATTCCCGGGGTAGGAGAGGAAGGGATGGCGGTGGACACTTGCACCCGTTAGGCCCTGGGGAAGGGGTGGATGCAATGCAACTTTGGCGCCGACTACAGCGACGGTCCTGGGCCGAGCCCGCTCGTCTCCCCCCGTCGGTACCACCACGCACGTCGGCCGGTGAGCGGGAACACGACGCCGCACCATCCTGGCTCGCTCCACCACGCCCGGCCCAGGTCCGCCCTTGGCACGACGGAATCAGTTTACGACGTACCTTGACCCCGGCGTGATGGACAATCAAGTCGACGTACCTCGGTCGTGGTAGCAGGTGACCAGTTACCTCGCGTCCTCCGTCCGCCCACCGTCCCGACCAGCCTCGCGGGGCGCCTCGCGTCCCCCCTCCCGCGCTGGCTCGGTCGTCACAGGCTTCCACCCTGGCTCGTACGGACAAGCCGGGCAACTAGCCACTCGCTCCCTCGTCGCCCAGGCCTGGGATGGGCCCTCCACGGTCCTACGTTCCCCCCCAGCCGGCCGCGCCGGGGTACGGGCATGGTGCTTGGACGGGCGAACGGTCCTGTATCCGCCTGCCCCTTCCCCTCCCTCATGGGGCTGGGATGGCGTGGCAACCCCAACCCTGGCCAAGGGAGGCGTCGTCCTCGCCCCCCTCCCCCGCCCGGTCCCGAACCGATGGAGACCAAGCCGCCTTGCATGCCCATGCCCATGCCCCATGCCCATCCCATGCGCACTCCCATTCGCATTCGCATTCGCATTCGCGCTCGCTCCCTGTGCACGACGTGTACGATGATGCGTGGACCGCAGCGCTGGGCCTGGATGGCAAGAAGGAGCCACGGGTACGTCGGGATCGGAAACCCCCGTTCCCACCTACGTTTGCCGGAAGCAAGGCGCGTTGGCGCCCACCCCATCCGCATCCGCACCGCACCCCATCCCCACCCGCACCCGCACAAGGCTATCACCATCATTGGCGGTTTGACCAACTTACCGAGCACCCTGCCGAGGAGGCGCAGGGAGATTCG